>OZ030015.1:42057456-42424956 GCA_964023405.1 Apodemus agrarius | reverse complement strand
CCTACTGTTGGACTTCTGATGGACGGAACTGCGAAACGTTTTAAATTCTCTTTCTTTTAAGATACTGAATTCATGTCCATTGCTTACATGACCTGAACAAAACAGATGCCATCTCCAACAAGATTGCTCTGTGACACTATTCCTGAGGAGAGGTGAATGAACATTTACTCACTCCAACATCAGACCAAAGTAGCAATATCAACCAAAGTCCAACGTGATGAGCCAGTGTGTTTATTGGGGTTATCAACAGGAGTTTGGGTGAGGGGTTACTTACAAGAGTTTAGATGACTCAAAGGCAATTACATCACCGAAACCCACCCACCCCCACTACCCAGTGTGCATGACTACTCATGAGCCCTGATGCTCTCTCTCCAGGACTTGAAGGCAGCTCAACAAGGTGGGAGTGTCTCTGCTCTACAGCGATCCTCCGGAGGAAAAAAAGAGACTCATGAATGTCATCACCTTCAGGGATTTCCTGAGACTTGTGAGTTGTCTACTCCTCAAGTCTCAGTGGTTCTCTATTTAACACTTCCCTAGCTTTAAGTGGAATTTTTTGAGTGGAATGCTTCAGGCTGGAGGCAATTGCTACACAACAAAGCCATGATCATTTTCATGCTTAAACCCAAACTCAGTCTTGTCCAGAAACTAACTCCCTTCAAATTAGTCTTGGAACAATTCGGGCAAATTCTTCCCATCCTCCACCCCCACCCCCCACTCCAAGGAGGGACAATGCCTGGTAAAAATCCTACTTTGCCTCTGCTTCCACCCCAACTCATTCTGTACATATTTGATAAGAAAGGAAGCCAGAACCAGCTCTCTCCCTAGCCTTAGTGTCCAGAGCTCTGGCTCCCCAGGGGCGTGGCAACTCAAGTTTAAAGGAAAGCAAAAGAAGCCATCTCAGTCCTGCCACACGTGGCAGTGGTGCTTGGCACACACGGCTATTACAGCTGGCCTGTGGTCCAGTGTGCTCTGGAAATACAAGGCTTTCCTCACTCAAGGCAAAGCCTGTCTGTGTGAAACCTGCAGACCTACTATCTCTTTTATGGAATCTTGTGCCACCAATGGTCGCCGAAGACCTGGCTGGGAATATTTGCACCGACTTGCTTCATCTCTGAAGTAGGAAAGGGATGAAGACAGAGCAATTTCCAGTTTCCTCAGGAGGATTGCCTGAAATTAGCGTGGAGAAAGAGGGTAGGTTTGAACAGAAGGCACGAGTGAATTAACCCTATTACTGTGGCAAGCCTGACATTGTGTGTCCACTAATAGAAATACTATATCACCTGTGATCAGTCCTAATGGGATCAACTTGAGTGAGTCTTTGCCTCTGGGGTTAATTACCCTCTGGCCTCATTGACAAGTGAGAATGATTGTTGATTTAGCACCAAGGGACTCATTACTTTCTGGGCTCCTTCAGGGGATCTCCCTGCTCTATTGCAAGCATTATCTCACTGAATTCAAGTAAAAACCCAACTCATGTATTGAACAATAAAGTGCAGTCACCTTAGGAAAGATCCTCAGGCACCTGGAGAGATGAGGAATGGGGGGGGGGTCTAGTTTCCATGCCAAGGGAGACGCATTTATGCAGTTAAAAAAAAATTGACTAGCTTCCCACAAGCCCATCCTGGCTGCTTGCCACTTACTGGCTCTTACAAATGGGTGGGGCTGTGGAGCTCTCTGGGAACCGGGAGCGTTGGCAGGGGCAGAGGGAGCCTTAGAACAAGACTTCATTAACCCACGCCCCTTGGGATCCTCCCTGGGGGTTTGATCGGAAACTTTTAATTGGTGTTTACATCCTATGATAATGAAAGAAGTCAACAGTCAACAGGGAACTCAGAAGGAGAGGAATATACTTTCCAAATAGCAGCCAATCACAACAGTCTCAAGAAAGCACAACTCTGCAGCCTCCCAAGGGTGGTTTGACAGCCAGGCAGTATGTAAATTTATTGACTTTATATTCTTGTTTATTTTTAATTAACTTTCATGGGGTACAGCATGATTTTTGATAAATCTTCTATAACTCACATTTATCCAATCAAATGCACACATTTACATGGATATGCACACCTACAATTTGCTTTTGAAATAGTTTATGTGTATTCATGTGGAGGAGGCATGTGCACATGAGTTAGTTGTACTGGCTAGTTTTATGTCAACTTGATAGAAAGCTAGAGTCATTTTGGTTTATTTTATGTGCATAAATGTTTTGCCTGGTGTATATCTGTGTCCCGGTGCCTGGAGAGGACAGAAGAGGATATCCCCTGAACTTCCAAATGGCTATGAGCTGCCTGCTGGGACTAGAACCTGGGTCCTCTGCAAGAGCAACAGGTGCTCTTAACTGCTGAGCCAGCTCTATAGCTCTTACAGCAATTTTGAGAGATAGCTACAATTGGAAAAAAAAATGTCCTGAATTGGTCCATGGGCAAGCCTATGCAGCATTTTCTTGACTGATGTGGAGAGGCCAGCCCACTGTGGGCAGTTGTCGCCCGTGGCTGGTGGCTGGTGGCCTTAGCTGCTATTCGAAAGCAGGTTGAGCAAGCCATGAGGAGTAAGGCCCTAAGCAGTGCTCCTCCATGGCCTCTGCCTCAGCTCCGACCTCCTGGTTTCTGCCCTGACTTCCTCGGATGACAGACTACAAGCTGTAAGATGAAATCAACTATTTCCTCCCCAAGTTACTTTTGATCATGATGTTTTATAACATCAGTAGAAACTCTAAGACATGAATGAAGTGCCCACAGAGACCAGAAGATGGCAAGAATTACAAGCAGTGGTGAGCACCCAGACATAGGCTCTGGGACCTAAAGACCTCTAGAAGAGTTCGTGCGTGCTCTTAGCCACTGAGCAATCTCTCATCCCTTCAAAATGTTTTAGACTTATAGAAAGTAACTCCAAGTAACTCTTATAGAAAGTAACACCACACACACACACACACACACACACACACACACACAATTATAGTAAAAACATTTAAGATCATAGCTCTTTGGAGGTGGAGGCAGAGATTGCTAGTTCCAGGCCAGCTTGGGATACATGTGAAAACCTATTTAAAAAAAAAAAATCAGAAGTGCTGAAGAAATAATGGAGAGCGCGTGTTGCTTTTCCAGAGGACCGGAGCTCAGTTCTCAGCACCCATGTCAGGTAGCTCACTCACAACTAACTGCCTGTAACTCTAGCTCCAGAGAATCAGACACTCTTCTGGCCTCTGCATGGACTATCCACACCCGTGAGCAGACACATGCACATAAATAAAAAATAAAAACTGTTAGGATTCTGTCTAATCCACCCCACAGTTACCTGGCAACAGCAGGTAGGCCTGACCTACTTACTATAAAAGGGGGTGCTCAGCCCCTCCTCTCTCTCAGCTTCTCTCTTGTCCTCTTGGGCTCTCCTCCCCTCCCCACTCTCTCCACGTGGCCATAGCCGGCCTCTGCTTCTCTACTCTCTCCCTCTCTCTGCCTTTCTCTGCCTCTACTACCCCCTTAACTCCCCTCCCCATGCCCTGAATAAACTCTCTAAACTATACCGGCGTTTATCTGGTCCCTCAGCGGGAAGGGATGCCTCGGCCTGGGCCCGCTGAGGTACCCCCTTCCCCCGCACTGCTGTATACCATATTCTCACACCTCTTTCTCTTTTCATGATCACACACACACAAAAGAAACTTAACAATCAGAAAATTAAAAAAGAAAAGAAAAAGAAGGCAGAGAAGGCGGGGTGAAGGAAGAGAATTAATTTCTCGGGATTGAGGTTTCTAAGTGGGAGTGTCTAATGCGTTCAGACCTCCTGGACTGGTGCGACACATTCCGCCCCCCATACCCAGGCTGTAAGCGAACGCTAGGTCCTGCCCTGAACATGTTCATCCCTGGAGACACTCATGCGACGTATCTTTACCGTGTTTGTCCCCCATTCTTCTAACTCCTTCCACATCCATTTCATCCCTCCACCCTCAACGCCTCGTCTTCCTCCCTCTCTTGAATATCTGTGGAGTCTCATTTGTGCTGCCCATGACTCTTGGGTGTGAAGCCATCCACAAGAGAGTGGTCGACCTACCGAGAGCCACACCCTTAAGGAAAATTGACTCTCCCTTCCCCAGAAACCATCAACCGTCATAGCTCCAGCTCCGTAATTAGGGATGACTTGGAATTTCTATTAGCTTTTTTAAAGTTCTGGTGACAAAATTTCACATACTAACTGCGTCTGTCAGATATGTGGGTATGTTGTGGATTAAATGAGGGGTGTCTGAACTTTTAACGTTGCAATGTGGATATTTATCTACAAGAATTTTGCATGAGTACCATGGAAGGGAGTTCTTTTCAAATTTCATTTTTTAAAAGAGCTTACCTCCCAATGCTTTGGTTTGTGTAAGGCCATGTTCACAGGCTGGGTAAGTCTGACTTGATGCTATCACCAACAGTTGGTGTTAAATCAATCACCATACACATGTCCATGAATCAGGCTTTTGTGTTAAGAACATTTAAGTTCTGTCCTCCGCTTGGGTTTGAATGAGTCACCCCAGAAAGTCTAAACTCTTACCATCATTACTGGATATTAAAGGAGACAAAGTGAGCTTTTAAGAGATGATTAGGGTTTGGCCCTAAGTAATATCCATCCATTCGTGCAATTAGCTGATTAATAAGTAAATGGATCCTCGCAAAAGTGTCTGACATCAAAGCCAGTCCGGCTGGATCTCTCCTGGGTTCCCTGTCTCAGCACAGAAGGCTTAGTTATGCCATCACCAGATGAGGCATCCCTAGCCCAGAGCTAGAACTGTGGCCCCAACAGACCCAATTTCTTCATCGTTTACCCAGTATGTGGCAACGTGGACAGAAACGAAACAGACTGAGATGCTCCCCTAGCAAACGTTAAGTTCGCCATACACATAATTTCCTGAAGCCACGACCTGCCCAATAGGTCAGAAGATGCTTATCCTGTCTGAAGCCTTCTACCCCTTGCCCAGTCCTCAGCCCCTCAGTCCTCCACACTCCTCCATCTGAGGCAACAGGCATTTGACTCCACATTTAAGAGTTCTTCAGCCTTTTCGAAGATTCTTCATGCAAGTGGCACTGTGAAGTGTCTCTCTTTCCGTGCCTGGCTTACTTCTCTCGGTATACTATCCCCTGGGTCCATCCATCTTGACACAACTGACAAGTTCAGTCTTTAAAACACTGAATTGCACACCATTGTGTGTGTGTGCCACATAGTCTCTTCTTTTAAAGAGTGTGTGCGCATGTGTGTGCATATGCATGCTTCTGTGCAGGTGTGTGCGTGCATATGCACGCGTCTGTGCACGTGGAGGCCGGAGGAGCACATCAGAGCCCTCGTCCATCGCTGTCTGAGTGTTCCTATAAGGCAGAGCCTGAACTGGCTTCACACCTCAGCTAGGCTGAAAGCCAGCTAGCCCAGCCTACCTCCAGTCTCCCACTGCCCTGGGAGCTGAAGTTACAGATGTACTAGGAATGGCTCTACTCGGCATAACTGCAGAACAAGTACTTTTAAGACTGAGCCATGTCCTAGCCCCTAGGTACTACATTTCCCTTAACTGTTTATTGGTTGATGGATGCTGACTGTTTCCATTTTGGGGCTTTGAGAATAACAACTGTACTGAGCATGGCAGTGTAGATGCTCTCCTATACACTGAGTTCATTTCCTTAGCATATGTGCCCAGTTGCTGGATCATATGCTAGTCGCATTTTTTTTTTTTTTTTTGGTTTTTTGGATTTGGTTTTTTCGAGACAGGGTTTCTCTGTATAGCCCTGGCTGTCCTGGAACTCACTCTATAGACCAGGCTGGCCTTGAACTCAGAAATTTGCCTGCCTGTGCCTCCCAAGTGCTGGGATTACAGGCGTGCACCATCACCGCCCGGCTGCTAGTCGCATTTTTAATCTTTGAAGGCACGCATCTCCATATCATTTATTTCCACAATGACTTCTAATTCGCATTCTTACCAACCACTGTAAAGGTTCTCTTTTCTTCACATCTTCATCAATACTTCGTTATCTTTGAATTTTTAGGGTTTATATTTTCATACAAGCATGTGATGCACGCTGAGCATATTCCTTCCCAGAACCCCTACTATGCTGCTTCTCACCCCTCCCCTTCCCAATGTCCCCCATTGTCACCCTTTCACTGTTGCTTTCATGTCATATACACATCCATATGTGCCTACATATATACACATTCCTTACCCCCGACCCCCACCCCAGCCCTGGTCTCACTGGTATTCAGAGAGCGAGGCAACATCTGGGCTTTCTCCTTGGCCATCCTACTTTAGCTTGTTCCTGTGCTTTGTTGTCAAATCCAAACTACCCAGGACTAGGACAGGAAGCGCCCAGGTAGGAAGAGCAGTTGAAGGAGCTGTCAGAGGAGGAGGACTATGGGGAGGAGTGGAGAGAGAGACTATCATCTGCAGGAGAGGGAGTCAACGTATAGGGAAATGCAGTCCCTTGGGGAGGAGCCCAGGTGCCCTGGCTCCTGTTGAAAGGGCTGAGGCCCTGCACAATTAAAAATCAACCATTTAGCAACAATCAGGCAGTGATCACTGTGTTGTGAGCAAATTGGTATTTTAGGAGGGGTTTAACCAGGCACCAGTGTGGTTCACATACATACATACATACATACATGTAAGCAGAACAGTGATATACATAAAATAAAGCTTTAAAAATCTAAAAACAAAAATCTACGGGCTGGAGAGATAGCTCAGCGGGCAAGAGCACTGACTGCTCTTCCAAAGGTCATGAGTTCAAATCCCTGTACCCACATGGTGGCTCTCAACCATCTGTAGAGAGATCTGATGCCCTCTTCTGGTGTCTGAAGACAGATACAGTGTACTTATGTATAATAAATAGATAAATCTTTAAAAAAAAAAAAAGGATCTAAAGTGGACCTGGGGTCACAGGACCCTGTGTCTGTTCCTCGATAAATCTTTAAAAAAATAAATAAAAGGATCTAAAATGGACTTGGGGTCACTGGACCCTGTGTCAGTTCCTCTGCCAAAAGTAGCTCTCAGGGAAATCGCCTCCCTCCGCCTCCCTCCCGCCCCTGGCATTATAGCATTAGTTGTCTTTAGTTGGTTTATGGGGTAAGTGGCTAAGCTTAACCTGTAGGGACCACTGAACTCAGATTTCTGTCCCCTAAACTCTAGTTATACAAACACTAAGCCATCGCCACTGGTCCTCTTATTCATGTTAACGTAGATTTGATCCTCTTTTTGTATTTTGGTTTGGAGTCTAAACCAAAACTTTAGACAGAGTCATACCTCATGGGTGAGAAGTAGGATTCGGTGGGATAAAGTCCTTACCAGAGCGGTACTCTAATGCAGCCGGGGCTGAGGTTGAACTTTTGATTTTCAAAAGTTACTGTAACTATAGCCCTTAGAATCTTGGGGTGCTCCGCATCCTAAGTTACCGCGGTATTTTAAACAAGCCAACAGGGTTGCCATATGAAATACGGGGTTTCACGTCTGTCTGGAAACTCACTCTCCCTGCATCTTATCTGGCAAGCCAGAGAACAGCTCCTCACAGGGAACAATTATTCAAGCAGGAAAGCGTTGAATATGAGCACTCAGAGACCCGCCAATAACAAGCTACCTTAGTTTTCTTCTTAATAAGAAGAAAAGCCCTCCAAGCCTTGCAGGGCTCAGACTGCTAACACTACCAGGTTCGAAGTGTGAATGAGGTCCAACCAAGATCCTCCGCAGATTAGACACTTTCCTGGGTGATGCTGCAGGCGGTGTGAGTCTATGTGTGAGCATTATTGCCAGAGCTAAAGAAAAGATGTTTGGACTCTGAAGTGGGGAGGATGGGAGGCGGGAGTGGGGGGAGCTTCTGGGAAAGCTCCGCATGTAGCCCCGTGTCTTAAAGGTACTTTAGATCCTCTCTAGGCGCCTAGGAGGCCTGTGTTCTCAATGATGGGTGAGCTCTCGGGTAGGGGGCGTGGTTTCCTAGGGCGTGGTCTAGTCGGGCGTGGCATAGAGGCGGCCCGGAGGTTGAAGCAGCTATTGCGGCTACCATTGAGCTGCCCAGGTGGGCGTCGCCCGGTTGGAGCTCCAGGCAAACCTCTGGCTTTGGTGCGGCAGCTGCGGGCCCTGAGGTGTGGTTCCCTAGCAGCGCCCATATCGTTGCTTGTGCGTGGACGGTGGGATGACAGCACCCAGACCAGGACAAGAATTGGCAAACGATGAGCTCCGCTCCGAGTGCCGCCAAGGGACAAGCGACGACAGGCCTAAGTGCGGGGCCGACTGGGCAGGGGAGGAGCTAGGTTGAGAAAAAGACCTGTGGACGAAGTCTACGGTGGGGCCGGCTGAGTCTGAGCGACCAGGCAGAGGTGGGCGTGGCATGGGCGGGACGGGCTGAGGTTGGGTGGAGACGCCGGACTGGGGACGGAGTCTGACTGGGATAAATTGGTTGATGGGCGGGCTCAGGAGTACTTTGACTTGGTCATGGGTGTGGCAAATAGGCGGGATCAGGCTGAGGTACTGTCTGAAGTGGGTGGGGTCGGATGGGTCTGGGTCTGAAAGGACGATGGAGCTTTGGCCAGGGTGATGGAGAAAAGGTCTTAAGTTTCGGTCCCTAAGGGCACATCAGGCTTAGTTTGAGTCGCTTTTCTGTAGCTGAGGGTCTTTGTTTTCCCGTTCCTCTTTTTTTGTTGTTGTTATTGTTTTGAGATAGAGCATCACTTACGAGCCCAGACTGTCCTCAAACTCTCAATTATCCTAAGGACTGGCAGTACAGATTGGTGCTCCTGTACAAATTGTTTTCTTTGATACAAAACTTTTAAAGAAAGGGAAAGTTCTTATGTCAACCGAAGCTCTCTTGAGCCCTCTCGAACATGGCTTAGGGTTGAGACATTTGTATGTATAAAATACTCTTTTATAAATAAAATCCCTTTATTGTAATAACACACACAATCACACAGCTAGATTTAGGTAGTCACTCAACAAACGCTAGTCCAACTCTAAAGTCTATACATCTCAGTGAACTTCTGAACAGTTATAATAGCCATATTTGAAGTCCTGGTACTTCTGCTAGGGTTTTACACTTTTGTTTTTCTAGTTTCAACTCTATCATAGTTCTTTTTTTTTTAATGCATAAAATGTAATTGATGGTGAAAAATATAATTGATGGTATAAAATACTTTAAAATTATTTTTTGCTATTTTTCTGTGTGTTAGATCCCAGGCTGGCCTCAGACTCATTATGTAGCTCAGAGTGACCTTGAACCTCCTTCTCATTTTTTTAAAGAGTTAACACAAATGCTTTATTTATCAGTAGCAGGTCATCCCATGGGCTAAGTGGTGGATATCCAGGACCCAGCAGCAAGGTCAGAGCAACCTCCGAGCTTCTCTTTCTGACTCCAGTAGGGTGAGCACCTCCCCGTCTCCATCAGGGCCTTTGATGTTTCAGATGACAGAGTGGCTGGTGTCATCCAGACATTCCGCATACACCTGTGTAGCCACCACTGCCCAGTTTATTTTCACTTTTTTTTTTTAAATTGCAAAACTAGTTTGCTTGTTTTTTTTTTTTTTAATTCTATTAATTCACCCAGATTACTTCAAGGCTTCCACTAAATTGCCATCTTATTTAACAATAACAGACAAGTAGAGGCCCTGTTTAGATTCCTACTCCTCTGAAGGATTCCTTGCCGTAGGTCTAATTATGTTGAGATGCCCGATCTCCTTGGAGATGTTCATGTACTAAATAGCACAGCGGCTGGTTCCCCTTCCCCCGGGACCCTTCAGAGTGGCTCTTGAGGCTCCAAGTTTCAAGCCTCGCCTGTCGAGCATGGCTACTGGGTCTTGAAATCGTTCTGTCCTCCACCCTGCTTGCCCATCTTCTCCTGACCTTCAGGCTGTGGCCTGTGCTTTGCGGGGTCCACCCCTTCCTCCCATCCCCTCCACTGGCCTTTCAAAGCTCTTCCCTCAGCACTCTTCCCATATCCTGGGCTGCCATCTGGGGGCGTCCTATTGTGGCTCCAAAGTCCTGAGAACACATTTATAAGGCTAGGCCAGGTGTCGCTGCAGATCTACAGGGCTCTTCCCCCCCTCCCTCTCCCCCTCCCCCCTCCCTCTCTTTCTCTCCCCCTCCCCCAAGTCAACTGTGCCTGGGCAGGTAACTCAGACAGGCTGTGTCAGAGTGGCTGGTCAGGGCTTGTCGGGCAGCACGTTAGTAAGTGAATGAGGCCTGCCCTGGACACAGCAAAAGAGAAGATAGGAGCCAATGGATAGAAGGTACACACACTCTTTGTCCCAAATGTGACCAGAAGTGGGGAGAGGGCCAGATGTCTAACATCTACCAAACGCATCCCAAAGTACCACTTCATCAACCATGTGAATGTCTGAGATGATGAAGAACCTTAGGTCTGCCTTGGGGTGTGATGCCAAAGAGTGGGGGGGGGGCAAAGTCGGCATTTAGAGCATATCTGGCCCCTCCCATCACAAGGACGGAAGCAGTCGCCTACACGGGAAGCCAGGCCCATGGTCCTTCATTAGAAATAGACTCCGTTTCCAAAGCCCAGTGAGGAGAGTGGGTACCAAAGTGATCCCATCTGCCCAGATAAAGTAAAGGACTTGTCAAAGTTGCACAGCTTCTCACTGGTTATTCTACATTGTCACCAGGCTGATTGGGGGGGAGGGGAGAGCAGGGGTAGAGTTGAAAGACCAAGATCTTTCTTACAGACCGACACTCGCTTAGGAAAGTGAATACAGGAGAGGCCTGAGCCCCACCGACATATTCAGAGTAGCCGAGGCCAGTGGGGACCGGTGTGAGTGCTTTAGTCACGTGAAGGCTTTCCCACAAGCCCTGAGGAAGTTTGAGGGTGACATCCGGTGAAGCAGCGGCGGCCGCAGAGGCGGGAGTATGTCCGAATGCTAGCTAGTAGGTCTCGGGCATATACTTTCCAGAGCACTTTAAGGCGATTTCCTCTTCCGAGGCTATCTAGACTGTCGAGCAGGGAGATGACTCTAAATGTTTGTCGTCTTCTACCTCTGAGAAATCTCTCAGCGGCTTGATGAGCCTTTCCCCTGCTGTGTAGGGCAGCAGCTTTCCCACTGGGCCGTAGTGACTCAGTGTGGTCACACATATTTCTTCGTAGGTGTCCCTGCGCTGAGCCCTGTGTAAAAAAGTGCACAGTTGAATATGAAGCAGGAACAGTTGAAAGGGTCCCAGAACATAAACAGAACTTCGGTGCCACGGCGGTGGCTCAGTGACGTACAGCCACCAAGCCTGACGCCCGGGATCCACATGGCAGGACGGAAGTGAGTCCCCAAAGTTGACCTGCCCTCCACATGTGTCCAGTGGGTGTGTGTCCCCTCCCTGCCCTGTAAGGCAGTGTCAGTTCAAAGGAAGCTGATCCTGATCCAGGCCAGTGTCCCTGGGAGCTGCTGTAATTGCACCTTTCTCTTAGAGGCTCTGTTCTGAAGTCCTGCCTAATCAATTTCATGATCCACAGATCACTGTGGATCTGTATGTATTTCCAGGAAATATGATTCTGATTTTGTTTAACCTTTGGTCCTTGTAAAAGGAAACAGGTTTTTGTTGTTTGCTTCTTTTTTGAACTTACTCTGTACCCCCCCCCCCCAGCAAGCCTTGAACTCAGCCTCCCAAGTGCTAGGATTACATCACGTCCCTCCATGGTGTATTTTCGGAATCATTAGTGACTTGTGTGGCTGTTGTATCCATTCCATCCATTGTCTTAGCCATTTGGGCTCCTGGTTTCCTGTTACAGCCGCGAGCATTCCTGAGCATAGAGCTGTTCTCCCTTCTAGGTCGGGAGTCTCTAAAGAAGGCTGGCTGATGAGGGAGAGGGATCTCGGGGTCTGCACAGCTGTCGTTAGGGTGCTACTGCCCTCTAGTGGTTAGTGTAGGATATGCTGGCGCCCCGACATCGACAATACAGTTCCTGGCTCCCACAACTCTGAGGCCCGGACCCCAACACACTCAAAGAGTTGTCTGTCTCTCGGTCCGGTCCCGGGTGTGATCTTCAGCTCGCAAGTAGGGCCTGCGCCCTCTTCAGTGGCCTTGCGGCCCCTTACCTCACGCCTCTTACTGTCTGCTTCCCGTCCTGGGCGTGGCTGCCTTTACCTTTTCTATTTATTTTTCCATTTTTTTGTACCCGTGAAATGATATCTTCTGGTTTTCATTTTCGTTTTCTGAGTAGTGGAGAGATTAAACGTTTTCACATTCGTGTTTCTTTTGTCCCCATAAATCTTTCTGTCCATATTCCTACTGTGTTGGTGGTGCTGTTGAGATTGGTGTTGTTTCTTGATAGTTGCTGAGATTTTTCCCCTTGCGTGTTCTAGATGCTTTATAAGACCAAAATACAAATCTTTATATTTGCTGCAAATAACTTCTACTCGTGGATTTTGTCTGCTAAACGGGAAAGTTGTTGGTTTATTTTTAAATTTAGCATTATTTCTATTTATTTTGCCGCACAAAGGATAAACGTGGACCTTCATACGTGCTATGTGATCATTCCGCCACTGAGGGCTGGGCCGTAATGTAAATATAGATTTGCCAGTTACTTTCTTCGTATTTCCTCAGGAGTTGGATTCCTGTTCAGTGTTAGAATGGAGGCCTTGGTCGTCTCTGGCTGTCGGCTAAGGACAGGACTCGGGTTCGTGTCCCATAGGCCCTTCTTCAGGGCAGCTTAGCTGTGGCAGCTGGCTTCCCTCAAAGTAAGCAATAGAGACAGGGACAGAGGTAGTATAAAAGAGAGGCGATGCCTCACTGCAATGACCCTATTCTGATTGTCAGAAGTAGATCACGAGGTTTCCCACCACCACCTCCCCATCCCCCGGCTCACAGGAGGAGGATCACACCAGGTATGGACCCAAGGAGGGTGAGGATCATTGGGAATCTATCTCCTAGAGGCTTAGAGGCGGCCTACTGAGGATTTGTAGGAAAGCCAAGAAGTTTTTGTGTGTGGAGGTTGTTTGTTTGTTTGTTGTTTTTGTTTTTCAAGACAGAGTTTCTCTGTGTAGCCCTGGCTGTCCTAGAACTCACTCTGTAGACCAGGCTGGCCTTAAACTCATAGAGATCCACCTGCCTCTGCCTCCCAAATGCTGAGATTAAAGGCATGCACCACCACTTCCATCCAGCTTATATTTAATTTTTCTTAATTTTACAAGAAAAACTTCCCTATACAGGCTTTCATTCATTCTTTAAAAGTTTAAATTTTTTTTCCAGGTGTGGTAGCCTTTAATCCCAGCACTCAGGAAGCAGAGACAAGCAGATCTCTGTGAGTTCCAGACCAGTCTGGTCTACATTGTGAGTTCCAAGACAGCCAGGCTTATGTGGACAGATCCTGTCTCAAAAAAAAAAAAAAAAAAAAAAACCAGAAAAGTTTAATTAAAACAACAACAACAACATGGTGGCACTTGCTTATAATCCAAGCACTGGGAGGTAGAGGCAGAGGGATCACCTCTCAGGTACAAAGTGTGCTAAAATTCAACCTTAGACTACATGAGGCCTTGCCCCCAAAAATAAAATACTTAAGTTTAAATTGTTGACTTTTTCATGATTTTTTTTCTTTTTTTTTTTTTTTTTTGTTTTGTTTTGTTTTGTTTTGTTTTTTGTTTTTCGTGACAGGGTTTCTCTGTGTAGTCCTGGCTGTCCTGGAACTCACTCTGTAGACCAGGCTGGACTTGAACTCAGAAATCCACCTGCCTCTGCCTCCAAAGTGCTGGGATTAAAGGCGTGCGCCACCACCGACCGGCTCATGATTTGTTTTTTAAAGTTTTGAAAGTGCGTGTGTGTGTGTGTGTGTGTGTGTGTGTGTGTGTGTGCAAGTGCTAGAGAAGTCAGAAAGGGGCATCAGATTCCCTGAAGCTAAAGTTGCAGGCGTTGTGAGCTGCCTGACACGGGTGCTGGAACAAAGCTCAGCTCCTCTGGAGGAGCAATGGCTGCTCTCAACCGCTGCGCCCCACAATTAGGTTTTAATATATTTAGAATCTTGCCGGGCGGTGGTGGCACAGCCCTTTAATCCCAGCACTTTGGAGGCAGAGGCAGGCGGATTTCTGAGTTCGAGGCCAGCCTGGTCTACAGAGTGAGTTCCAGGACAGCCAGGGCTACACAGAGAAACCCTGTCTCGAAAAAACATATATATATATATATATGTATATATATATATATATATATTCTCATTGTCTCATACATTAACCATATGTGGCTGTCTAAATACAGTTTCTCCAGCCATTTTTCAAGTGCCCAGTAGCCACTGTGGCCTGTGGTTGCCGAATTGGGTTGTTCTGAGGCAGAACAGTTCGGGCTTCACGGAAACGCAGAGGGGATTTGGCGCCCTCATCCCAGGGAACACCTTGGACTGTCTGGAGGTTTTTGCTCTGTTGTTGTAGTGCTGGGAGCATATGTGAGTGCCTTCTCAAGTAGGTAGCACTCAGAACCACTTTGTGAAGCCAGTTCTCTCCTTCCACCTTCTGGAGCATTGCAGGGACAAGGCTCAAGCCGCCAGGCTTGTGTGAGCCTTTACCTCATGAGCCTGGAGCCGTGGCTTTGGCTCCTAGATTTTTTTTTTTTTTTTTTTTAAATTTCAGCAGTTGCAGTTAAGGAGAAGGAGATATTCTACAGCCACCTAGTGGGCAGAAGCCGGGGACCGACACAGGGGACGCAGGGCTGACTCTGTCCCCATCCCCCACCAGCAAAGACTTCTGGCCCCAAATGTCCGTAGTTGTGCCAATGAACCACACTGATTCGGATGGATGTTGGGTCAGTCTCTGAGATGAGTCCATTGATACTGTGCATGCCCTATGTATGTCCTTCTCGTTAGTGAGTCTTAAGCAAAAAAAAAAAAAAAAAAACAAAAACAAAACAAAACAAAAAACAAAACAACAACAACAACAACAACAACAACAACAAAACAGTTGTCTTACTGGCTCTTAGACCCTGATGAGAACATGCTCGGCTCCCCTGTTTGTCGGCTGCAGACTCACAGTAAGAGACTGAGAGGATGCCTCATGGGATGCGTGAAAGCCCCAGTAGGAGACTTTCTAAGGGCCTCACTAAGCAGTTCATTCACAAAGCATAAAGGAGGACAGAGAAAACGCGAGCACCTGGGGACAGTGGTGTAGAAAGTAGGCACTGGCCCCACCCAGGGTGAATGCCTGATGTTAAGCTCGGCTTAATTTCCCTCATCTTTCACAACAAATCGGCCAATGCTCGCCACCCCACCCCCACCCCCACCCCCACCCCCACCCCCACCCCGTCACCTCCATTCACACCAGCTCTGTGGCTCTGTGTATGTGGAAGACTCACACTAGTGATGCTACCCCTGATGGCCCCGACTCCCTGAGACTCCCGGAGCAGTGACTTTTCCCTGGAGTGGCCTCTCTCTGACTGTTCTGTCAGAGCTGTCCCTGCCAGGAGAGGAGCACACCCAGAGGCGAGGTCACCTAAGCTGCTCCAGGTCCCGAGCGCTCTGGAGCAGGGTGAGTTTGGCAGCATCAGGGAGGACATTGTCGTTGCACCCCTGACAATGCCTCCGGGGACTTCGCTGATGAGGATTCTGGGGAAGAAGACAGTGACCAGAGTGGTGCCCAGCTGCCTGGATGGGTGCTGCATGTGTTAGTCATATCTGAGGACTCAGACCCTGAGGAGGAGGAGGAGGAGGAAGAGGAGGAGGAGGAGGAGGAGGAGGAGGAGGAGGAGGAGGACCCAGAGCTGCAGCCAGTCAAGAAAAAGCAGAAAGCAGAGGGTGAGCCTCAGCATGTTTGGACCAAGAGAGACATCCATCCAGGCTTTGGTAGCTGGAAAGCTTCGGATCCTCATATAGAGGACCTCAAAACCAAGGATCTGAGTCCGGTGGGCCTCTTTGAACTGTTTTTTTTTTTTTTTTTTTTTTTTTTTTTTATGACGGGACAATCAGTTTCATTGTTCATGAAACCAACCGTTATGCTCAGCAGAAAAATATCACCCTAGATCTCACGGCCCAGGAACTGAAGTGTGCTTTGTGCATCTTGATCTTTTTTTTGTTGTTTTTTTTGTTTGTTTGTTTTTTGTTTTGTTTTGTTTTGTTTTGTTTTTCGAGACAGGGTTTCTCTGTGTAGCCCTGGCTGTCTGGCTGTCCTGGAACTCACTCTGTAGACCAGGCTGGCCTCAAACTCAGAAATCTGCCTGCCTCTGCCTCCCAAGTGCTGGGATTAAAGGCGTGTGCCACCACCGCCCGACAATCTTAAGTGGGTACGTCTCCCATCCAAGGAGGCAGATGCTTTAGGAGACAGCTCCTGACTCTCATCATCGACTCGAGGCTGATGCTATCGGAAGGGACAGATTTGAGTTGATCTCCTCTGACCTTCATTTTGCAGATAACGGTGAACTCGATGAAAGAGATAGTTTGCCAAGGTCAGGCCCCTCATCGTCCGGATGAACTGTGACTTCCAGAAGTGTGCCCCCCTGAAAGAGTACTTTGGGCACCGGGGGTCCAAGCATCTACACTCCGGGAAGCCAGTTCAGCTGTGCTACAGGTTCTGGTACGGAACAACCAGCAGAGGCTACCTGGTGTGGTTTGGACCTTCACGGGGCACTCTGTGCACCAAGCCGGACAAAGGCTCGTTTGTAGGGGCCAGTACGGTGGTCAGATTTGTGGATGCACTGCAGGAGCGTGACTGTTTCCCGTACCACATATTCTTTGACAAGGTCTTTACAAGTGTCAAACTGATGTCCATTTTGAGGGAAAAGAGAGTGAAAAGCCACAGGAACTCGTGTACAGGACCTCGCACTGTCCCCCCAAGGATCCCAAAGAACTGAGGAAAATGGAAAGGGGCTCTTTTGACTTCCGGGTGGATGAAAGCCAGGAGATCATTGTGTGCCGCTGGTGCAACAGCCTCGTGGCAAACATCTGCTCCGGCGCAGCAGACATAGAGCCGGTCAGACTGCCGGGCCACCACCTGGGAGCAGCGGAAGCTCAGGCACAGGTCCCCCAGCCATCTCTGGTGAAGCTCTATCAGGAAAAGGCTGGAGGCATTGACCGAACGGATCAGAACATTGCCAAGTACGAGGTGAAGATACGGGGCATGGCACTTCCTCTGCACCTCACCGGCTACGTCGTCTACGCAGCCCTCAACAATGCGTGGCAGCGGCACAGGATGTGCAGCCAGGACGGGCAGGTGGACCTGCTCGCCTTCACGCAGGTACGTGGCCCGCGTGTATCTGGAGAGCAATGCGGGCACATCCGCACAGGGGAGGCAGAGCTGGCGGGTGGAAACTGAGAGTCGCTTCAATATGATTGGACACTGGATTGTCCATCAGGACAAGAGGATCCAGTGTGCCCTCTGCCACTCGCAGACTAACACCCGCTGTGCGAAGTGCCAGAAAGATGTCCATGCCAAGCGTTTCTGGGAGTACCACATCCCGTGAGGCCTGAGACCTGCTTATTCCGGCTATCATGACATCACTGGGAACAATTGTGTGTTTTCTTTGTGGCACTTTTGACACCCATCACCCATGACTTGGTTTTTTAATTCTATCTCAGGCCCCATCACGGTTCTCTTTTTTATTGTATTCTATTATGCCTATATGCAGTGTAAATGAGTATTTATGTTAGTAATCATCCATGTTTGTAGACTTGTATTTTATACTCTTATTTATTTAAATTGATTCAAATAAAAGTTTTCCTCTCTCGTGTGTGTGTGTGTGTGTGTGTGTGTGTGTGTAGCTGTGTGTGTATATACCTGTGGAGGCCAAAAGAGAATGTTGGATTCTGTGGTGCTAGTTACAAACTACTTAATGCAGGTCCTCAGGAAGACCAGTTTGTACTCTTAACTACTGAGCCATCTCTGAGCCTTGATATATACTTATCTATAAATATCTATTTACAAAGCATACTTATAAGACATGATCATTTACACATGCATGCTTTTGATTGATAAAGAAACAATAATTATAATCCCTTTGCAAAGTCGCCAGGTCTGTGGCACGGACCTTTGTATTCAGGGCTCACTCTTACTAACCTTTGCCTTACGTTGTTCAAATGTAGCCAAAATGGCTTTTGTTTTGTTTTGTTTTTTGAACAGACTCCATTCAGCCATTGTCTCCCTGTACTCAGCGGGTCACCTGCCAAGAGGGGCCGGAGGAAGGGCTGATTAATCAACCATGCTTGGAGCGGGTGATGTTGAGAGACAAGAGTGGAAAGATACCCAGCCGAAAATGGAATTGTTTATATCAGCTTTCCCAAGGAAAATCAGCAGAGCCCAGAAAGGTCGCAGAGTTCCTTCTGCAGGTTGCCGATCCTTCCACTAGGGGGAGCAATTAACTGCCTCCCTGCTTCCTCCCCATTTCTGTCCTAGGTTTGCTGTGGGCTGTTTTCAGACACAGGCTGGGGATGCTTTTTTGTAGTCGTTTGCCCATACAGGTGTCCTTCATGGAATCTACACACCAATTCAGCATTGGAATTCCAGCCCCCGTCCAGAATCCCTAAATGCTGGGGACAGCATACCATGATATGGATGGTGCCTGGGACCCTGAGAAGCAGGAGACAAATCCCTCCACAGGACCTACCATCAGAAATAAGGAGCTACCCGCTGCAGGCCTGGACAGTGACTCAGAAGCCTGTGGGCTGTTCATTTGTAAAGCAGTTGTTCCCATTTCTCCTGACCTTATCCCTAGACAACAACTGAATAGATTTCATTTGTGCGTGGCTGCTTTTCCATTGGCTTTGCTGTGCATAATTATTCTATTATATATGACTTTCCTATTTTTTTTCTTCCTTCTGCTCTGGTGAATTCTGTGAAACTAGATGCTCCTTGATATAATGATTCTTATAAAGCACAAGGGAAGCACAGTCCAGCCCTAATGGCCCAGGTGCATGCTCTCGCTTTTGGAACTACCACGGACCACCCCAGTCGGGTAAGGGGTCCCTGGGATGTGGGTCCTCAAAAGCTAGGCGGGTAAGGATTTGGTGGTGACAAACAGAAACAAACACAGAGGCAGTTTGAATCTGAATGTATTTTGCAGCTCTCAAGCAAGGGTTTTTATACATTAAAAAAACAAATATTATAGCCAGGTGTGGTGGTGCACGCCTGTAATCCTAGCACTTGGGAGGCAGAGGCAGGAGGATTTCTGAGTTCAAGGCCAGCCTGGTCTACAGAGCAAGCTCCAGGACAGCCAGGACTACGCAGAGAAACCCTGTCTCAAAAAAACAAAAAAACAAAAAACAACAACAACAAAAAACCAAAACAAAAAAATTATAACTCTTAGAAGATGTATGCAGTGAAGCGATTTGGCACAGTAAAGCACAAAAATCAAGCAAACATTACAACTCTGAAAAGATGTATTCAGTGAATCACAAACAGAACAAGTAACATCATTATTAATAGAAATTATCCAAGTGTTACAACTCTGAAAGGATGTATTCAGTGAGGGAGCTACCCAAGGCTAGTGGCAAATTTCAAAGAGCAGGCTAATGGTCAATTATTGTTTAACATCTAATGCCTGATTTTTTTTATAGATCTTCAATGCATAAATTTAAACTATTCTAATCCTTTTTATTTGAGGCTTTCTGTACCATACACCAAAGCCCACCTCCGATGACACACGTGCAGCCATGTGAAATTTTATTGTTGGGAAAGCTTTTATCTATCATACTATTATAAATCTTTTTTTTCTTTTTTTTCTTTTCTTTTCTTTTCTTTTTTTTTTTCAAGACAGGGTTTCTCTGTGTAGCTCTGGCTGTCCTGGAACTCACTCTGTAGACCAGGCTGGCCTCAAACTCAGAAATCTGCCTGCCTCTGCCTCCCAAGTGCTGGGATTAAAGGCGTGCGCCACCACCGCCCGACCTATTATAAATTTTCATAAATGATTTATAAAATAAACTGTTGGTTTCCCCAGTGATGAGGTCATGTTAGTAACCCCATCTCAAGGGAAGGTTTCTTACCCATTATTCTCGCTTAAGATCTTGACCTAGGCTACCAGGAACATGTCATAAATAAGAAAATAAATAAAAGAAAACAAAACAGATAAATTGCCATGAGAACTCAATATGTTGTTCTGGGCAAGAGTTCCACAGCCGGTTCCAGGAGGCCTCCTCTTTTTGAAGTTTTCGCCTCAGTCTGTGGAACTTGTCACACAGATTCTACTGGGGTTGGTGTGGCAGGAACAATGTAATTGTGCAGTGGTAGTTTCAGATTAATGTTTGACTTGCAAAGAAAGTTTGAAGAAATTCTATCTAGAAATAAATTAAGAAAATGAAGCAGAGTCAACATTGGGACCCCAATAAAGGAAAAAGCTATTGAAGTCATGAAATGAGTTTTGTACAACATTTGAGAGCAGTTCCTGATCTCCTTTGGATATGTATGGGTAACAAAGAAAAATTAGAATCCTGAAAGAAGACACAGAATGCATAAAATCTTATACTACTAAAACGAATTGGTGGGTAAGGATTAACCTGATTCTTTCTAACCACTGCCCATGTCATTTATTATTAGAGCTTCACAGGAAACCACATGTAGCTGACCTTGGAGCTCTGAGCTCCAAAGTATAAGTCAAAAGTTAAAGGTTAAATAATGATAAGTTTGCAATTATTATTTTGGCCATGGGCCTGGGAATAGGAGAAGCTTGAAACTTTGGGGAATGATCGTAATTCTTAATTCTGTGTGAGATGTGGTCATTCTTTTGAACTTGACACATCTGGTAATGATTCTCTCTCTCTCTCTCTCTCTCTCTCTCTCTCTCTCTCTCTCTCTCTCTCTCTCTCTTCCCCCCGCCCCTGCTTTTTGGAGTAATGATAAAAGATGGGCAAGTTAGAGGCGAGAGGTGTGTGTGAGTGTGGGAGTGAGAGAAAGGGGAAGAACACACGGGAGAGAGAGAGAGACAGAGACAGAGAGAGAGAGAGAGAGAGAGAGAGAGAGAGAGAGAGAGAGAGAGAGAGAGCAACTTCAAGCCTTGCCTGTCAGCTTGTACCCGAAAACAGTTACCTGTGTGTTTCTTACACGCCTTCCAGATATCCGTGTTTCCTGTTGAGAACCCGATACTGGGTTGAGGCTGGACCCCAGCACCTGATGACTTAGGAACAGGTGAGGGAAAGGAGAAAGGTGAAATAGCAGCTTTCAGAATTCAGGAAATAGATTGCCAGGAGAGCAACCAGGCACCCGAGAGCCAGGATGGGAGAGAAAGGCACATCGTCCAGCAGAAGGGCCGCCAGCAGGTGCACGTGTCCTGAGAGCCAGGATGAGAGAGAAGGACACATCGTCCCGCAGAAGGGCCGCCAGCAGGTGCGCATGTCCTGGTTCTTGCTTCATCTTTTCATGTTAAAATTTTTTATCTTTTAGGTTATTGTATAAAAATTAGTTTCATAATAGATTTTCAAGCTGTCCTTTATCACACTTACCTATTTACATGCACACGTATGTGTATGTGTGTGGGGGGGAGAGTATCTGTATGTGGTATGCACATGTGTTTGCATGCGTATTTGTGTGCCAGCATGCATATGAGTGTGTGTGGCATGTGCAGATGCGTACGTGTGTGTATGTGTGTCTGAGAGTACGTGTGCGCATGTGCGCATCTGTGTAATCTGGCGAACCCTGAACAAGCCTTCTGTCACAGGTACAGCTGGTGAAGATTTTTTCCCTTCTCTCCTCGTCTCTTCACTCTCCGGATTGTTTCCGTCTGCCAGGCACCCTTCCCATCCTCACCCTCCCGCCCGAGTCCAGCTCCAGCCGGGGTTCTGAGCTGCAAGACGGATGTGTGGCGTTGGTGAAAATGAGGAGTCTGACCGCCACTTGTTTGCCTTTCAAACAGCTTGAGCCATCTTTATACAAGTGCCAAAGTATCCAGGCACCCGCAGTTCCAATTCATTTCTCTCTAATCATTTGACAAGAATCACTAACATTTTCCCATTTTGGTTTCTTTCCCTCTTCCCCACCCGCGTATCATCATCACCTGACCTTTACCCCATATCTGAGCGTTAATGAAAACATACTTCATATTTAGACATGAATTTCCTATTGCAGGCCACATGATTTTGTCTCGCCAGGCATCTCACATCCGTGCTGTGCCTAGACCGGTAGCAGACACGCAGTCACCAATGAAAGGTCAAGCTCTGTGGTTAGTCTTTCACAGCGTGTGGCTTTGGTCTTTCTGTAGTCAGTGGAGAGTAAGATACCCTACCTAGAATAATATTTTTTCAGGTATAAGTCTAACTTCGAAGGCCTATATATCATTTGTGTGGATAGCAGCTGTGGTCTATTCTTCATACATTCTCAGAATAGTCATGAGTAATACCTAACTCTTAACTGTTGGAACCAAGTTTCTAGCAGTTTCTTCATGTACTTTTACCCCCAAAGGGAATGGGAGATTTAGATTCCTTTGTGGGTTTTCTGGCATTGGAGGGATGTCTGTTATTTCTTCCTCATATGTTCTATAAAGTTTTAATGTCATCTTTTAAGAACCTATCTCTTAAATTCTGGGAATATAGTTATCTCTTTTTGTTAGAACAGTTAAGCAAGAATCATGAACCTGAACGAGGTCCTCCTGCTTCCTCAGGACGACTGCAGAGGCAGCCAGGGAGAACCGGGAGAACAGGTTTCTGTGTTTCAAGAAAAAACTCCAAGTTCATCATAAATTCAGCCGTAATCTTGACTAACAAAGTGAAACTGAAAATTACCAGAAGAGTAAACACAGAAAGCCAAGAGGGGCCAAAGCAAGCGTGCTTCCCAGGGTCTGGTGCTGGGGTTCCAGGGGAGGGGAGGGGCATGTCTGTGGGGTCGTGCAGGGGTCCTCGAAAGTCCACAGGGGTTGAAATATGGCCTCCATAGGTCCTTGTCAAGTGGGCTGAGGATCTCCATGAACTTTGCCATAAGGCTTACCATTTGCAAAACAAGCATGTGCATTGCCAGAGGTTAGTTACAGGACAGCTTCCGCCACCCTCCCCGCCACAATTCTCACACGGCTTCCTGCGATATGGGGTCCAGGATTTCCCAGGAAATCCTTGTGTGTGTCTTGACATGTTTTCCCCGCTTCCTCACAGTTTCAGTTCTCATGTTCTGTAGTGACTTTTGTGCAGGGTGGAGAGAGGAATCCAGTTCCATTCTGCAGCCACGTGGCTGAATTTTCCTAGAATGTTCGTTAGACTGTGTCACCTTGCAAGTTTGGAGCATAGTCTAGAAAACCACTATAAAAAAAAGACTATAGCTGTATTTTTTTCTGGGTCCTATATTGTATGCTGTTGGTCTCTGTGATGGTTTGTATATGCTTTTCCCAGGGAGTGGCACTATTAGGAGGTGTGGCCTTGTTGGAGTAGGTGTGTCACTGTGGGTGTGGGGTTAAGACCTTCACCCTAGTTGCCTGGAAGTCAGTCTTCCACTAGCCGCCTTCAGATGAAGATGTAGAACTCTCAGCTCCTCCTGCACCATATCTGCCTGGATGCTGCCATGTT
Organism: Apodemus agrarius; assembly: GCA_964023405.1. NCBI lineage: Eukaryota > Metazoa > Chordata > Mammalia > Rodentia > Muridae > Apodemus > Apodemus agrarius. The sequence continues at coordinate 42,401,587 of OZ030015.1, read as the reverse complement.
TCTGCCTTGATGACAATGGACTGAACCTCTGAGCCTGTAAGCCAACCCCAATTAAATGTTGTCTTTTATAAAACTTGCATTGGTCATGGTGTCTGTTCATAGCAGTAAAGCCCTAACTAAAACAGAAGTTGGTACCAGGAGTGGGGTATTGCTATGATAGGCCTGACCATGCTTTTGTTCTGAAGAATATGGATTTTGGGACTTTGGATTTGGAAAGCCACGGAATTCTTTAAGTGGGGCTTAATGGGCCAGACTAGTAGAAATATGGAAAACAGTGGTACTGAGGGTCATTTTAACTGTGTAGGCCTGGCGGCCCAAGAGGTTTCAGTGGAGAAGAACTTTAATATGTGGCTGAGAGACTGTTTTTGTGATGTTTTGGTAAAGAACATGGCTGCTTTTTGCCATTGTCTGAAGAGACTGCCAAGGGCTAAGGTAAAGAGATTTATATTAAATTGCATCTGCAAAGGAAGTCTCAAAAAAGCCCAACAAAGACTTTGTTCTCTGGTTAAGTCTGATGAAGAGAATTTTGAACAAACATAGCAAGCTGAGAAAGGAAAAGTACAAAATATATAGTTTGAGTTCCAGGACAGCCAGGGCTATACAGAGAAACCCTGTCTCAAAAAATCAAATCCAAAAAAGAAAAAACCAGTATCACTGAGGTGAAATATGGGAAGTGTTTTCTGAGAGCACAAAGAAGCTGTATTCCAGAGATAGCCAAGTGTTCCTCATGCTGCAGCTGTACTTGGTAACATGTAAGAATCATCTAGGTGGTACTGGTTTTGAAGGCATGAAGGCATCATGAAGAATATCTGAGGCTTGGTACTGTGAGAGGCCATGAAAGGCCATTGATGAAAGTGTACCCTCAGTTGTAATTGACAGCCCAGGACTGAAGGTGTCATGCAACAGAATTGGGGCTTGGTACCATGAAGAGAGCCTATGAGAGGCTTTGGTGAAGTATAGTTGCAGTGGAAGACCCTAGCATATTGGAGATGCCAGTACCATGGGATGACCACCAAGAACAGCAGTGGCAGTGGAGTGGATGAACCTGAACTTAGAGTGCTACAGAGGGCAGAGCTGGAAACGTGACACCAGCTCTTTGGAGATACACAGAAGATCATGTGTGGATCTCAGACATTGGAACAAGAAGCTGTGAAGCTGAAATTGACTTGGGGCACCCAAGATGTTAAAGATGCCAGAGCCACAGGATGCCTGCCAAGGAAAGCTGATAAAAGGGAGTGGAACAAGCCCAGGAGAAAGAACCTAGTTGCAGTCAACAAGGATGAAAAAGGAGTTGGATATCTGAAGACTGCTTTGCCATCAGACATGGAGATGCAGAGTTTGGACTTTTCCCAGCTGGTTTCCTGTCTTGCTTGGGGGATTACAGTTAAGTGATTGAATGAATCTCAGAAGAGACCTTGAACTTTGGACTTTCAACACTGTTGAGACTGCTATAGACTACAGGGACTTTTGAAGTTGAACTAAATGCATTTTGCATTATGCTATGTTTAAGTATGGCCCCCATAGACTCATGCTTGAACAAGCCTATGGGGGCCAGGGAGTGGAATGTGATGGTTTGTATATGCTTTTCCCAGGGAGTGGCACTATTAGGAGGTGTGGCCTTGTTGGAGTAGGTATGTCACTGTGGGTGTGGGGTTAAGACCTTCACCCTAGTTGCCTGGAAGTCAGTCTTCCACTAGCCGCCTTCAGATGAAGATGTAGAACTCTCAGCTCCTCCTGTACCATATCTGCCGGAATGCTACCATGTTTCTGCCTTTATGACAATGGACTGAACCTCTGAGCCTGTAAGCCAACCCCAATTAAATGTTGTCTTTTATAAAACTTGCATTGGTCATGGTGTCTGTTCACAGAAGTGAAACCCAAACTAATACAGTGCTCTTAACCGCTGAGCCATCTCTCCAGCCAAGAACTCTTCTTTCAAGACTACTTAGTGTAGAACATTTTGTCAGTCAAGAATCATGTGAAGAATGCCTGTTAGAGCAAAATCCCTTCATCAAAGAAGGACCTGAGGTGTTCCTAAATGCCTTTCTGTAAGTGAAAGCGTGTGCTATTACGTTAGTGCTTTATGGCTGCCAGGGCGTCACCGGAGCCCATCCCAGCCTTCTTCCGTTAGTACTTTGGGCATATTGACGCTCAGAGAGTGAAGGTGGATGCAAAGAAGAACTGGCTCGCCATATTTGAAAGCTCCTCACCCCGGGCCTCTCAGTGAGAGCAAGCCGTGCCTCGTCAGTGAGCGTGCTCAGATGGGAACTCAGGAAAGTCATTGACGGAGATGGACTGTCAAGGGCAGGAAGTTGGTCAAAAGAGTTACTAACCCCATGGACTAACAGACAGACAACAGCATGGCTGGGGCTCTGATGAGAAGAAATCCAGGCCTATGTGTCAGAAAGAGGGGGACGGGGAGGGGGAGACCCTTACGCCTTTCTGAGGACCAGGTAGGTTTCACGGCACAGGAATACAGCCAGGATGTCTGTGTACATAGAGGTCAGAGGTCAGAGGTGACTTCCTCTATTGCTCACCATCTTACTTTCAGAGACAAGCTCTCTCACTGAACCTGGATGTTGCCATTTTGGCTAGATTAGCTGACCAGCAGGCTCCCAGGATCTACCTGTCTCCATCTCCAGGTGTCTCCTTACAGAAGGGTGTCTGTCTGTCTGTCTGTCTGTCTGTCTGTCTGTTTTTGCCACAAAGGTGCTAGCGATTCAAACTCAGGTCCTTCCTCATACATGTGCAGTGGTGTTTTGGCCCTTTGAGTCATCTCCCCAACCCTGAAACTTTATTCTTAAAAACCCATTATTAGGAGCTGGAAAGAGATTTCAGTGGTTGAGAGCATATGCTGCTCTCGCAGAGGACCCAGTTCTGTTCCCAGCACCTACATCAGCTGGGTTACAACTGCCTCTAACCCCACCTGAAAGGAATCCAATGCTTTTGGCCTCCCTGGGCATCCTTACTTACATGCACACAAACACACACTTAAAAATAAAATATATTGCCGGACGGTGATGGCATATACTTTTAATCCCAGCACTTGGGAGGCAGAGACAGGTGGATTTTTGAGTTCGAGGCCAGCCTGGTCTACAAAGTGAGTTCCAGGACAGCCAGGGCTACACAGAGGAAACCCTGTCTCAAAAAAACAAAAAATATATATATATACATACATATATATGTATACATATACATATATATATGTATGTATGTATATATACATATATATACATACACACACACACACACACACACACACACACACACACATATATATATATATATATATATATATATATATATATAGAGAGAGAGAGAGAGAGAGAGAGAGAGAGAAAGCCAGGCAGTGGTGGTGCATACCGTTAATCCCAGCACTTGGGAGGCAGAGGTAGGCAGATCTCTTAGTTCAAGGCCAGCCTGGTCTACACAGTTTCAGGACAGCCAGGGGCTACACAGAGAAACCTTATCTCAAAACAGAGAAACCTGTCTAGAAACACACACTCATATATGACATATATAAGATATATATCATATATATGTTTTTAACATCCATTAAAATTTTAAATGTTATATATAAAATTCTTTTAAAATTCATTATTAAAAACATTTGGGGGAATGCAGGAAGAGTTTTATGGAGGAAGAGAAGGATGGGGTGATGTAAATACAGTGTTCATGCATGAAGTTATCAAAACATTAGAACAAAAATAATACATTTGTTTAGATAATATACTGTGATTATTTATTCCATCATAAAGATCTTACATGTATGTTACACAAAATACATAATATATGTGTATGATGAGTATATGATATCTGTGTACATATATTTCTGTATCTGTATATAGATAGGTATGTACATACAACCAGCAAAGAGAATACCTATGTCTATGATCTAAGACACAGAGAGTTCACACCCAGCTTCCCCAGCCAGGCTAACAGTGAGATCATTGTCAGGTTCCTCGCTTTCGTACAGTTAACATACTGGAGCAGCATCTATGCCATAAACGTGACCTCAAGAATCATTTCCAAGTACACACGTGCATCATAGGGATGACAGACAAAACCTCTGTGGCTTCTCTGCAGACCTTCCCTGGGAGTCCGCGGAACCACATTAACACAGAACGAGCAGGTGGAAGGTGAGTCCGACAGAGCCTGGCTCTCCCCCAGTCCAACACCGGGAGACTTCTAGTCCACTCTGTCCTGACCCACAGTATAAACAGTAAGCCCACCTCTTACATTTAAGTGACACTGTTTTGTAAAGTGTCTGTGCTAGCAAGATGATAGAGTTGGTGCATTTTTTCCCTCTACAAATAAAACTGGCATTTTCTTTCTGTCTCAAAATAGATTTTATTTCTTTCTGAGTATCAAAACCATAGACTTCCATGTGCTAGGAAAACACCATACTACTAAGCCACACCCAACCTCCTTCTTCCAACCATTAACCAAACTCCTATATACCCTGAGTGCCTGTGTGATTAATATTGGTTGTCGGTTTGGCAGGATCTACAGTCACTATGGAAAGAGACCTGTGGGCATATCTATGAGGGAGATTCTAGACTTGCTCCATGAAGGTTGGAAGAGCCACTCTGAATGTGGATGGTTTCATTCTATAGTCTGGGATCCTGGACTGAATGAAAGGAGAACCTGTACCAAAGAGCCCTATTCCTCTCTCTCTGCTTCATGACTGTGGACACACGGGACCAGCTGCCCCATGCTCCCACTGTGATGACTTTCAGCTATAATGGGCTGTACTGGCAAACTATGAGCCCAAACTAACCGCTCCTGTGTGACGTGGGAAGTGGGAAAGTATTTAGTGTTCTGTCAAAGAGCTGAAAGGGGAGAAGGAGAAAGGGGAGGAGAGAGGTCCGAGACGGTTAGAGAAGATGGGCTGACAGGACTGATGTCTATGAAGAGCAGGGTTGAGAGAAAAGAACATGGAGCGACACCTGTCTTAAACAAACACCAAGCCACACAAACAGATTGAAATGGGGGAGAGCCGTGGAGAAGGGAGAAGGATGTGTGTGTGTCTGAATGGAGGTGCAGCCTGCAGAGTTAGGGGCGGCTGAGAAGTTGACTGGGAGCCCAGAGTGTGAGGGGCCATGGCTAGTCATGATACCATTGCCACCTTCGAGGGTAATGTAGGGGTCGGGAGTCCTTCTGTTCAGCAGGGTGTGAAGCCCATTACTAGGAGTAACTCCCCTCTCCTCTTTACAGATCAGAGGAGGGGTCTCTGCTGGCCATGCTTTTCAGACAAAAGCCAAAGGTAAGCTCTTCCCCAATCATTAAGGGATACTCCATCTCCAGAGTCAGGGAAGAAAAGAGAGAAAAGAGACAGGAGCAAACCAAGAGGCCTCTAAGAGGAACTACATTAACCATAGGCGCTGAGGTGAACATGGGTCGACCGTGAAATTCTGAGCAATTAGAAAAGGGACATTTGCCGGGCGATGTTTGTGCATGCCTTTAATCCCAGCACTTGGGAGGCAGAGGCAGGCGGATTTCTGAGTTTGAGGCCAGCCTGGTCTACAGAGTGAGTTCCAGGACAGCCAGGGCTACACAGAGAAACCCTGTCTCAAAAAACCTAAAAAAGAAAGAAAGAAAGAAAGAAAGAAAGAAAGAAAGAAAGAAAGAAAGAAAGAAAGAAAGAAAGGAAAAGGAAAAGGAAAAGGAAAGGAAAGGAAAGGAAAGGAAAGGAAAGGAAAGGAAAGGAAAGGAAAGGAAAGGAAAGGAAAGGAAAGGAAAGGAAAGGAAAGAAGAAAAGGAAAGGAAAGGAAAGGAGAGAAGAGAAGAGAAGAGAAGAGAAGAGAAGAGAAGAGAAGAGAAGAGAAGAGAAGAGAAGAGAAGAGAAGAGAAGAGAAGAGAAGAGAAAAGGGACATTTCTCCTATATTGGGATCCCAGATAGTTCAGTTAGTAAAAAACAAACAACTGGTACAGAGCAAAATCCATTATGGTGCCTCCTGAGAGGGATACCCATTAAGAAAGGCAGCCTATTAACCTCAAGGAACTTGGACCCCCAAGTTAGCTCAACTGGAGGTACACATGGGATATGGGGCTGGGGAGAAGACCTCAGTTGTCTAGACCTTCCTATAAGAAAGGGAGTCTCTCAGGATTTCTGAGAGAACGCTCTTGGCTTTGCCAGCGGTCTCCTTAAGCACACATTGTTGCATGTATCTACTGTTCTGAGAATAAATACGGCGTTGAATGCTGTTAACACTTGTAGATAACAACTGGGTTACAGAGTGACAGAACCCACCCCATGTCCAACCATCTTGTTGGCGCCTCTGCATCTCCTGGGACTTCGTACTAGTCGTGAAGTGTGTATCCGGCTTCCCCATTTTCAGAGCCACCTGGCGGAGAGATTCACCATCCACACCAAAGATTTTTTGGAAGACTTTCTGACACTCTCTCTGGTTATCTGGGTCCAAGATTCCATAATCTCTTTGTAGGTGGTCTGCATCTATGCTCTTCTTAATGGATTCTACTCTCTCTTTAATAGTTTTCTTACAGATGTGGTGAAGGGTTGCTAAGAGACCACGGGACTTGATAGCATAAAGGTCTTTTTGCAGTGTCTCCCTAAGCTTTGGGAAGTCGTGTGATTCAGGCTTGATGGTGGATACCAGGAACAGGTGGGGCTTCTTTACTTCCTCCTTCCGGAGATTCTCGAGGATATTCCCCTGGATATTCTGCAGGAGCTGGGCTTCAGGGATGGTGCTTGTGCTGAGGTCCCTGTCCAGCTTGGTCCAGACGACATAGAACCTCTTTTTCATCCTCTGCGCGGCTTTGGCCAGCTTCACATGATTGGCGCTGAACTGCTCAGAAGCGACGATGATGATAAGGTCGTAGGTGCTGATCTGCATCTCATCCAGGTAGCTCTCCACACTCTGGGCTGTGGCCCCTAAGCCAGGCAGGTCCCACAGCTCCACATAGGGAAAGTGGGAGGAGGAGTAACAGGCTGGTTTCTGGGTGGTCCTCACCACTCCAGTGGGAGCTGAACCCTCCTCCTCGTGCCCAATGAGCCTAAGGGCATTGATGAAAGATGACATGCCATTGCCAGAGTCCCCAGTCACGGCGATCTTCACTGTGGTTCTGGAAACTTTCTGTCTGATCTCATTAACTATAGAGACCACTTCCACCCCATTCCCTCCCGCCACAGCGGACTCAAGACTCTTAACGACTTCTTCAGTTAAAATACCGCTGTCTTTGGGGATGAATACAGCATTGGAGAAGCATGCAAACTGTTTATCCTCGGGCGACCCAACCGTCTCTTCCATGTTGGTGCACAGTGGAGCAACCTGCAATTACATTGAAAGGAGCTGAGATGGCTGTGAACACAGGCACTCACGGGAAACACTGTCCCTTGTCAAGGCTCCCAGATCCACAGGCTATCCTACGCCAAGAGCTGCCCTGCTGTGCATGGGCACAGTCCAGGAGGGCAAGGGCAGCTCTATAGCTGTTACTGCACAGTAAAGCACAAAGCTGCGCACGGGGATGTCAGGCCGGTCTCTCACACAGTACAAACGTCCATGCTCCCGGTTGCCTGAGCTACCCAGAGGAAGTGTATTCAGAGCAGTGAACAGCCTATGCCAGCTCCCACCCAGAGGACCCAGCAAGGCTTCAGTTCACACAGCCTTCTCCATCAGTGGCTATTTGTTCTAGTTGCCCTCTGAAAAGTCTTCTTCCTCTCCCCAGTGGCATTCAGTAAGTAATGGTGTGATGGTTTGTATATGCTTGGCTCAGGGAGTGGCACTATTAGAGGGTGTGGCCCTCTTAGAGTGGACCTTGTTGGATGGAGTAGGTGTGTCACTGTGGGTGTGGACTATAAGACCCTCATCCTAGCTGCCTGGAAGCCAGTATTCTGCTAGCAGCCTTCAGGTGAAGGTGTAGAACTCTCAGCTCCTCCTGTACCATGCCTGCCTGGATGCTACCATGTTCCTGTCTTGATGATACTGGACTGACCCTCTGAGCCTATAAGCCAGCCCCAATTAAATGTTGTCCTTGTTAAGACTTACCTTGGTCATGGTGTCTGTTCACAGCAGAAAACCCTGAGACTAATGGCATAAGGAATACATGGCTACAGCAAATACATGGCTATCAGCTCGTATTCAACAGCAAAGCCACATGGTTTCCAAATGACCTCATTAGGGGCTGGAGACGGGACAACTCAGCAGGTAAGAGCACTGGCTGTTCTTGCAAAAGACCTGGGCTTGGCTCCCAGCCCCCACATGGTGGCTCACAACCACCTGTAACTCCAACTCCAGGGATTCCAAAGCCCTCTTCTGGACTCCAAGACTCTTTGTATGTACATGTGCACATACAGACACTCAGGAACACATACATATAAAATAAATCTTTTTTTAAAAATTCCATCAGGAGCCGGACGGTGGTGGCGCACGCCCTTAATCCCAGCACTTGGGAGGCAGAGGCAGGAGGATTTCTGAGTTCGAGGCCAGCCTGGTCTACAGAGTGAGTTCCAGGACAGCCAGGGCTACACAGAGAAACCCTGTCTCAAAAAACCGAAAGGAAAAAAAAAAAGAAAGAAAGTATAAAAATTCCATCAGGGTTGTAGAGATGGCTCAGAGGTTAAGAGTACTGGCTGTTCTTCCAGAGGTCCTGAGTTCAATTCCCAGCAAACACACGGTGGCTCACAACCATCTATAAAAGGATCTGATGCCCTCTTCTGGCACACAGATGCACATACAGATAGAATACTCAGATGTACATAAAATAAAAATTCCATCAATCCTAAATCAGCATGTGGGTTGTCTGTTACCACTGCTGCTATTCTTATTAAAATACAGAGTGAAATTCTTCTGTGAACATCTTCCTTTTTTGTTTTTATTAGTATATGTTTTTTTGTTTGTCTGTTTGTTTTGAGACAGGGTTTCTCTATGTAGGCTATCCTGGAACTTGTTCTATAGACCAGGCTGGCCCCAAACTCAAGAGCTATATGCCTGCCTCTGCCTCCTTAATGCTGTGATTAAAGGTGTGCTCCACTACACTCAGCATTTTTAGTATATGTTAATGATACATATGCTGGGTTTTATTATGACATTTGCATCCATGTATGTCACCTATTTTCTTAAAGATTTATTTATTTATCTTATGAATATGAGTACACTGTCGCTGTCTTCAGACACCAGAAGAGGGCACCAGATCCCATTTCAGATGGTTGTGAGCTACTATGTGGTTTCTGGGAATTGAACTCAGGATCTCTGGAAGAGCTGTCAGTGCTCTTAACCACCGAGCCCTCTCTCCAGCCCATGTCACACATTTTTATTATAGTCTTCTCCACCCCTGGTAACCTTTCTAGACCTCCTCCTCATCCCAGTGATCTCTTACCTCTTCCCAACCTGTCCCACTTGTACTTTTATGGTTTGTTTTTAGTGTTTTGCGTTTGGTTTGTTTTTTCTTTTCTTCTGTGGTCCAGTGAGTTTCCTTGACTCTTTACAAAACCATGACTGAGAATGGCCTACAGCAGCACTCGCACCCTATCAGTGACTACAGGGACTCAAGGAAATGTCCTCCCTCCTTCATTAACCACCAGCTGTGTGTAAATCCTCAGGGACTTGTGCGACCTCACCAGACCATCCCCTTTCTATGACAAGATGACAGCAGGCCCAGTCACCTGGTGATCTTGTACAAGTAACCAATCATAATGGAGCATCCAATCCTGTTTTTGCTGACTACATTTTTGTCATGAGACTGAATGTATTTCGTGGGGCAGGATTGGGAAAGCCTCTCAGCCCCGCAGACGGAGGACGTGTGGCTCAGGAATCAAAGGCACTTACTGCTCTTTCATAAGATATCAGGTTGATTCCTGGCACCTGTACCAGTAGGTGACTCACAACCTCCTGTAACCCCAGTTCCAGGGGACCTGACAGCCTCTTCTGGTCTCCTGGGGCACTCTACAAATGTGCACAGCCCCACACAGAGACACATATACACATAACTAAACACAATAAAGAGCTGGGCGTGGTGGTGCATTCCTTTACTCCCAGCACTTGGAGGCAGAAGCACAAGAGTATGTATGGGTTCCAGGCCAAACAGTGAGGGCTACACTTTCTCAAGAAAAAGATTTATATATTTATATAAAAGATTTATATGTTTATATATATTATATATATATAAAAGATCGAGGATGTGAAGTGCAGAAATTCATACGAGGCACTTACACGTAAGCAAAAAAACAAAACAAAACAAAACAAAACAAAAAAACCCACCTTCCATACACTAGAGTGTCAGCCTTCTGGAGAGTGAGCACAGGACTCCAAACATTTCACAGGACTACACCAGCTTTCAAGAAGCAAGCCGGAAGCAAGCACCTTATCCTGCTGTTCTCAGATGAAGGCCCCAGGTGGGACAGGTGTGTGCAGCTCCACTTACTCGTGATTACCATGGCTCTTTCTTTCCCTCACAATTTTATTTTCTTGGTTTGTGTGCATATGCACTTGAAACTCAGCACCATATATTTGAAATTTTTCCTGAGTCTCACAAAAGCTCTTGTGTCCTTTAAGGAGCCTCCTGCCAGCCAGAGGGTGGTGGTGCACTCCTTTAATCCCAGCACTTGGGAGGCAGAGGTAGGCAGATCTCTGAGTTGGAGGCTAGCCTAGTCTAGAGTGAATTGTAGGATAGCCAGGGCTACACAGGAAAGCCCTGTCTCAAAAACAAACAAAAACAAAAAATAAATAGAAATAAAACAGAAACAGCAACCCTGCACCCCAAAGGAGCTCCCTTCCAGATTTACTCATGGGATCCCAAGAAAGTACTAGAATTGTGCCCAGGTGTCCACCCGGGGAAGTCCCGGGCTCTTTAGTCTGGAAGGTGCTTCTCGGGCACCCTTAAGTCTCTGGTACAGTTTCTTGCCCTCCACATTCCCAGTACCCTCTGCCTCCCTTGCTTGCCTTCTGGGATGGGCTGTCCTGCCTTTGGCCCAGCACTGCTCCCTGTGCTCCCTTCCTCCTGGCTCCTCAACCCCGGGGGGCCTGGCTTTAGTCTCCACATGGAAAGAGAGGGCTGACACCCCCTCCTGAGTCTCCAGAAGTTTTGTGCAGATTATCAGATCAGTTGCTTTTCTCATCCCTCTGACAAAGTTCTACAAGGAGGAGTCCTATAGGACTCGGGATTCGTGACTCAGACAGACAAGGTTCGTGAGGCATTTTGGCCTAGAATTCAAGCGGCCTCACACTTCCCTACTTGAGGATCCTGTCCAGTTTATACCTGTGCTGCCTCTGGTTTACCCCGTGGCACACAGTTCAGGCATCCGTGAGAATGAGGAGCATGCCCTCCTGGCTTCTGAAGGGACCCCAACAAGAAAACTCACTGGAGAGGGGCAGCCAGGGCTGGGAGGGGAGAGCAAAACCATGCGACCCACGGCTCAGAAACCTCATGTACTCACAGAAAGAGGTGCACTTCATAGAAGCCAGGGCATGCTCACACACAAGTGTTCCTGCATGAACATGCGTGTTCACAAGCACATTCTCAAGTGTTGTGCCATATGATTCACCAAGGTTACATGTTACTCTACTGGATTGAACTGACTGAAAAGTGTTTTGTTTGTTTTACTTTTGCTTTTGTTTTTTCGTTTGTTTTTTTTTTTCTTTCTTTCTTTTTTTAGATAAGAGTCTCTCTACATAGCCATGGCTGTTCTGGAACTCACTCTGGAGAGCAGGCTCACAAAGACCCACCTGCCTCTGCCTCCTGAGGGCTGAGACTAACAACGTGTGCCAGCCCTCCTAGAGACTTATGTTTTATTATATTTATTCCAACTGTACAACTTTACTGAAATGTTCCTGATAACCCACCAAAACTTCATGCCTTAAGTAAAACAAACTAAAAACTATGGATAATGGGGGAGCGATATCTCATAAGCATCCGTGATGGTACGTTTCAGTTGCCAGCTTGATTGCATCACAGCACGCCCAGGGTATCAGTGAGGCACACGGTTAAGTATAAGTGTCAGGGTATTTCCGGAGAGGGTTACCTGGGGGGGAGGAGGGAGACTCACCCTGGAGGCAGGCATCACCATCTTGTCTGCTGGAGTCCAGAGCTAGTTTAAAAAGACAGAGAGAGGCTTTCAACCCTGGAAACACTGGCCCACAACCCATTCTTCTGTGCAATTATTATAGACTAATAAATCACAAGCATTTTAAAATGTAAAATACAGGCTAATATGTGACTAATATTACCCCTGCTAGTCTAAAACTCGCTATGGAAACTTGAACTGAATCTTCTGCCCCTAATTCCTAAGTCCAATGCTTTACCAGTGTGATCCACCTGACCCAGCCAAATTATGCAAACATTGAAAACTCACTCTTATGGAAAGACTGACTATAAAGTACTCCACACAGTTCATTCCTCATCCAGCAACCCTGAGCCTCCAAGAGAGGGGCTTCCAGAGGTGTGGGAACCAGCCAAAACAAAGCTGTGCATCTGAACGGGCAAGGACTTTTGTGAACATAGACCCTACTGGACTCTCAACCCCCCCTGACTCTTTATCACTTCACCATTGTGGAGACACTGGGAATTTCCAGGTGCTATTGGTTCCCAGAAAGGGTGATGATCCACCCCATGGTCAGTGGGAGCAACCTGGGGTCCAGCATGCTTTGGGTGGGTAGTGTTCAAAGCGTCTCCTCCACACACCGTAATAGTCTATGAAGGACTGAGCTGGTACCTGTGGTGTGCCAGGTTTTCTAAAGCAGAGGAAATATTTGAACTGGTTTTTGTCTTGGTTTTATTTTTATTTTATTTTGTTTTATTTACTTATTTATTTTTAGTTTTTGGACTTTTGGTTTTGGTTGGTTGGGTGGTTGGTTGGTTGGTTAGTTGGTTTGATTTGTTAGTTTGTTTTAAAAGGGTTTACCAAGAAAACACACTAGTCACCGAGCCTGACAATGTGAGTTCAATTGTGGAAGTAATCAGCTCTGCGAGTTGTCCTCTGACTCTCACATACACACAGACACACACATAATAAATAAATACTTGTAAAAATAATTGAACTGAGATTTATACACAAGGTTCCTTAGGAACTCAGTCTTTCAGTCCCAGTCTCCATTTGCTCCTAATAAAGAACCACTGTGTTCACATTGTCCGGGACATCCAGATGTTGCCAGTGAGAGGTTCTGATCCTGTGCTCTGGCCAGTAACTGAGAGCCTGGGTAAAAAAAATCCCACCTGTTTTCTCATAACCAGCCCCACCAGGAGACCCACAAACCCGGGCACAAGCAGGTACAAAGGGGCACGGTTGCTTCTCTCTGGTGGATTGGAAGGACTTGATTCAGCCAGAGGCTGGACACTCTGGTCCTGAAGACAGTGCGGGAGGGTGCCTGCAGCACAGGGTCCCCCCAGAACAACACCTGACCCCAGACTCCCCTGCCCTGAGCAGGTTTATAGGCCAAGCAGGAGCCCCGCGCCTACCTGCTCAGAAGCCTTACAAAGCTGCAATCCAGGCCCAGGACGGTCAGGAGGGAGAGAACAGAAGTGCGGAGGGGCAGGGTCCTGTGGACAAGAGCTATCAGAAGAGGCAGGAGCAGCTGACGAGCAGCCTGAGCTCTGGGGCTCCTCTCAGACCCTGCTCCACCAGGGACCTTGAAGCAACTCCCCAACTTCTAGACTGAACCCTGCCTGCCTCCAACCTCCCACCCGCCTCCGAGGGGAGGGGCCTGCTGCCTGAGCAGCTTTCAGTTTCAGTTCCTGGAAATGGCTAGTTTTCAGGATTTAGCAGCTCAGAGTCCACATTCTTCTTTAGGAAGGGAGGAACTCTGCCGGATGGCCAGGCTTGGAACCGTGCCATCCAGACTGGGGTCAGAGCTGCCTGATCTGACCCCTGCTGCCTCCCTTCCTGGAGCCCCTCTTGCTCAGATGATAGCACTTAACCCTGGGGGATGCCCATCTTCAGACCCAGTGAATTCCAGCACTTACAGGGTGATTGGGTCTGAGAATCGCTGAAGGAAGACCCCAGACTCAAATAGTATGTAAAAGAAAAGAGCGTTTCTTCTGCAGAAATGACCAGCATTCAGAGGCCAAACATTCATCAAAATGGCAGTGGCTTTTATGCAGGGGTAGGGGAATTTTCCCAAAGGGTTAGGTAACCTCTAATATGATCGGTAGGAGGCAAAGCAGTGACATCAGTACAATTTTGATTGGTTACAATGTTAATTTCATTATATTTGGTGAGACTTTGAGGAATTTCACATACCAGCTCGGCCTTGGTATCTCCCCCAGCCAGATGTCCCAAGAGCTGACTCAGCTTTGAACTTACCCTCCCTAAGTCAGGGTCAGCCCTGACCTAGGCTTAGTGTCAGTGGTGTGCTTTCCAAGGTTCTTATTTCTTAGTGGACCTCTCAAGAGCAGCAGACCCTTCACTAGGCTACTCCTTGTGGCTGCTCCTTGTTCACCTGCTCCCGCCTACCAGGGAGCCCTGCCAGTCTACCCTGTCAGCCTCCCTATCTCCAGTGTCTCTTCTCACTCATGACTCAGGAGACACAGTACCCGGCTCCCCCTTGCCCTGCGTTATTGATGATCTTGGAAGTCGAGGCCTGTAACTATTGAGCCAGTGTCCATATTTCACGCCACCGCCAGTCCAGGTCTGGGGGTTTCAGGGCAAGGCTCATTGAAGAGCCCATCACTGCCAGGTCCCGGGGGAATCCTGTGGCCCACATGTGGCAAGACCCCCTTCTATCAGTCCCTGGCTTCCTCTTCCTTCACTCTTCGTGAGACAGCTGCACTGTCCCAAGATGCTGTTACGAGTCCCTTCACGCCCGGTTTACCCTTTCCAGAACAGCACAGCCTCTGGAGCACCCAGCCTGGCCCTGGGGTCCTTTATCCTCATGCCTATCCAGGCCAGCAGCTCCTGCCTCACACCTACCCAATGTAGTTCACCTGTACACACATGTCTCGGACCCAAAGTAGGTCAACTGAGTCAGCTGGAAAATATTAAAAGCAGAGGCTGGAGAGTGCAGTCATGACTGCTGCCCATGAACTCCCTAAGAGCTCTGTAACCTCTCCACGGGTCCCCTGTCCTCATTCCAGTCTGGGAGCAGCAGGTGGCCATGACCATGCACTTGGGGACAATTCACAGTGAATGTCACTAATTTTTGCAACTAATGCATGTTAATAATTAGGGCTGGGGCCGGGCATTGGTGGCACACGCCTGTAATCCCAGCACTTGGGAGGCAGAGGCAGGCGGATTTCTGAGTTCGAGGTCAGCCTGGTCTACAGCATGAGGTCCAGGACAGCCAGGGCTACCCAGAGAAACCCTGTCTTGAAAAACCAAAAAATAAAATAATAATAATAATAGTAATAATAATAATAATAATCAGGGCTGGGATGTGCACATGCATGAACACACACACACACACACACACACACACACACACACACACACCTTTACCTGGGTTGGGAGTGGCTGGAGAAATGCTTCAGCAGTAAGATCACTTTACTTGCTCTTCCTGAGAACGTGAGTCCAGTTCTCAGCAACCATGTCAGGCAGCTCTCGCCTGCCTATAATTCCAGATGGCCTCTGAAGGCATCCTCCACACCCCCATATTCACGGCATACACAGATATGTATGCAAAAATAAAATAATTCTTCTTTTCAAACTCTATGTTGGCGGATGCCATGCAGGAAGAGCCGCAGTGGACAAGTGAGCTCCCTGGACATGGCCCACCATCTTGGTCGGCTGCCATGGGTGTGCTCTGGTGACGCACGGCCCCAGAGACTTCACCCCAGGATTGCTTCTTGCTACTGATGTGCTGTCTCCTGGAGGTCATTTTCATACTCACTGATTGGGCTTGGTGTGAATGGACACCGGAACACCCTCACAGCCTATAGCTGGTGTGATCACTTCCTGGGTGACAGCCCACCTTATTGGGCAAATTCCCTCCAGCCAATCATGAAGATGAACTTTCATGAATGAATGCTGTTCAGATGAATTAATGACTTTAAAGGGTTCCTGTTTTGATCAAAGTTTTCTTCTTTCATTCTTTTTAATTGTTTATTTATTTATTTATTTATTATATCTAAGTACACTGTAGCTGTGTAGTTATGTATTACTGCCTACTGCCATAAAGAAAATTAAAAAAACCTGCATATCTGTTACTTAGAAAAAGAAAAAGAATAGAAATAACCAACCCCCCATAGAATAGTAACTAAAGGCTGCATAATAAGGAATGCAATGAGCTTTCATATATTGCACTAAGAAGAGAAATGGGCTTGGCACACATTTGTGATCAAGGAAAAACATTCATTCTAGGTCAGGTCCCAGGATGAGGCCACAGGTGTGCACTATGAAAAAGCAAAGCCGTGTGACAATGTTGCTTGGAACTTACAATGAGTTTATAGAATGAAACGCTGCTTTGAACTTACTATAAACATCCTTCTGAGCCGGGCGTGGTGGCGCACGCCTTTAATCCCAGCACTTAGGAGGCAGAGGCAGGCAGATTTCTGAGGGATTTCTGAGTTCAAGGCCAAGTGCTGGGATCAAAGGCATGCGCCACCACTGCCCGGCTGATGTAACTTTTTCTTTGTAGAGAACTTTTTGTGAAGTTATGCAGGTTTTTTCTTTTCTTTATGGCAGCAATACATAGCCTTTGTTTCCTATTGCTAACAGAGCATGTCCACTTACATCAGTGATGCTTTTTCTTACAGGTCTCGGAATGGACAGAGTCACTTCAGTTCTTTCTATAACTAAAAAGCTATAAAAAGCTGAAAGCAATAAAGTTCTGGTGTCGCCCTTTCCGATTCAACCAGTGTGCTTTGTGTCTGTGTGCCTGACTTACTTTTTTTTTCCCTCCTTTCTTGCTGGCTCAGGGCTAGCCAACTCCACTAGGCAGTGAGAGAAAGTAAAGAACCCAAGTAGCTCAGTTTCTTTTTTCTAACTCCCTGCTGCTATCAGCAGGAGTTCAACTGCCAGAAGTCATCCAGCAAGACAGAGTTAACAGCCAGAAGCCTTTTGGCCCCAGAATAGCAAGAGACAGTTAAATTGCCAAAAAGCCATCAGCTTTTGGCCCCAAGGCAGAGACACCCTGACCCACTACTTTACTCAGTTACTTCAAAGTCCGAAAAGGCTTTTGACACCACGAAGGCATTTGTAGCCAGGAGAAAGGACAAGAAAACAATTGTAGCTGAGTGGCATAAATACAACAAAACAGAAAGCTAACAGGGTGACCTCAGCAGTTAACTTTCAGCTGCTCTGAGGGGACACTGCAAATGCCAATAAAGAAAACCTTCATGCCCACGTGACAGCTGAGGGACAAAATTAGAAAAGAACAACCCAGCCCAGGCTGCTAAAACTGCTCTGGTACCACGTGAAGGACAGACAGGCCCCTCCTGGGGAAGTCCCCCTCAAAGAGGACTGTGCTGCACTGTAGACCTGCAGGCTGAACTGTGCCTGTCCCCAAACCGGAGGGCACATAGATATGCACCACCCTTGGGGCTCTGAGTGAGGCTATGGCCACGCAGTGAAGGCTGAGACTAGAGAGTGGGTAAGTGTTCCCTGCCTTGTCCTGGGACAGACTGGATTCACACTCTCCAGTACAGGCAGTGGATCAAACCACATAGTTTGTGACTCGTTGTCTTAGGATTTCCAATGCTGTGAAGAGACACCATGATAGAGGCAACTCTTAGAAAGGACAATATTTATTGGAGCTAGCTCACAGGTTCAGAGGTTCAGTCAAGGCAGGAAGCATGGCAGCATCCAGATAGGCATGGCGCTGGAGAAGTCTACATTGTGTTCCAAAGGTGAACAAAAGACTGCTGTCTTCCAGACAGTTAGGAAGAGGGTTGCAAAGCCCACCCCCACAGTGACACACTTCCTCCAACAAGGCCACACCCACTCCAACAATGTCACACCTGCCAATAGTGCCACTCCCTTGGCTAAGCACGTTCAAACCACCACACTCTGGACCTCAAAGACACTGTCTCCATGCTCTTCAGGAAAAAAATTGAGAAAATCAAAAGTTGACTGTCCGCAAACCTGGAGACATGACTCAATGATTAATGTCATTTGGTGCTCTTCCAGAAGACTAGGGGTTAGTTGCCAGTACCCACAGCAGGCAGCACACAACTGTCTGTAACTCTAGCTCTAGAGAGTCCAGTACTTTCTTCTGGTTTCTATGGGTACCTGTGTGCACATGCTTGTGCAAGCACACACACACACACACACACACACACACACACACACATGCTCATGCATGCACACACACATGCTCATGCATACACACACATGCTTATGCACACACACACACACACACACACACACACGCTCATGCATACACACACACACACACACACACGTGCTCGTGCATGCCCACACACACACATGCGCGCGCGCGCGCGCGCACACACACACACACACACACACACACACACACACACACATAGGGAGAGAGAGAGAGAGTTTAAGTTATTGTCTTAAAGAGTAGACCTAACTCATAGCATTCAGAATTAAACACAGAGCAGAAACTCTCAGAAGTTGGTGACAAGGACATGAGCATGTTCTCTGAATGTGTTTCCTTGAATCATAAAGGATTCCAGTTAACAGGTTGCAGATGAGGACCTGGGCTGTTGGTGACCTGAGGTGTTTCCTATCGACCCACCCCCACCCCCTGAGGTCAGAGTGGAACCTCCTCCAAGACCACCACACACATCAAGTAATTAAGAATGTAATTACTGGCAAGATGGGGTGTTACATGCCTTTAACGTCAGCACTTGGGAGACAAAAGCAGATGAATCTCATTTAGTTCAAGGCCAGCCTGGTCTATATATCGAGTTTCAGGACAGCCAGGGAAGGCTACATAGTGAGACCCTGTCTCAGATGACAAGCCAACAAACAAATAAGAATTCTATAACTACCCCAAGCACACTTTCTTTTGCAGATAAGCAACATGTCTGTTCCATAAAGGGCTTCTGGGAGGTTGGGGGTGTGACCCAGTTGGCAAGATGTTTGCCCTGGTACTCACAAAGCCCAGGGCTCCATCCTTCATACTGCATAAAACTGGGCATGGTGGCACACACTTGTAACTGCATATTTTAGAGATGTAGGCAGGAGGATCAGAAATTTGAGGTCATTCTCAGCTCTATCCTAGCTAGGATACACGAGACTGTCTCAAAGCAGCAGCAGCAGCAGCAGCAAAAAGAAGAAAAGCAACTTCTGAATGCTTCTAACTGAAAAACAGATCAGGGACAGCCCAGCTGAGGACACGTGGAAGCAGAACTGAAACCTATTTCCATCCTCTATGTCCTCCATAGTCAGAGAGCCAGATAGTGACTACACTGGGTGTTCAGGATCCCAGTATAGCCTGGAGCCTTTTTCAGGGTGAGCTTTTAAGTACAAAAGCTGTACCCTGGGTTAACATACTTCAGTTAACAAGAACAGTTAGCCAGAAGTGGAACTACAGAAGCCAAAAGGCAAGGTTCATTTAACATTGAGAGATGTTGCCACAAGTGTGGACTTTGATGCATTAGGTCTTTGTTTTCTTTTTTGGCAGGTGGTACTGTCTACCTGCTGAGTGTTACAGCCTGAATGGTGCTTCCAACATGGAGTCAGTTGTGCTAAGGTCTGGGGGCCTGATACAGCTTCTACCTACATGTAACACACACACACACACACACACACACACACACACACACACACTGTCTGTGCTGGCTGGTTTTGTGTGTCAACTTGACACAGGCTGGAGTTATCACAGAGAAAGGAGCTTTAGTTGGGGAAGTGCCTTCATGAGATCCAGCAGTGGAGCATTTTCTCAATTAGTGATCATGGAGGGAGGGTCCCCTGTGGGTGGTATCATCCCTGGGCTAGTAGTTTTGGATTCTATGAGAGAGCAGGCTGAGCAAGCCAGGGGAAGCAAGCCAGTAAGTAACATCCTTCCATTGCCTCTGCATCAGCTCCTGCTTCATGACCGGTTTGAGTTCCAGTCCCGACTTCCTTTAGTGAAGAACAGCAATGTGGAAATGTAAGCTGAATATATCCTTTCTTCCCCAACTTGCTTCTTGGTCATGATGTTTTGTGCAAGAATAGAAACCCTGACTAAGACAAATTGGCACCAGCATAGTGGAGTATTCCTGTGACAATCTGACCATGTTTTAGGTAGGACTGTGAAAGGCCTTTGGAACTTTAAGTTAGAAGAGCCATTTGGTGTTAAGAGCCCTGTGGCATGTTGTGTAGACACTTGGGAGATAATATTGAGAACAGTGCAGAAGATGGAGGCCTGGCTGGTGAAATGTCAGAGGGAAGATGAAAGGCTCTTATCAACGCTGTTGGTGTTTTGCTTGTGAAGATTCTGTGGTTTTGGTTAGCTGGGGCTGAAGAATCAGCTGAGATAAACAAGATACTAGAACTACTAAAGTGAAACCTTTGCATTACTGGGACTATTGATGCTGGTTAGCTGGAGTTAAGAAATTAGTGGTGATTAAGAAGAGACCAGCATCATTGAGGTAAAATCTTCTGGGAAGTGTTTTCTGAGAGCACAGAGGCTGTGTTCCAGAGATAGCCAAGGCTGTACCTTGTGCTGTAGCTGAACTTGGTAATGTGGAAGACTCACCCAGGTAGTACTGGTTTTGAAGGCATGAAGTGGGTCATGAAGAGCAGCTGAGGCTTGGCACTGTGAGAGGCCATAGAAGGTGCTTCAGTTGCAATTGATGGCCCAGGACTAAAGGGGTCATGCAAAGGAGTTGAGGTTTGGCATCAGGAAGAGAATCTATGAGAGGCTATTGGTGAAGCCTAGTTAAAGTAGACGACAGCAGTGTTTTGGAGATGCCAGTACCAAGAGTGACCACCAAGAATAGCAGCAGCAGTGGAGTACAGGCAGCTGGAGCCTAGAAGACAAGGTGTGTGCTACAAAGGGCAGAGCTGGAGAAGTGACCCAAGCCCCTTGGGGGAACCCAGAAGATTGTGAATGAGTCCCAGACATTGGACAGTTAGACTTTGATTTTTGCCTTTGATTGTGACTGTGCCCTGATATTTTTCCCTCTAGAAGAAAGAAAGTATTTTAGTGGAGCCCACAGTTAAGAGACTTTGTTGGCTTTTTGTTGTTGTTTTTGTTTCTTTGTTTGTTTGGTTGGATTTTGGTTTTTCAATTTTTTGAGATAGAGACTTTTTTGAATTTTTAAAGGAGTTCTAATTTGAAAAGATATTGGACATTTTAAAGGGAATCGAACTTTTAATATGTAAAGACTGTGGGACTTTTAAAGTTATTTAGTTCTTGGGGATGAATAAAAAAGTACGGGTTGAGGCTTAATAGTGATGTGTTTGTGTGTCAAATTGACAAGGGGTCAGTTGTACTGGTTGGTTTTATGTGTCAGCCTGACACAGGCTGGAGTTATCACAGAGAAAGGAGCTTTAGTTGGGGAAGTGTCTCCATGAGATCCAGCTATGGGGCATTTTCTCAATTAGTGATCATGGAGGGAGGGCCCCCTGTCGGTGGTATCATCCCTGGACTGGTAGTTTTGTATTCTATAAGAGAGCAGGCTGAGCAAGCCAGGGGAAGCAAGCCAGTAAGGAACATCCCTCCATGGCCTCTGCATCAGCTCCTGCTTCCTGACCTGCTTGAGTTCCAGTCCTGACTTCCATTGAAAAACAATGTGGAAATGTAAGATGAATAAACCCTTTCCTCCCCAACTTGTTTCTTGGTCATGATGTTTTGTACAGGAATAGAAACCCTAAGACACACACACACACACACACACACACACACACACACACACACACACGAGATATGCCCTCATGAAAGATAATTAGGTCCTAGCATCATTGCTTTAGGAAGGGACCAATCATGTTCTCAGCAGTTCAACTGCCTCCTCTAAGGACATGTGTTTGAAAAAGGAGAAGCTTTGTCTCTGGATCTTCGGTGCTGCTGGTCTCTTCCAATGAGTTCCTGTCATTGTGATGGTGCCACTAGTGGCTAATTTGGTGGATCCTCCACGGGGAATTCCCAGGCTTTAGAACCAGGACTTAATAAACCATATTTGTGTTTATATTACCTAAACACAGTTGTTTTTTGGAACACCAGAAAATAAACTAAGAAGTTGATGGCCAGACCTTGAGGAAGCCTCTGCCCTATGCTGACACGGAGCTCGACTCCCCTGAACACAGATCACATGTTTCAAAGATATCTTTAGCGGGCCAACAATATGGCTCAGTGGGTCAAGGTGCTTGCTGCCAAGCCTGATGACGTGAGTTCAGTCCCCAGAACCTATATGGTGGAAGGAAAAAACTGACTCTATGTGCCGTGGAAGGCTGGCAACCACACACCCACACTCACATGTGCATACACACAGGCACAACAAGCAGCAGATTTTAAGGGACAGTCACCATCACCCTCTCGCCTCCCTCCAAATTTGTAAGTGCCATGCTGTACCAGTTGAGTCGCCACCAAGGGGTATCTGGAGAAAGGTAAAGGTAAGAATGAGACAGTATTGATGAAGGCAGCTTTAATGTTTTAGGAGGGACAAGATTTAATTTAAACATTCATCACAAGGAAGACGGAAAGCATAACAACCTCGGTACTGAACCTGGAAAGCCTGGCTCACTGTCTCAGCAAATGCTTGCACTTTGAAGCATTAATAAGCATTATTGCAAGCCGTTGCTACAGCCCTCACTTTCTAGTGAATAGCTAGGACTCCAAGCAAAAAGACCCTGAGACAACCTGAATTCCACTTGAGGGTAAGCCAGACCCTTCCCAAATGCTTTCAGGAGGGAGGATAGAGTCCTTTAGAGCTCTCCTCAGGGAGGCCTGGGTGATCTTAGCAAGTATGTCGATGACGAGCTTGTGTCTCTGGTGTCTGAAGTATCGGATGATGAAGTCCCACAAGCCAAACCACCACGAGCTTCCAAGAACCCCGAGGAACACCTTCACAGCAACACACATCATCAGCCTCAGTCTCCTGTCCATCTTGTGCAAGTCCTGGAGCTTCAAGGCCCCGGAGCCCACCTCCAGCCTCCCCTTACTCTGAGCCGCCCACAGAAATGACTCATCATTCACACCAAAGAGCTTCTGGTAGGTTTCCAGACCCCTCTCCAGGTCAGCCATATCACAGGCAGGGCGGAACGTTGCCTCCTGCTGTTTCCTGAGCATCTGATCCTCCTTCAGAGAGAGCGCCTTATTGCTGATGCACACGTCACAGACTTGAGAAATGGTCTCTAAGGGATCTATGTACTGGATGTTGAAGATGTCTTTTTGCAGGGTGCTTCTAAGCTCTGGGAAGTCGTGAAAAGATGGACTAAAGCAGGATACCAGGAATAGCGGGGGGTCCCTCACCTGACCCTTCCGGAGATTCTCAAGGATATTCCCCTGGATATTCTTCAGGAGCTGGGCTTCAGGGAAGGTGCTTGTGCTGAGGTCCCTGTCCAGCTTGGTCCAGACGACATAGAACCTCTTTCTCATCCTCTGCGCGGCTCTGGCCAGCTTCACATGATTCGCACTGAACTGCTCAGAAGCAACGATGATGATAAGGTCGTAGGTGCTGATCTCCATCTCATCCAGGTAGCTCTCCACGCTCTGGGCTGTGGCTCCTAAGCCAGGCAGGTCCCACAGCTCCACATAGGGAAAGTGGGAGGAGGAGTAACAGGCTGGTTTCTGGGTGGTCCTCACCACCCCAGTGGGAGCTGAATCCTCCTCCTCATGCCCAATGAGCCTAAGGGCATTGATGAAAGATGACATGCCATTGCCAGAGTCCCCGGTCACGGCGATCTTCACCGTGTATCTAGACTTACTCTGCATTTCATCTTTGACTATGCACACCACTTTCTGTAACTTCCCCTCTGCCACTGCCTTACCAATTTTCTCAATGACCTCTGGAGAGGTAGAGTTGTGGCTGGTGTAGAACGAGTCATCAGCAGTGATGGATTTAGATGACGGGCTGATGAGGAGCTTGA
The DNA here is from genome assembly GCA_964023405.1 of Apodemus agrarius. Lineage (NCBI taxonomy): Eukaryota > Metazoa > Chordata > Mammalia > Rodentia > Muridae > Apodemus > Apodemus agrarius. Next base: position 42,377,714 of record OZ030015.1, on the reverse strand, counting down.
GAGATTTTGCCATGTTTATGAAAAGTGTAAAAGTCTGCAAGAGAAAAGAGACAGAGAGTCAGACTCAGGATGACCCAGGAATCCATGGGAACCATATACCCCAGCCATGGCTTTCAGGTCTGCCGCCAGAGACAGCAACGGCCTGTCCCTTGAACAGAGCATGGCCGCTCCTCTGGGATGGGGAACCAGATGTTCAAGGGTTGGAGAGGTGGCTAGGGTGTAAGAGCACTGGCTGCTCTTCCAGAGGTCCTGGGTTCAAATCCCAGCAACCACATGGTGGCTCACAACCATCTGTAATGGGATCTGACGCCCTCTTCTGACACACAGGTGCACATACAGATCAAGCACTCATACACAGAAACAAATCCTAAAAAGAAAATCAAATATTCAGCTGGTGGCGCACACCTTGGATCGCACCTCTGAGGGGGCAGAAGCAGGTAGATCTCTGTGAGTTCAAGGCCAATCCGGCCAACAAATACTATCTAGTGAGACCCTGCCTCCAAAAAGCGATTAATTTTAATTTTGTGTATTTTTTATGTTGTCTGCCTAGACACACATTCGTGTGTGTGTGTGTGTGTGTGTGTGTGTGTGTGTGTGTGTGTGTGGTATGTGTGTAAAGGCCAAGGGTCAACCTTGACTGCCTTTCCTCAGGAGGCAAAGTTTGCTTGTTTGTCCCTTATTTTTTATGCGTGTGGGTGTTTTTGCGTATGTGTGCATTTGTGTGCCACACATGTTATCTGAGACTTTTAGAAGCCAGTACAAGGTGCCAGGAATTGAATCCTTGTCGTCAAGTAGAGAAGCCTGTGCTCTCCCTGCTGAGCCTTCTCTCCATCCCTTGTTTATTAGGACAGGGTTTTTCGCTGGAACCTGTGTAATCCGGCGAACCCTGAGTCAGCCTTCTGTCACAGGTACAGCTGGTGAAGATTTTCTCCCTTCTCTCCTCGTCTCTTCACTCTCCGGATTGTTTCCGTCTGCCAGGCACCCTTCCCATCCTCACCCTCCCGCCCGAGTCCAGCTCCAGCCGGGGTTCTGAGCTGCAAGACGGATGTGTGGCGTTGGTGAAAATGAGGAGTCTGACCGCCACTTGTTTGCCTTTCAAACAGCTTGAGCCATCTTTATACAAGTGCCAAAGTATCCAGGCACCCGCAGTTCCAATTCATTTCTCTCTAATCATTTGACAAGAATCACTAACATTTTCCCATTTTGGTTTCTTTCCCTCTTCCCCACCCGCGTATCATCATCACTTGACCTTTACCCCATATCTGAGCATTAATGAAACCTTACTTCATATTTAGACATGAATTTCCTATTGCAGGCCACATGATTTTGTCTCACCGGGCATCTCGCATCCGTGCTGTGCCTAGACCGGTAGCAGACACGCAGTCACCAATGAAAGGTCAAGCTCTGTGGTTAGTCTTTCACAGCGTGTGGCTTTGGTCTTTCTGTAGTCAGTGGAGAGTAAGATACCCTACCTAGAATAATATTTTTTCAGGTATAAGTCTAACTTCGAAGGCCTGTATATCATTTGTGTGGATAGCAGCTGTGGTCTTTTCTTCATACATTCTCAGAATGGTCATGAGTAATACCTAACTCTTAACTGTTGGAACCAAGTTTCTACTCTTTCTAGCAGTTTCTTCGTGTACTTTTACCCCCAAAGGGAATGGGAGATTTAGATTCCTTTGTGGGTTTTCTGGCATTGGAGGGATGTCTGTTATTTCTTCCTCAGGACGACTGCAGAGGCAGCCAGGGAGAGCCGGGAGAACAGGTTTCTGTGTTTCAAGAAAAAACTCCAAGTTCATCATAAATTCAGCCGTAATCTTGACTAACAAAGTGAAACTGAAAATTAGCATAAGAGTAAACACAGAAAGCCGAGAGGGGCCTAAGCGAGCATGCCTCCCAGGCTCTGGTGCAGGGGTTCGAGGGGAGGGGAGGGGCGTGTCTGTAAACACAGAAAGCCAAGAGGGGCCTAAGCAGGCGGGCGTGCTTCCCAGGATCTGGTGCAGGGGTTCAAGTGGAGGGGAGGGGGTGTCTGTGGGTCGAGCAGGGGTCCTCGAAAGTCCCCAGGGCTCTGCAATATGGCCTCCATAGGTCCTTGTCAAGTGGGCAGAGGATCTCCATGGACCTTGCCATAAAAAGTACCATTTGCAAAACACACATGAGTATTGCCAGAGGTTAGTTAGAGCTTGGCTTCCGCCACCCCCCGCGGAGCAATTCTCACAAGTTTTCCTGAGCTATGGGGTCCTTCCCAGGAAATTCCTGTGTGTGCTTGACATGTTTTCCCCGCTTCCTCACAGTTTCAGGTCTCACGTTTTGTAGTGACTTTTGTGCAGGGTGGAGAGAGGAATCCAGTTCCATTCTGCAGCCACGTGGCTCTGCAGTTTTCCTAGCATGTTTGTTAGACTGTGTCACCTTGCGAGTTTGGAGCATAGTATAGAAAACCACAAGACTATAGCTGTATCTTTTTTCTGGGTCGTATACTGTATGCTGATCGTCTCTGTGCCTGTCCTTATGTCTGTGCCGTGCTGCTTTTAGTGTGACGGCTCCATAGTATAATTTGAGATCTGGTATTGGATGCCTTGCAGCTCTTAGCATTGATCTTCCTACTCTAGATTGCATGGGCAATTTGAGATCTGCCCTAGCTTCCTCCCTATGCCGAGACAAAGATCACGTCCAAAAACAACTTGAGAAGGAAAGTGTTTATTTGACTTTGGCATTGTGATCACAATCACTGAGGGAAGTCGGGACAGGAACGCAATGAAGAAACTGGAGCAGAGGCCGTACAGCAAGACTGATTATTGGCTTGCTCCTCGTGGCTTGCTCAGCCTGCTTTCCTGTACATCCCAAGACCACCGGCCCAGGGATGACACGGGCCACAGTGGGCTGGGCCCGTTCACTTCAATCATCAATCAAGAAAATGCCACACAGGCTTCCTACAGCTCAACCTGATGGTGGCAGCTTCTCAGTCAAGGTTCCCTGTTCCCAATTTACTGCAGCTTGTGTTAAGTGGACAAAAACTGGCTAGAGTCCTGTCCTATTATGAACCACACATTATATTTATGTAATAGGAAGAATTTGTTCATAGTAACTGAAAGATAGTGCATCCCCCAGCTGCCTACCCTGGATTTAAGGGAGGGGCCTGGTGGCTCAATGAGTATCAGAAATCCTTAAAAACCTTTATTACCACAGTGCGGTCAGGTCTGTTATGAGCACAGGGGTAAGTGTGGCTGAAAAACAGCATCTATAGTTGAGAGATTAATCATACAACCAGCTGGGAGGAGTGGCTGGAGGTCTGATGACCTCGCATACCTATTTTCTGAAGGAATATTAACTTTTAACAAGCCCAGCCCTGATTATTCTAAGCTGGGGTATCTGGAGTGATTATTGGGAGATTTTAGCCAGAGGGTTTTATTTTATCTCATAACCAGTTTACGTGTATCTGCAGATGGAGGCATTCAACCTGAAAAGCTTAATAAGTATTTTTTTCCTTATAAATCCACTAAGTTGCAGAATAATATAAGTATCTGTGATGGAGAGGCTATTCAATAGAAAACTATAAAAAAACAGACATCTGCAGGAACTCAGAAAAAGGTTGGACCTTCCAGAAAAGGTCGGGTTGCTTTTGTTTCTTTACATATTTTTAGTCGCATGTAACATGCTTACAAATCTTAAGGTTCGGAAATTTTATATTTTAGCAAATGTTTTAGAGAGTTAAATAAAACCAGAACCAGAGTGTGAGGTAAGTCACAGTAATTGCTACTGGGAACAGTCTACTTTTAAAAGCTGTTTTAAAGCATACAGTATCTTTCTCTGGATTGTTCTGTTGCCCAAAAATGTTCCTTTCCCTGTCAGAGTCTGACTCCAGACAGAGATGTTGGCAAAACTTTTAAACAAGCATGCTTGAGTTGGACGAAGGGAGTAGGGGGTAAAATCCCAAGGCCAGAGCCAGCTTTTCAACATAAAACAATCCTTCAATATCATCCACACTCAAAGGCACCTGAATCCCCCCCCCAAAATGAGTCCAGTGACCAGAGGGACTGCATCAAGCAGAGAGCAAAGCCCAGAGATAAGAGATTTGGGGGAACTTAAGTAGCGGGTTCCAGTGAGCCACAGAGAGCACTGAGACAGAGCAAGCTCCAGAAGGGACTGGGAGACAGAGCTAGCTAGCCAAGAGGCAGGGGTGCTGGGTCTGGCCCTCGGTCTGGCCCTCGGTCTGGCCCTCATGTCTGCAATAAAATGTGTAAGCACGGCAGAAAACAAAGACGCATCAAACAAAAGCAAGCCACAGAAAAGGGGGATCAGATAAACACAGACTCGTGGCAGCCGCCTCATTCATACTCTAGAAGCAGGACAGAAGGACGTCTCCTCAGTCCCAGAGATAGGGTCTGTGCTTGTGTCTTATCTCCCCTATGTCCCTACAAATGTCCAGACTCCCAAACAGAACGGAACAACTTAGCGCTCAGTCCAAGTTTGAGATGCGGGTCGGCAGCCTGTCCTTATTTTCGTTTCATTTTCAGTTTGCAACTGTGTGATGGCAGCAGTCGGAGCCCCTCAAGTCCACCTTGGACTTTCCCGCCTGGGGCCTCTTCCCTACTACCGACCTGCAGTTTGTGGCACCATGGCCGCAGGCTCCCCAGACTTCCAAGTCTATCCCAGACCCCTGGCCCCTGAGTCTGGCTTCATCTGTGATCTCCAAGTGTGGTAGAGTTTGTAACCTTGAGAAAAGTCCATAGACTCCATCCGTTTATAATTAAAAGAGTTATTGATTACTGCCAGCAGGACAGCTGTCTCTGAGGCAAGCGAGGTTGCCATGTGAAACGGGGTGAGGAAAATATTTTTAAAGGTAAAAACCACAAGAAGACTTTGAATGTCTGCACACACAAGCAAAGGCTAATCTATTCTGCCAAGATTAAATAGTTGAGGCAACCTCAGAATAGTCCCGGCATGTATGTATAAGCCAGTTACAGAAACCAAAAAGCAGTTAGTCATCTCATAACAAGTAGATAGTCACAGCTATACATTTCTGGATGGGGTGGGGGCCTGTCACAGAGTCAAAGTTACTTAGAACTTAACTTCCTGGGACTAAAGTCAAAGACAAATGGCCAAGGGATACCAATATGGATGCCTAGCATAAAATTCTTTAGTTATCAAATAGCCCCAGCTATTCTGGAACTAGCTCTGTATACCCACCTGGCTTCCTACACTGAGATCAAAGGCGTGTGCCACCACCTTGCAGCAGGACTGTTCTTACAAGCTATCTTAGCAAAGTTCATTTAGGCCTAATGTGAGCCACAGCCCGTGGGGTTGGGAAAGCGGCATTCGTGTGTAGCAGTCAGCAGATGTGTGCTTCCCAGACTCCTTTCAATGAATGCCACTGGGTACCAGGTTAACAGCCTGATGGCACAATACTTCAGAGTTCTTTGGGATTTTTTAAGATTTATTTATTGATTATGTATATGTGAGTGCACTGTCACTGTCTTCAGACATTCCAGAAGAGGGAGTCAGATCTCATTACAGATGGTTGTGAGCTACCACGTGGTTGCTGGGATTTGAACTCAGGACCTTTGGAAGAGCAATTAGTGCTCTTAACTGCTGAGCCATCTCTCCAGCCCAGAGCTCTTCTTTCAAGACTTCTTAGCATAGAACATTTTGTCAGTTAGGAATCATGTGAAGTTGGGAGGCAGAGGCAGGCGGATTTCTGAGTTCAAAGCCAGCCTGGTCTACAGAGTGAGTTCCAGGACAGCCAGGGCTACATAGAGAAACCCTGTCTCAGGAAAAAAAAAAAAAAGAATCATGTGAAGAATGCCTGTTAGAGCAAAATCTCTTCATCAAAGAAGGACCTGGGGTGTTCCTAAATGCCTTTCTGTAAGTGAAAGCGTGTGCTACTACGTTAGTGCTTTATGGCTGCCAGGGCGTCACTGGAGCCCATCCCAGCCTTCTTCCGTTAGTACTTTGGGCATATTGACGCTCAGAGAGTGAAGGTGGATGCAAAGAAGAACTGGCTCGCCATATTTGAAAGCTCCTCACCCCGGGCCTCTCAGTGAGAGCAAGCCGTGCCTCGTCAGTGAGCGTGCTCAGATGGGGACTCAGGAAAGTCATTGACGGAGATGGACTGTCAAGGGCAGGAAGTTGGTCAAAAGAGTTACTAACCCCATGGACAAACAGACAGACAACAGCATGGCTGGGGCGCTGATGAGAAGAAATCAGGGCCCATGTGTCAGAAAGAGGGGGACGGGGAGGGGGAGACCCTTACGCCTTTCTGAGGACCAGGTAGGTTTCACGGCACAGGAATACAGCCAGGATGCCTGATTCCCAGAAGTCAGGGAAGTGGTGGGAGGTGGGGTGTGATCTCTGAAGCCACCTCACTTTGGCAGGTGATACGGACACTTTGGGAGTCTGTCCACAGGACGCCGCCGGTCAGTGTCTGTGGGAGGCAGGTGCTGCGGCCTGAGCAGCAGCGGGGTTCCAATATTATATTCTTACAGTTAGTTTTGCTTCAAGCCGCTCTTTAACACTTCCCTGCCATGGTGAATGCTCATTACATGGCCGTGAATGGGAAGAGCGCCGTGTGGGAGACCTGAACAAATCAATGTCTGTTCACCCCAGATAGGGCGCCAGCAGCAGCCCAGAGAAGTGAGTCCACCCAAGTCTAGTTTACTGAGCCAGTTGGTTTATCGGGGTTAAAAGAACACAGATAGGCAAAGGGTTATTTACAGAAGCAAGGTGTCTCAGAGGCTAAGTCACTGAAAAGCCCACCCCAGCATGGGTCAGAGCTCATGAAAGCTATAGCCCTGGGGTTGCCTAGCAACTCCTCTGATCTGCATCATATTGCTTATATAACCCCATGGAGAGGGGCCTTGTGAATGCTGTTTACTTCTTGAGCCTGAGCATTCCCAGGAGACGGTGTGTCAATTCTGCGGATCCCCAATCCATCACGGTATGAGTAGCCGAACCTTCTGCCCAAGCGGTCTGCCACTCAGCAGCCTTCAGGCTCCGGGGCAACCGGATTCTTTCACGCCGTCTCTCTGAAGCCTATTCGGAGCAATATGCTGAAAGAAGCCGCACGCTCCTGCTAAGACAGAGCAGTCTTTCCCGGGAGGGACCTGAGGGTGGACCCAATGTTTACACTTAGACCAGCTGGGCCTCCAGCCTTCAGATTGACCTGTTTCTTTGTGTCAGTTTTCCCCTGGTAAATAAAGATAGAGAGGACCCTAGGACTCAGTGTAAGAGGGGAAGGCGTTGTTTGGGGGAACCTCATGGCTGTGGAAACAGGTTTTGACACTTTTGATATTACAAGTGAAATCTGAAAAAATATCTCTCTCTCTCTCTCTCTCTCTCTCTCTCTCTCTCTCTCTCTCTCTGTGTGTGTGTGTGTGTGTGTGTGTGTGTGTGTGTGTGTGTGTGTGATTGTGTGGCTGCGCGCGCGCACACACACAGTATGTACATCTATGTACCAGGGTATTAGTCTGTGTACGTACAGGTCAGAGGTAAGAGGTGACTTCCTCTATTGCTCACCACCTTACTTTCAGAGACAAGCTCTCTCACTGAACCTGGATGTTGCCATTTTGGCTAGATTAGCTGACCAGCAGGCTCCCAGGATCTACCTGTCTCCATCTCCAGGTGTCTCCTTACAGAAGGGTGTCTGTCTGTCTGTCTGTCTGTCTGTTTTTGCCACATAGGTGCTAGTGATTCAAACTCAGGTCCTTCCTCATACATGTGCAGTGGTGTTTTGACCCTTTGAGTCATCTCCCCACCCTGAAACTTTGTTCTTAAAAACCCATTATTAGGAGCTGGAAAGAGATTTCAGAGGTTGAGAGCATATGCTGCTCTCGCAGAGGACCCAGTTCTGTTCCCAGCACCTACATCAGCTGGGTTACAACTGCCTCTAACCCCACCTGAAAGGAATCCAATGCTTTTGGCCTCCCTGGGCATCCTTACTTACATGCACACAAACACACACTTAAAAATAAAATATATTGCCGGACGGTGATGGCATATACTTTTAATCCCAGCACTTGGGAGGCAGAGACAGGTGGAATTCTGAGTTCGAGGCCAGCCTGGTCTACAAAGTGAGTTCCAGGACAGCCAGGGCTACACAGAGGAAACCCTGTCTCAAAAAAACAAAAAACAATATATATGTGTGTGTGTATATATATATATATAGATAGATAGATAGATAGATATAGATATAGATATATATACATATATATATGTATATATATATACATATATATGTGTGTGTGTGTGTGTATATATATATATATATATATATATATATATAGAGAGAGAGAGAGAGAGAGAGAGAGAGCGAGAGAGAAAGCCAGGCAGTGGTGGTGCATACTGTTAATCCCAGCACTTAGGAGGCAGAGGTAGGCAGATCTCTTAGTTCAAGGCCAGCCTTGTCTACACAGTTTCAGGACAGTCAGGGGCTACACAGAGAAACCTTATCTCAAAACAGAGAAACCTGTCTAGAAACACACACTCATATATGACATATATAAGATATATATCATATATATGTTTTTTAACATCCATTAAAATTTTAAATGTTATATATAAAATTCTTTTAAAATTCATTATTAAAAACATTTGGGGGAATGCAGGAAGAGTTTTGTGGAGGAAGAGAAGGGTGGGGTGATGTAAATACAGTGTTCATGCATGAAGTTATCAAAACATAAAGAACAAAAATAATACATTTGTTTAGATAATATACTGTGATTATTTATTCCATCATAAAGATCTTACATGTATGTTACACACAATACATAATATATGTGTATGATGAGTATATGATATCTGTGTACATATATTTCTGTATCTGTATATAGATAGGTACGTACATACAACCAGCAAAGAGAACACCAATGTCTATGATCTAAGACACAGAGAGTTCACACCCAGCTCCCCCAGCCAGGCTAACAGTGAGATCATTGTCAGGTTCCTCAGTGCTGGGGTCAGGTGAGATTCCCTGTGACCAACATACACCCTTAGAAGAGCTTTAGAAGAGCAAGCTCGCTTTCGTACAGTCAACATACTGGAGCAGCATCTATGCCATAAACGTGACCTCAAGAATCATTTCCAAGTACACACGTGCATCATAAGGATGACAGACAAAACCTCTGTGGCTTCTCTGCAGACCTTCCCTGGGAGTCCGCGGACCCACATTAACCCAGGAACGAGCAGGTGGAAGGTGAGTCTGACAGAGCCTGGCTCTCCCCCAGTCCAACACCGGGAGACTTCTAGTCCACTCTGTCCTGACCCACAGTATAAACAGTAAGCCCACCTCTTACATTTAAGTGACACTGTTTTGTAAAGTGTCTGTGCTAGCAAGATGATAGAGTTGGTGCACTTTTTTCCTCTACAAATAAAACTGGCATTTTCTTTCTGTCTCAAAATAGATTTTATTTCTTTCTGAGTATCAAAACCATTGACTTCCATGTGCTAGGAAAACACCATACTACTAAGCCACACCCAACCTCCTTCTTCCAACCATTAACCATACTCCTATATACCCTGAGTGCCTGTGTGATTAATATTGGTTGTCGGTTTGGCAGGATCTACAGTCACTATGGAAAGAGACCTGTGGTTATATCTATGAGGGAGATTCTAGACTTGCTCCATGAAGGTTGGAAGAGCCACTCTGAATGTGGATGGTTTCATTCTATAGTCTGGGATCCTGGACTGAATGAAAGGAGAACCTGTACCAAAGAGCCCTATTCCTCTCTCTCTGCTTCATGACTGTGGACACACGGGACCAGCTGCCCCATGCTCCCACTGTGATGACTTTCAGCTATAATGGGCTGTACTGGCAAACTATGAGCCCAAACTAACCGCTCCTGTGTGACGTGGGAAGTGGGAAAGTATTTAGTGTTCTGTCAAAGAGCTGAAAGGGGAGAAGGAGAAAGGGGAGGAGAGAGGTCCGAGAGAAGATGGGCTGACAGGACTGATGTCTATGAAGAGCAGGGTTGAAAGAAAGGGACATGGAGCGACACCTGTCTTAGACAAACACAAAGCCACACAAACAGATTAAAACGGGAGAGCGCCGTGGGGAAGGGAGAAGGGTGTGTGTGTGTCTGAATGGAGGTGCAGCCTGCAGAGTTAGGGGCGGCTGAGAAGTTGACTGGGAGCCCAGAGTGTGAGGGGCCATGGCTAGTCATGATACCATTGCCACCATCGAGGGTAATGTAGGGTCGGGAGTCCTTCTGTTCAGCAGGGTGTGAAGCCCATTACTAGCAGTAACTCCCCTCTCCTCTTTACAGATCAGAGGAGGGGTCTCTGCTGGCCATGCTTTTCAGACAAAAGCCAAAGGTAAGCTCTTCCCCAATCATTAAGGGATACTCCATCTCCAGAGTCAGGGAAGAAAAGAGAGAAAAGAGACAGGAGCAAACCAAGAGGCCTCTAAGAGGAACTACATTAATCATAGGCGCTGAGGTGAACATGGGTCAACTGTGAAATTCTAAGCAATTAGAAAAGGGACATTTGTCAGGCAGTGGTGGTACATGCCATTAATTCCAGCACTTGGGAGGCAGAGGCAGGCGGATTTCTGAGTTTGAGGCCAGCCTGGTCTACAGAGTGAGTTCCAGGACAGCCAGGGCTACACAGAGAAACCCTGTCTCGAAAAACCAAAAAGAAAGAAAGAATGAAAGAAAGAAAGAAAGAAAGAAAGAAAGAAAGAAAGAAAGAAAGGAGGAAGGAAGGAAGGAAAGGAAACGAAAGGAAAGGAAAGGAAAGGAAAGGAAAGGAAAGGAAAGGAAAGGAAAGGAAAGGAAAGGAAAAGAAAAGAAAAGAAAAGAAAAGAAAAGAAAAGAAAAGAAAAGGGACATTTCTCCTATATTGAGATCCAAGATAGTTCAGTTAGTAAAAAACAAACAAATGGTACAGAGCAAAATCCATTACGGTGCCTCCTGAGAGGGATACACATTAAGAAAGGCAGCCTATTAACCTCAAGGAACTTGGACCCCCCAAGTTAGCTCAACTGGAGGTACACATGGGATATGGGGCTGGGGAGAAGACCTCAGTTGTCTAGACCTTCCTATAAGAAAGGGAGTCTGTCAGGATTTCTGAGAGAACGCTCATGGCTTTGCCAGCGGTTTCCTTAAGCACATCTTTCTGTTGCATGTATCTACGGTGATGAGAATAAATACGGCACTGAATGCGGTTAAGACCTGTAGACAACAACTGGGTTCCAGAGCGACAGAACCCATCCCATGTCCAACCATCTTGTTGGCACCTCTGCATCTCCTGGGACTCCATGCTAGTCTTGAAGTGTGTATCCGGCTTCCCCATTTTCAGAGCCACCTGGCGGAGAGATTCACCATCCACACCAAAGATTTCTTGGAAGACTTTCCGACACTCTCTCAGGTTATCTGGGTCAGAGATTCCAAAATCTCTTTTTAGGTGGTCTGCATCCATGCTCTTTTTAATGGATTCTACTCTCTCATTAATAGTTTTCTCACAGCTTTGGTGAAGGGTTGCTAAGAGTCCATGGAACTTGATATCATAGAGGTCTTTTTGCAGTTTCTCCCTAAGCTTTGGGAAGTCGTGTGATTCAGGCTTGATGGTGGATACCAGGAAGAGGTCGGGCTTCTTTACTTTCTCTTTCCGGAGATTCTCGAGGATATTCCTCTGGATATTCTGCAGGAGCTGGGCTTCAGGGAAGGTGCTTGTGCTGAGGTCCCTGTCCAACTTAGTCCAGACGACATAGAACTTCTTTCTCATCCTCTTCGCGGCTTTAGCCAGCTTCACATGATTCGCACTGAACTGCTCAGAAGCGACGATGATGATAAGGTCGTAGGTGCTGATCTGCATCTCATCCAGGTAGCTCTCCACGCTCTGGGCTGTGGCCCCTAAGCCAGGCAGGTCCCACAGCTCCGCATAGGGAAAGTGGGAGGAGGAGTAACAGGCTGGTTTCTGGGTGGTCCTCACCACCCCAGTGGGAGCTGAATCCTCCTCCTCGTGCCCAATGAGCCTAAGGGCATTGATGAAAGATGACATGCCATTCCCAGAGTCCCCGGTCACGGCGATCTTCACTGTGGTTCTGGAAACTTTCTGTCTGATCTCATTAACTATAGAGACCACTTCCACCCCCTTCCCTCCCGCCACAGCAGTCTCAAGACTCTTAACGACTTCTCCAGTTAACACATTGCTGTCTTTGGAAATGAATACAGCATTGGAGAAGCATGCAAACTGTTTATCCTCAGGCGACCCAACCGTCTCTTCCATGTTGGTGCACAGTGGAGCAACCTGCAATTACGTTGAAAGGAGCTGAGATGGCTGTGAACACAGGCACTCACGGGAAACACTGTCCCTTGTCAAGGCTCCCAGATCCACAGGCTATCCTACGCCAAGAGCTGCCCTGCTGTGCATGGGCACAGTCTTGGAGGGCAAGGGTAGCCCTATAGCTGTTACTGCACAGTAAAGCACAAAGCTGAGCACTGGGATGTCAGGCCGGTCTCTCACCGGGTACAAACGTCCATGCTCCTGGTTGCCTGAGCTACCAAGAGGAAGTGTATTCAGAGCAGGAACAGCCTATGCCAGCTCCCACCCAGAGGACCCAGCAAGGCTTCAGTTCACACAGCCTTCTCCATCAGTGGCTATTTGTTCTAGTTGCCCTCTGAAAAGTCTTCTTCCTCTCCCCAGTGGCATTCAGTAAGTAATGGTGTGATGGTTTGTATATGCTTGGCTCAGGGAGTGGTACTATTAGAGAGTGTGGCCCTCTTAGAGTGGACCTTCTTGGATGGAGTAGGTGTGTCACAGTGGGTGTGGACTATAAGGCCCTCATCCTAACTGCCTGGAAGCCAGTATTCTGCTAGCAGCCTTCAGGTGAAGGTGTAGAACCCTCAGCTCCTCCTGCACCACGCCTGCCTGGATGCTACCATTTTCCTGTCTTGATGATACTGGACTGAACCTCTGAGCCTATAAGCCAGCCCCAATTAAATGTTGTCCTTGATAAGACTTACCTTGGTCATAGTGTCAGTTCACAGCAGAAAACCCTGAGACTAATGGCATAAGGAATACATGGCTACAGCAAATACATAGCTATCAGCTCGTATTCAACAGCAAAGCCACATGGTTTCCAAATGACCTCATTAGGGGCTGGAGACGGGACAACTCAGCAGGTAAGAACACTGGCTGTTCTTGCAAAAGACCTGGGCTTGGCTCCCAGCACCCACATGGTGGCTCACAACCACCTGTAACTCCAATTCCAGGGATTCCAAAGCCCTCTTCTGGACTCCATGGCTCTGTGTGCACATGTGCACATACAGACACTCAGGAACACATACATATAAAATAAATCTTTTTTTAAAAATTCCATCAGGAGCCGGACGGTGGTGGCGCACGCCTTTAATCCCAGCACTTGGGAGGCAGAGGCAGGCGGATTTCTGAGTTCGAGGCCAGCCTGGTCTACAGAGTGAGTTCCAGGACAGCCAGGGCTACACAGAGAAACCCTGTCTCAAAAAACCAAAAGGAAAAAAAAAAGAAAGAAAGTATAAAAATTCCATCAGGGCTGTAGAGATGGCTCAGAGGTTAAGAGTACTGGCTGTTCTTACAGAGGTCCTGAGTTCAATTCCCAGCAAACACAAGGTGGCTCACAACCATCTATAATGGGATCTGATGCCCTCTTCTGGCACACAGATGCACATGCAGATAGAATACTCAGATGTACATAAAATAAAAATTCCATCAATCCTAAATCAGCATGTGGGTTGTCTGTTACCACTGCTGCTATTCTTATTAAAATACAGAGTGAAATTCTTCTGTGAACATCTTCCTTTTTTGTTTTTATTAGTATATATTTTTTTGTTTGTCTGTTTGTTTTGAGACAGGGTTTCTCTATGTAGGCTATCATGGAACTTGTTCTATAGACCAGGCTGGCCCCAAACTCAAGAGATATGCCTGCCTCTGCCTCCTTAATGCTGTGATTAAAGGTGTGCTCCACTACACTCAGCATTTTTAGTATATGTTAATGATACATATGCTGGGTTTTATTATGACATTTGCATCCATGTATGTCACCCATTTTCTTAAAGATTTATTTATTTATCTTATGAATATGAGTACACTGTCGCTGTCTTCAGACACCAGAAGAGGGCACCAGATCCCATTACATATGGTTGTGAGCTACCATGTGGTTTCTGGGAATTGAACTCAGGACCTCTGGAAGAGTAGTCAGTGTTCTTAACCACCGAGCCATCTCTCCAGCCCACGTCCCACATTTTTATTATAGTCTTCCCCACCCCTGTTAACCTTTCTAGACCTCCTCCTCATCCCAGTGATCTCTTTCCTCTTCCTAACCTGTCCCACTTGTACTTTTTTTTGTTTGTTTATTTTGTTGCTTGGTGTTCTTGTTGGGTTTTTGGGGTTTTTTGTTTGTTTGTTTGTTTTTGTTTTTGTTTTGTTTTGGTTTGGTTTTTTGAGACAGGGTTTCTCTGTGTAGCTCTGGCTGTCCTGGAACTCACTCTGTAGACCAGGCTGGCCTCAAACGCAGAAATCTGCCTGTCTCTGCCTCCCAAGTACTGGGATTAAAGGCTTGCGCCACCACTGCCCAGCCCAACTTGTACTTTTATGGTTTGTTTTTAGTGTTTTGCGTTTGGTTTGTTTTTTCTTTTCTTCTGTGGCCCAGTGAGTTTCCTTGACTCTTTACAAAACCATGACTGAGAATGGCCTACAGCAGCACTCGCACCCTATCAGTGACTACAGGGACTCAAGGAAATGTCCTCCCTCCTTCATTAACCACCAGCTGTGTGTAAATCCTCAGGGAGGTGTGCGACCTCACCAGACCATCCCCTTTCTATGACAAGATGACAGCAGGCCCAGTCACCTGGTGATCTTGTACAAGTAACCAATCATAATGGAGCATTCAATCCTGTTTTTGCTGACTACATTTTTGTCATGAGACTGAATGTATTTCGTGGGGCAGGATTGGGAAAGCCTCTCAGCCCCGCAGACGGAGGACGTGTGGCTCAGGAATCAAAGGCACTTACTGCTCTTTCATAAGATATCAGGTTGATTCCCGGCACCTGTACCAGTAGGTGACTCACAACCTCCTGTAACCCCAGTTCCAGGGGACCTGACAGCCTCTTCTGGTCTCCTGGGGCACTCTACAAATGTGCACAGCCCCACACAGAGACACATATACACATAACTAAACACAATAAAGAGCTGGGCGTGGTGGTGCATTCCTTTACTCCCAGCACTTGGAGGCAGAAGCACAAGAGTATGTATGGGTTCCAGGCCAAACAGTGAGGGCTACACTTTCTCAAGAAAAAGATTTATATATTTATATAAAAGATTTATATGTTTATATATATTATATATATATAAAAGATGGAGGATGTGAAGTGCAGAAATTCATACGAGGCACTTACACGTAAGCAAAAAAACAAAACAAAACAAAACAAAACAAAAAAACCCACCTTCCATACACTAGAGTGTCAGCCTTCTGGAGAGTGAGCACAGGACTCCAAACATTTCACAGGACTACACCAGCTTTCAAGAAGCAAGCCGGAAGCAAGCACCTTA
The DNA here is from genome assembly GCA_964023405.1 of Apodemus agrarius. Classification (NCBI taxonomy): domain Eukaryota; kingdom Metazoa; phylum Chordata; class Mammalia; order Rodentia; family Muridae; genus Apodemus; species Apodemus agrarius. Next base: position 42,362,195 of record OZ030015.1, on the reverse strand, counting down.
TCCTGCTGTTCTCAGATGAAGGCCCCAGGTGGGACAGGTGTGTGCAGCTCCACTTACTCGTGATTACCATGGCTCTTTCTTTCCCTCACAATTTTATTTTCTTGGTTTGTGTGCATATGCACTTGAAACTCAGCACCATATATTTGAAATTTTTCCTGAGTCTCACAAAAGCTCTTGTGTCCTTTAAGGAGCCTCCTGCCAGCCAGAGGGTGGTGGTGCACTCCTTTAATCCCAGCACTTGGGAGGCAGAGGTAGGCAGATCTCTGAGTTGGAGGCTAGGCCTAGTCTAGAGTGAATTGTAGGATAGCCAGGGCTACACAGGAAAGCCCTGTCTCAAAAACAAACAAAAACAAAAAATAAATAGAAATAAAAAAAAACAGCAACCCTGCACCCCAAAGGAGCTCCCTTCCAGATTTACTCATGGGATCCCAAGAAAGTACTAGAATTGTGCCCAGGTGTCCACCCGGGGAAGTCCCGGGCTCTTTAGTCTGGAAGGTGCTTCTCGGGCACCCTTAAGTCTCTGGTACAGTTTCTTGCCCTCCACATTCCCAGTACCCTCTGCCTCCCTTGCTTGCCTTCTGGGATGGGCTGTCCTGCCTTTGGCCCAGCACTGCTCCCTGTGCTCCCTTCCTCCTGGCTCCTCAACCCCGGGGGGCCTGGCTTTAGTCTCCACATGGAAAGAGAGGGCTGACACCCCCTCCTGAGTCTCCAGAAGTTTTGTGCAGATTATCAGATCAGTTGCTTTTCTCATCCCTCTGACAAAGTTCTACAAGGAGGAGTCCTATAGGACTCGGGATTCGTGACTCAGACAGACAAGGTTCGTGAGGCATTTTGGCCTAGAATTCAAGCGGCCTCACACTTCCCTACTTGAGGATCCTGTCCAGTTTATACCTGTGCTGCCTCTGGTTTACCCCGTGGCACACAGTTCAGGCATCCGTGAGAATGAGGAGCATGCCCTCCTGGCTTCTGAAGGGACCCCAACAAGAAAACTCACTGGAGAGGGGCAGCCAGGGCTGGGAGGGGAGAGCAAAGCCATGCGACCCACGGCTCAGAAACCTCATGTACTCACAGAAAGAGGTGCACTTCATAGAAGCCAGGGCATGCTCACACACAAGTGTTCCTGCATGAACATGCGTGTTCACAAGCACATTCTCAAGTGTTGTGCCATATGATTCACCAAGGTTACATGTTACTCTACTGGATTGAACTGACTGAAAAGTGTTTTGTTTGTTTTACTTTTGCTTTTGTTTTTTCGTTTGTTTTTTTTTTTTCTTTCTTTCTTTTTTTAGATAAGAGTCTCTCTACATAGCCATGGCTGTTCTGGAACTCACTCTGGAGAGCAGGCTCACAAAGACCCACCTGCCTCTGCCTCCTGAGGGCTGAGACTAACAACGTGTGCCAGCCCTCCTAGAGACTTATGTTTTATTATATTTATTCCAACTGTACAACTTTACTGAAATGTTCCTGATAACCCACCAAAACTTCATGCCTTAAGTAAAACAAACTAAAAACTATGGATAATGGGGGAGCGATATCTCATAAGCATCCGTGATGGTACGTTTCAGTTGCCAGCTTGATTGCATCACAGCACGCCCAGGGTATCAGTGAGGCACATGGTTAAGTATAAGTGTCAGGGTATTTCCGGAGAGGATTACCTGGGGGGGAGGAGGGAGACTCACCCTGGAGGCAGGCATCACCATCTTGTCTGCTGGAGTCCAGAGCTAGTTTAAAAAGACAGAGAGAGGCTTTCAACCCTGGAAACACTGGCCCACAACCCATTCTTCTGTGCAATTATTATAGACTAATAAATCACAAGCATTTTAAAATGTAAAATACAGGCTAATATGTGACTAATATTACCCCTGCTAGTCTAAAACTCGCTATGGAAACTTGAACTGAATCTTCTGCCCCTAATTCCTAAGTCCAATGCTTTACCAGTGTGATCCACCTGACCCAGCCAAATTATGCAAACATTGAAAACTCACTCTTATGGAAAGACTGACTATAAAGTACTCCACACAGTTCATTCCTCATCCAGCAACCCTGAGCCTCCATGAGAGGGGCTTCCAGAGGTGTGGGAACCAGCCAAAACAAAGCTGTGCATCTGAACGGGCAAGGACTTTTGTGAACATAGACCCTACTGGACTCTCAACCCCCCCTGACTCTTTATCACTTCACCATTGTGGAGACACTGGGAATTTCCAGGTGCTATTGGTTCCCAGAAAGGGTGATGATCCACCCCATGGTCAGTGGGAGCAACCTGGGGTCCAGCATGCTTTGGGTGGGTAGTGTTCAAAGCGTCTCCTCCACACACCGTAATAGTCTATGAAGGACTGAGCTGGTACCTGTGGTGTGCCAGGTTTTCTAAAGCAGAGGAAATATTTGAACTGGTTTTTGTCTTGGTTTTATTTTTATTTTATTTTGTTTTATTTACTTATTTATTTTTAGTTTTTGGACTTTTGGTTTTGGTTGGTTGGGTGGTTGGTTGGTTGGTTAGTTGGTTTGATTTGTTAGTTTGTTTTAAAAGGGTTTACCAAGAAAACACACTAGTCACCGAGCCTGACAATGTGAGTTCAATTGTGGAAGGAATCAGCTCTGCGAGTTGTCCTCTGACCGTCACATACACACAGACACACACACAATAAATAAATACTTGTAAAAATAATTGAACTGAGAATTATACACAAGTTTCTTTAGGAGCTCAGTCTTTCAAGTCCCAGTCTCCATTTGCTCCGAATAAAGAACCACTGTGTTCACATTGTCCGGGACATCCAGATGTTGCCAGTGAGAGGTTCTGATCCTGTGCTCTGGCCAGTAACTGAGAGCCTGGGTAAAAAAAAATCCCACCTGTTTTCTCATAACCAGCCCCACCAGGAGACCCACAAACCCGGGCACATGCAGGTACAAAGGGGCATGGTTGCTTTTCTCTGGTGGATTGGAAGGACCTGATTCAGCCAGAGGCTGGACACTCTGGTCCTGAAGACAGTGCAGGAGGGTGCCTGCAGCACAAGGTCCCCCCAGAACAACACCTGACCCCAGACTCCCCTGCCCTGAGCAGGTTTATAGGCCAAGCAGGAGCCCTCTGCCTACCTGCTCAGAAGCCTTACAAAGCTGCAATCCAGGCCCAGGACAGTCAGGAGGGAGAGAACAGAAGTGCGGAGGGGCAGGGTCCTGTGGACAAGAGCGATCAGAAGAGGAAGGAGCAGCTGACAAGCAGCCTGAGCTCCGGGGCTCCTCTCAGACCCTGCTCCACCCTGGCCCTTGAAGCAACTCCCCCCTTCTAGACTGAGCCCTGCCTGCCTCCCCCCTCCCACCCGCCTCCGAGGGGAGGGGCCTCTGCCTGAGCAGCTTTCAGTTTCAGTTCCTGGAAATGGCTAGTTTTCAGGATTTAGCAGCTGAAACTCCACATTCTTCTTTAGGAAGGGAGGAACTCTGCCAGATGGCCAGGCTTGGAACCGTGCCATCCAGACTGCGGTCAGAGCTGCCTGATCTGACCCCTGCTGCCTCCCTTCCCGGAGCCCCTCTTGCTCAGATGATAGCACCTAACCCTGGGGGATGCCCATCTTCAGATGAATTCCAGCACTTACAGGGTGATTGGGTCTGAGAATCGCTGAAGGAAGACCCCAGACTCAAATAGTATGTAAAAGAAAAAAGAGCGTTTCTTCTGCAGAAATGACCAGCATTCAGAGGCCAAACATTCATCAAAATGGCAGTGGCTTTTATGCAGGGGTAGGGGAATTTTCCCAAAGGGTTAGGTAACCTCTAATATGATCCATAGGAGGCAAAGCAGTGACATCAGTACAATTTTGATTGGTTACAATGTTAATTTCATTATATTTGGTGAGACTTTGAGGAATTTCACATACCAGCTCAGTTCTGGCCTTGGTATCTCCCCCAGCCAGATGTCCCAAGAGCTGACTCAGCTTTGAACTTACCCTCCCTAAGTCAGGGTCAGCCCTGACCTAGGCTTAGTGTCAGTGGTGTGCTTTCCAAGGTTCTTATTTCTTAGTGGACCTCTCAAGAGCAGCAGACCCTTCACGAGGCTACTCCTTGTGACTGCTCTCCTTGTTCACCTGCTCCCGCCTACCAGGGAGCCCTGCCAGTCTACCCTGTCAGCCTGCCCTATCTCCAGTGTCTCTTCTCACTCATGACTCAGGAGACACAGTACCCGGCTCCCCCTTGCCCTGCGTTATTGATGATCTTGGAAGTCGAGGCCTGTAACTATTGAGTCAGTGTCCATATTTCACGCCACAGCCAGTCCAGGTCTGGGGGTTTCAGGGCAAGGCTCATTGAAGAGCCCATCACTGCCAGGTCCCGGGGGTATCCTGTGGCCCACATGTGGCAAGACCCCATTCTATCAGTCCCTGGCTTCCTCTTCCTTCACTCTTCGTGAGACAGCTGCACTGTCCCAAGATGCTGTTACGAGTTCCTTCATGCCCGGTTTACCCTTTCCAGAACAGCACAGCCTCTGGAGCACCCAGCCCGGCCCTGGGGGGTCCTTTATCCTCATGCCTATCCAGGCCAGCAGCTCCTGCCTCACACCTACCCAAAGCAGTTCACCTCTACACACATGTCTCAGACCCAAAGTAGGTCAACTGAGTCAGCAGAAAAATATTAAAAGCAGAGGCTGGAGAGTGCAGTCATGACTGCTGCCTGTGACCTCCCTAAGAGCTCTGTAACCTCTCCACAGGTCCCCTGTCCTCATTCCAGTCTGGGAGCAGCAGGTGGGCATGAACATGCACTTGGGGACGATTCACCGTGAATGTCACTAATTTTTGCAACTAATGCATGTTAATAATTAGGGCTGGGGCCGGGCGTTGGTGGCACACGCCTGTAATCCCAGCACTTGGGAGGCAGAGGCAGGCGGATTTCTGAGTTCGAGGTCAGCCTGGTCTACAGCATGAGTTCCAGGACAGCCAGGGCTACACAGAGAAACCCTGTCTTGAAAAACCAAAAAATAAAATAATAATAATAATAATAATAATAATAATGATGATGATGATGGCTGGGATGTGCACATGCATACACACACACACACACACACACACACACACACACACATACACACACCTTTACCTGGGTTGGGAGTGGCTGGAGAAATGCTTCAGCAGTAAGATCACTTTACTTGCTCTTCCTGAGAACTTGAGTCCAGTTCTCAGCAACCATGTCAGGCAGCTCTCGCCTGCCTATAATTCCAGATGGCCTCTGAAGGCATCCCCCACACCCCCATATTCACGGCATACACAGATATGTATGCAAAAATAAAATAATTCTTCTTTTCAATTCAAAAAAATTCTTCTATGTTGGCGGATGCCATGCAGGAAGAGCCGCAGTGGACAAGTGAGCTCCCTGGACATGGCCCACCATCTTGGTCGGCTGCCATGGGTGTGCTCTGGTGACGCACGGCCCCAGAGACTTCACCCCAGGATTGCTTCTTGCTACTGATGTGCTGTCTCCTGGAGGTCATTTTCATACTCACTGATTGGGCTTGGTGTGAATGGACAACGGAACACCCTCACAGCCTATAGCTGGTGTGATCACTTCCTGGGTGACAGCCCACCTTATTGGGCAAATTCCCTCCAGCCCATCATGAAGATGAACTTTCATGAATGAATGCTGTTCAGATGAATTAATGACTTTAAAGGGTTCCTGTTTTGATTCAAATAGTTTTCTTCTTTCATTCTTTTTAATTGTTTATTTATTTATTTATTATATCTAAGTACACTGTAGCTGTGTAGTTATGTATTACTCCATAAAGAAAATAAAAAAAACCTGCATATCTGTTACTTAGAAAAAGAAAAAGAATAGAAATAACCAACCCCCCATAGAATAGTAACTAAAGGCTGCATAATAAGGAATGCAATGAGCTTTCATATATTGCACTAAGAAGAGAAATGGGCTTGGCACACATTTGTGATCAAGGAAAAACATTCATTCTAGGTCAGGTCCCAGGATGAGGCCACAAGTGTGCACTATGAAAAAGCAAAGCCGTGTGACAATGTTCCTTGGAACTTACAATGAGTTTATAGAATGAAACGCTGCTTTGAACTTACTATAAACATCCTTCTGAGCCGGGCGTGGTGGCGCACGCCTTTAATCCCAGCACTTAGGAGGCAGAGGCAGGCAGATTTCTGAGGGATTTCTGAGTTCAAGGCCAAGTGCTGGGATCAAAGGCATGCGCCACCACTGTCCGGCTGATGTAACTTTTTCTTTGTAGAGAACTTTTTGTGAAGTTATGCAGGTTTTTTCTTTTCTTTATGGCAGCAATACATAGCTTTTGTTTCCTATTGCTAACAGAGCATGTCCACTTACATCAGGAATGCTTTTTCTTACAGGTCTCGGAATGGACAGAGTCACTTCAGTTCTTTCTATAACTAAAAAGCTATAAAAAGCTGAAAGCAATAAAGTTCTGGTGTCGCCCTTTCCGATTCAACCAGTGTGCTTTGTGTCTGTGTGCCTGACTTACTTTTTTTTTTCCTCCTTTCTTGCTGGCTCAGGGCTAGCCAACTCCACTAGGCAGTGAGAGAAAGTAAAGAACCCAAGTAGCTCAGTTTCTTTTTTCCAACTCCCTGCTGCTATCAGCAGGAGTTCAACTGCCAGAAGCCAGCCAGCAAGAGAGAGTTAACAGCCAGAAGCCTTTTGGCCCCAGAATAGCAAGAGACAGTTAAATTGCCAAAAAGCCATCAGCTTTTGGCCCCAAGGCAGAGACGCCCTGCCCCACTACTTTCCTCAGTTACTTCAAAGTCCGAAAAGGCTTTTGACACCAAGAAGGCATTTGTAGCCAGGAGAAAGGACAAGAAAACAATTATAGCTGAGTGGCATAAATACAACAAAACAGAAAGCTAACAGGGTGACCTCAGCAGTTAACTTTCAGCTGCTCTGAGGGGACACTGCAAATGCCAATAAAGAAAACCTTCATGCCCACGTGACAGCTGAGGGACAAAATTAGAAAAGAACAACCCAGCCCAGGCTGCTAAAACTGCTCTGGTACCACGTGAAGGACAGACAGGCCCCTCCTGGGGAAGTCCCCCTCAAAGAGGACTGTGCTGCGCTGTAGACCTGCAGGCTGAACTGTGCCTGTCCCCAAACCGAGGGCACATAGATATGCACCACCCTTGGGGCTCTGAGTGAGGCTATGGCCACGCAGTGAAGGCTGAGACTAGAGGGTGGGTAAGTGTTCCCTGGCTTGTCCTGGGAAAGACTGGATTCACACTCTCCAGTACAGGCAGTGGATCAAACCACATAGTTTGTGACTCATTGTCTTAGTTAGGATTTCCAATGCTGTGAAGAGACACCATGATGGAGGCAACTCTTAGAAAGGACAATATTTATTGGAGCTAGCTCACAGGTTCAGAGGTTCAGTCAAAGCAGGAAGCATGGAAGCATCCAGGTAGGCATGGCGCTGGAGAAGTCTTCATCCTGTTCCAAAGGTGAACAGAAGACTGCTGTCTTCTAGACAGCTAGGAAGAGGGTTGCAAAGCCCACCCCCACAGTGACACACTTCCTCCAACAAGGCCAGACCCACTCCAACAATGTCACACCTGCCAATAGTGCCACTCCCTTGGCTAAGCACGTTCAAACCACCACACTCTGGACCTCAAAGACACTGTCTCCGTGCTCTTCAGGAAAAAAAATTGAGAAAATCAAAAGTTGACTGTCCGCAAACCTGGAAACATGACTCAATGATTAATGTCATTTGGTGCTCTTCCAGAAGACTAGGGGTTATTTGCCAGTACCCACAGCAGGCAGCACACAACTGTCTGTAACTCTAGCTCTAGAGAGTCCAGCACTTTCTTCTGGTTTCTGAGGGTACCTGTGTGCACATGCTTGTGCAAGCACACACACACACACACACATGCTCATGCATGCACACACACATGCTCATGCATACACACACATGCTTATGCACACACACACACACACACTCATGCATACACACACACACATGCTTATGCGCGCATACACACACACACACACGCTCATGCATACACACACACACAAACACACATGCTCGTGCATGCCCACGCACACACATGCGCGCGCGCGCGCGAACACACACACACACACACACACACACACACACACAGACAGACACATGTAGGGAGAGAGAGAGAGTTTAAGTTATTGTCTTAAAGAGTAGACCTAACTCATAGCATTCAGAATTACACACAGAGCAGAAACTCTCAGAAGTTGGTGACAAGGACATGAGCATGTTCTCTGAATGTGTTTCCTTGAATCATAAAGGATTCCAGTTAACAGGTTGCAGATGAGGACCTGGGCTGTTGGTGACCTGAGGTGTTTCCTATCGCCCCACCCCCACCCACTGAGGTCAGAGTGGAACCTCCTCCAAGACCACCACACACATCAAGTAATTAAGAATGTAATTACTGGCAAGATGGGGTGTTACATGCCTTTAATGTCAGCACTTGGGAGACAAAAGCAGATGAATCTCATTTAGTTCAAGGCCAGCCTGGTCTAAATATCGAGTTTCAGGACAGCCAGGGAAGGCTACATAGTGAGACCCTGTCTCAGATGACAAGCCAACAAACAAATAAGAATTCTATAACTACCCCAAGCACACTTTCTTTTGCAGATAAGCAACATGTCTGTTCCATAAAGGGCTTCTGGGAGGTTGGGGGTGTGACCCAGTTGGCAAGGTGTTTGCCCTGGTACTCACAAAGCCCAGGGCTCCATCCTTCATACTGCATAAAACTGGGCATGGTGGCACACACTTGTAACTGCATATTTTAGAGATGTAGGCAGGAGGATCAGAAATTTGAGGTCATTCTCAGCTCTATCCTAGCTAGGATACACGAGACTGTCTCAAAGCAGCAGCAGCAGCAGCAGCAGCAGCAGCAGCAGCAGCAGCAGCAGCAGCAAAAAGAAGAAAAGCAACTTCTGAATGCTTCTAACTGAAAAACAGATCAGGGACAGCCCAGCTGAGGACACGTGGAAGCAGAGCTGAAACCTATTTCCATCCTCTATGTCCTCCATAGTCAGAGAGCCAGATAGTGACTACACTGGGTGTTCAGGATCCCAGTATAGCCTGGAGCCTTTTTCAGGGTGAGCTTTTAAGTACATAAGCTGTACCCTGGGTTAACATACTTCAGTTAACAAGAACAGTTAGCCAGAAGTGGAACTACAGAAGCCAAAAGGCAAGGTTCATTTAACATTGAGAGATGTTGCCACAAGTGTGGACTTTGATGCATTAGGTCTTTGTTTTCTTTTTTGGCAGGTGGTACTGTCTACCTGCTGAGTGTTACAGCCTGAATGGTGCTTCCAACATGGAGTCAGTTGTGCTAAGGTCTGGGGGCCTGATACAGCTTCTACCTACATGTAACACACACACACACACACACACATACACACACACACACACACACACACACACACACACACACACTGTCTGTGCTGGCTGGTTTTGTGTGTCAACTTGACACAGGCTGGAGTTATCACAGAGAAAGGAGCTTTAGTTGGGGAAGTGCCTTCATGAGATCCAGCTATGGGGCATTTTCTCAATTAGTGATCATGGAGGGAGGGCCCCCTGTGGGTGGTATCATCCCTGGGCTAGTAGTTTTGGATTCTATGAGAGAGCAGGCTGAACAAGCCAGGGGAAGCAAGCCAGTAAGTAACATCCTTCCATGGCCTCTGCATCAGCTCCTGCTTCCTGACCGGTTTGAGTTCCAGTCCTGACTTCCTTTAGTGATGAACAGCAATGTGGAAATGTAAGCTGAATATATCCTTTCTTCCCCAACTTGCTTCTTGGTCATGATGTTTTGTGCAAGAATAGAAACCCTGACTACGACAAATTGGCACCAGCATAGTGGAGTATTCCTGTGACAATCTGCCCATGTTTTAGGTAGGACTGTGAAAGGTCTTTGGAACTTTAAGTTAGAAGAGCCATTTGGTGTTAAGAGCCCTGTGGGATGTTGTGTAGACACTTGGGAGATAATATTGAGAACAGTGCAGAAGATGGAGGCCTGGCTGGTGAAATGTCAGAGGGAAGATGAAAGGCTCTTATCAGCGCTGTTGGTGTTTTGCTTGTGAAGATTCTGTGGTTTTGGTTAGCTGGGGCTGAAGAATCAGCTGAGATAAACAAGATACTAGAACTACTAAAGTGAAACCTTTGCATTACTGGGACTATTGATGCTGGTTAGCTGGAGCTAAGAAATTAGTGGTGATTAAGAAGAGACCAGCATCATTGAGGTAAAATCTTCTGGGAAGTGTTTTCTGAGAGCACAGAGGCTGTGTTCCAGAGATAGCCAAGGCTGTACCTTGTGCTGTAGCTGAACTTGGTAATGTGTAAGAGTCACCCAGGTAGTACTGCTTTTGAAGGCATGAAGGGGGTCATGAAGAGCAGCTGAGGCTTGGCACTGTGAGAGGCCATGGAAGGTGCTTCAGTTGCAATTGATGGCCCAGGACTAAAGGGGTCATGCAAAGGAGCTGAGGTTTGGCACCATGAAGAGAGCCTATGAGAGGCTATTGGTGAAGCCTAGTTAAAGTAGAAGACAGCAGTGTTTTGGAGATGCCAGTACCAAGAGTGACCACCAAGAATAGCAGCAGCAGTGGAGTACAGGCAGCTGGAGCCTAGAAGACAAGGTGTGTGCTACAAAGGGCAGAGCTGGAGAAGTGACCCAAGCCCCTTGGGGGAACCCAGAAGATTGTGAATGAGTCCCAGACATTGGACAGTTAGACTTTGATTTTTGCTTTTGATTGTGACTGTGCCCTGATATTTTTCCCTCTAGAAGAAAGAAAGTATTTTAGTGGAGCCCACAGTTAAGAGACTTTGTAGGCTTTTTGTTGTTGTTTTTGTTTCTTTGTTTGTTTGGTTGGATTTTGGTTTTTCAATTTTTTGAGATAGAGACTTTTTTGAATTTTTAAAGGAGTTCTAATTTGAAAAGATATTGGACATTTTAAAGGGAATCGAACTTTTAATATGTAAAGACTGTGGGACTTTTAAAGTTATTTAGATCTTGGGGATGAATAAAAAAGTACGGGATGAGCCTTAATAGTGATGTGTTTGTGTGTCAAATTGACAAGGGGTCAGTTGTACTGGTTGGTTTTATGTGTCAACCTGACACAGGCTGGAGTTATCACAGAGAAAGGAGCTTTAGTTGGGGAAGTGTCTCCATGAGATCCAGCTATGGGGCATTTTCTCAATTAGTGATCATGGAGAGAGGGCCCCCTGTCGGTGGTATCATCCCTGGACTGGTAGTTTTGTATTCTATAAGAGAGCAGGCTGAGCAAGCCAGGGGAAGCAAGCCAGTAAGGAACATCCCTCCATGGCCTCTGCATCAGCTCCTGCTTCCTGACCTGCTTGAGTTCCAGTCCTGACTTCCATTGAAAAACAATGTGGAAATGTAAGATGAATAAACCCTTTCCTCCCCAACTTGTTTCTTGGTCATGATGTTTTGTACAGGAATAGAAACCCTAAGACACACACACACACACACACACACACACACACACACACGAGATATGCCCTCATGAAAGATAATTAGGTCCTAGCATCATTGCTTTAGGAAGGGACCAATCATGTTCTCAGCAGTTCAACTGCCTCCTCTAAGGACATGTGTTTGAAAAAGGAGAAGCTTTGTCTTTGGATCTTTCGTGCTGCTGGTCTCTTCCAATGAGTTCCTGTCATTGTGATGTTGCCACTAGTGGCTAACTTGGTGGATCCTCCACGGGGAATTCCCAGGCTTTAGAACCAGGACTTAATAAACCATATTTGTGTTTATATTACCTAAACACAGTTGTTTTTTGGAATACCAGAAAATAAACTAAGAAGTTGATGGCCAGACCTTGAGGAAGCCTCTGCCCTATGCTGACATGGAGCTCGACTCCCCTGAACACAGATCACATGTTTCAAAGATATCTTTAGCGGGCCAACGCTATGGCTCAGTGGGTCAAGGTGCTTGCTGCCAAGCCTGATGACGTGAGTTCAGTCCCCAGAACCTATATGGTGGAAGGAAAAAACTGACTCTATGTGCTGTGGAAGGCTGGCAACCACACACCCACACTCACGTGTGCATACACACAGGCACAACAAGCAGCAGATTTTAAGGGACAGTCACCATCACCCTCTCGCCTCCCTCCAAATTTGTAAGTGCCATGCTGTACCAGTTGAGTCCCCACCAAGGGGTATCTGGAGAAAGGTAAAGGTAAGAATGAGACAGTATTGATGAAGGCAGCTTTAATGTTTTAGGAGGGACAAGATTTAATTTAAACATTCATCACAAGGAAGACGGAAAGCATAACAACCTCGGTACTGAACCTGGAAAGCCTTGCTCACTGTCTCAGCAAATGCTTGCACTTTGAAGCATTATTAAGCATTATTGCAAGCCGTTGCTACAGCCCTCACTTTCTAGTGAATAGCTAGGACTCCAAGCAAAAAGACCCTGAGACAACCTGAATTCCACTTGAGGGTAAGCCAGACCCTTCCCAAATGCTTTCAGGAGGGAGGATAGAGTCCTTTAGAGCTCTCCTCAGGGAGGCCTGTGTGATCTTAGCAAGTATGTCGATGACGAGCTTGTGTCTCTGGTGTCTGAAGTATCGGATGATGAAGTCCCACAAGCCAAACCACCACGAGCTTCCAAGAACCCCGAGGAACACCTTCACAGCAACACACATCATCAGCCTCAGTCTCCTGTCCATCTTGAGCAAGTCCTGGAGCTTCAAGGCCCTGGAGCCCACCTCCAGCCTCCCTGTACTCTGAGCCGCCCACAGAAATGACTCATCATTCACACCAAAGAGCTTCTGGTAGGTTTCCAGACCCCTCTCCAGGTCAGCCATATCACAGGCAGGGCGGAACGTTGCCTCCTGCTGTTTCCTGAGCATCTGATCCTCCTTCAGAGAGAGCGCCTTATTGCTGATGCACACGTCACAGACTTGAGAAATGGTCTCTAAGGGATCTATGTACTGGATGTTGAAGATGTCTTTTTGCAGGGTGCTTCTAAGCTCTGGGAAGTCGTGAAAAGATGGACTAAAGCAGGATACCAGGAATAGCGGGGGGTCCCTCACCTGACCCTTCCGGAGATTCTCAAGGATATTCCCCTGGATATTCTTCAGGAGCTGGGCTTCAGGGAAGGTGCTTGTGCTGAGGTCCCTGTCCAGCTTGGTCCAGACGACATAGAACCTCTTTCTCATCCTCTGCGCGGCTCTGGCCAGCTTCACATGATTCGCACTGAACTGCTCAGAAGCAACGATGATGATAAGGTCGTAGGTGCTGATCTCCATCTCATCCAGGTAGCTCTCCACGCTCTGGGCTGTGGCTCCTAAGCCAGGCAGGTCCCACAGCTCCACATAGGGAAAGTGGGAGGAGGAGTAACAGGCTGGTTTCTGGGTGGTCCTCACCACCCCAGTGGGAGCTGAATCCTCCTCCTCATGCCCAATGAGCCTAAGGGCATTGATGAAAGATGACATGCCATTGCCAGAGTCCCCGGTCACGGCGATCTTCACCGTGTATCTAGACTTACTCTGCATTTCATCTTTGACTATGCACACCACTTTCTGTAACTTCCCCTCTGCCACTGCCTTACCAATTTTCTCAATGACCTCTGGAGAGGTAGAGTTGTGGCTGGTGTAGAACGAGTCATCAGCAGTGATGGATTTAGATGACGGGCTGATGAGGAGCTTGAGAGATTTTGCCATGTTTATGAAAAGTGTAAAAGTCTGCAAGAGAAAAGAGACAGAGAGTCAGACTCAGGATGACCCAGGAATCCACGGAAACCATATACCGCAGCCATGGCTTTCAGGTCTGCCGCCAGAGACAGCAACGGCCTGTCACTTGAACAGAGCATGGCCGCTCCTCTGGGATGGGGAACCAGATGTTCAAGGGTTGGAGAGGTGGCTAGGGTGTAAGAGCACTGGCTGCTCTTCCAGAGGTCCTGGGTTCAAATCCCAGCAACCACATGGTGGCTCACAACCATCTGTAATGGGATCTGACGCCCTCTTCTGACACACAGGCGCACATACAGATCAAGCACTCATACACAGAAACAAATCCTAAAAAGAAAATCAAATATTCAGCTGGTGGCGCACACCTTGGATCGCACCTCTGAGGGGGCAGAAGCAGGTAGATCTCTGTGAGTTCAAGGCCAATCCGGCCAACAAATACTATCTAGTGAGACCCTGCCTCCAAAAAGCGATTAATTTTAATTTTGTGTATTTTTTATGTTGTCTGCCTAGACACACATTCGTGTGTGTGTGTGTGTGTGTGTGTGTGTGTGTGTGTGTGTGTGGTATGTGTGTAAAGGCCAAGGGTCAACCTTGACTGCCTTTCCTCAGGAGGCAAAGTTTGCTTGTTTGTCCCTTATTTTTTATGCGTGTGGGTGTTTTTGCGTATGTGTGCATTTGTGTGCCACACATGTTATCTGAGACTTTTAGAAGCCAGTACAAGGTGCCAGGAATTGAATCCTTGTCGTCAAGTAGAGAAGCCTGTGCTCTCCCTGCTGAGCCTTCTCTCCATCCCTTGTTTATTAGGACAGGGTTTTTCGCTGGAACCTGTGTAATCCGGCGAACCCTGAGTCAGCCTTCTGTCACAGGTACAGCTGGTGAAGATTTTCTCCCTTCTCTCCTCGTCTCTTCACTCTCCGGATTGTTTCCGTCTGCCAGGCACCCTTCCCATCCTCACCCTCCCGCCCGAGTCCAGCTCCAGCCGGGGTTCTGAGCTGCAAGACGGATGTGTGGCGTTGGTGAAAATGAGGAGTCTGACCGCCACTTGTTTGCCTTTCAAACAGCTTGAGCCATCTTTATACAAGTGCCAAAGTATCCAGGCACCCGCAGTTCCAATTCATTTCTCTCTAATCATTTGACAAGAATCACTAACATTTTCCCATTTTGGTTTCTTTCCCTCTTCCCCACCCGCGTATCATCATCACTTGACCTTTACCCCATATCTGAGCATTAATGAAACCTTACTTCATATTTAGAATTGAATTTCCTATTGCAGGCCACATGATTTTGTCACACCAGGCATCTCGCATCCGTGCTGTGCCTAGACCGTAGCAGACACGCAGTCACCAATGAAAGGTCAAGCTCTGTGGTTAGTCTTTCACAGCGTGTGGCTTTGGTCTTTCTGTAGTCAGTGGAGAGTAAGATACCCTACCTAGAATAATATTTTTTCAGGTATAAGTCTAACTTCGAAGGCCTGTATATCATTTGTGTGGATAGCAGCTGTGGTCTTTTCTTCATACATTCTCAGAATGGTCATGAGTAATACCTAACTCTTAACTGTTGGAACCAAGTTTCTACTCTTTCTAGCAGTTTCTTCTTGTACTTTTACCCCCAAAGGGAATGGGAGATTTAGATTCCTTTGTGGGTTTGCTGGCATTGGAGGGATGTCTGTTATTTCTTCCTCAGGACGACTGCAGAGGCAGCCAGGGAGAGCCGGGAGAACAGGTTTCTGTGTTTCAAGAAAAAACTCCAAGTTCATCATAAATTCAGCCGTAATCTTGACTAACAAAGTGAAACTGAAAATTAGCATAAGAGTAAACACAGAAAGCCGAGAGGGGCCTAAGCGAGCATGCCTCCCAGGCTCTGGTGCAGGGGTTCGAGGGGAGGGGAGGGGCGTGTCTGTAAACACAGAAAGCCAAGAGGGGCCTAAGCAGGCGGGCGTGCTTCCCAGGATCTGGTGCAGGGGTTCACGTGGAGGGGAGGGGGTGTCTGTGGGTCGAGCAGGGGTCCTCGAAAGTCCACAGGGCTCTGCAATATGGCCTCCATAGGTCCTTGTCAAGTGGGCAGAGGATCTCCATGGACCTTGCCATAAAAAGTACCATTTGCAAAACACACATGAGTATTGCCAGAGGTTAGTTAGAGCTTGGCTTCTGCCACCCCCCGCGGAGCAATTCTCACAAGTTTTCCTGAGCTATGGGGTCCTTCCCAGGAAATTCCTGTGTGTGCTTGACATGTTTTCCCCGCTTCCTCACAGTTTCAGGTCTCACGTTTTGTAGTGACTTTTGTGCAGGGTGGAGAGAGGAATCCAGTTCCATTCTGCAGCCACGTGGCTATGCAGTTTTCCTAGCATGTTTGTTAGACTGTGTCACCTTGCGAGTTTGGAGCATAGTATAGAAAACCACAAGACTATACCTGTATCTTTTTTCTGGGTCGTATACTGTATGCTGATGGTCTCTGTGCCTGTCCTTATGTCTGTGCCGTGCTGCTTTTAGTGTGACGGCTCCATAGTATCATTTGAGATCTGGTATTGGATGCCTTGCAGCTCTTAGCATTGATCTTCCTACTCTAGATTGCATCGGCAATTTGAGATCTGCCCTAGCTTCCTCCCTATGCCGAGACAAAGATCACGTCCAAAAACAACTTGAGAAGGAAAGTGTTTATTTGACTTTGGCATTGTGATCACAATCACTGAGGGAAGTCGGGACAGGAACGCAACGAAGAAACTGGAGCAGAGGCCGTACAGCAAGACTGCTTATTGGCTTGCTCCCCGTGGCTTGCTCAGCCTGCTTTCCTGTACATCCCAAGACCACCGGCCCAGGGATGACACGGGCCACAGTGGCCTGGGCCCGTTCACTTCAGTCATCAATCAAGAAAATGCCACACAGGCTTCCTACAGCTCAACCTGATGGTGGCAGCTTCTCAGTCAAGGTTCCCTGTTCCCAATTTACTGCAGCTTGTGTTAAGTGGACAAAAACTGGCTAGAGTCCTGTCCTATTATGAACCACACATTATATTTATGTAATAGGAAGAATTTGTTCATAGTAACTGAAAGATAGTGCATCCCCCAGCTGCCTACCCTGGATTTAAGGGAGGGGCCTGGTGGCTCAATGAGTATCAGAAATCCTTAAAAACCTTTATTACCACAGTGCGGTCAGGTCTGTTATGAGCACAGGGGTAAGTGTGGCTGAAAAACAGCATCTATAGTTGAGAGATTAATCATACAACCAGCTGGGAGGAGTGGCTGGAGGTCTGATGACCTCGCATACCTATTTTCTGAAGGAATATTAACTTTTAACAAGCCCAGCCCTGATTATTCTAAGCTGGGGTATCTGGAGTGATTATTGGGAGATTTTAGCCAGAGGGTTTTATTTTATCTCATAACCAGTTTATGTGTATCTGCAGATGGAGGCATTCAACCTGAAAAGCTTAATAAGTATTTTTTCCTTATAAATCCACTAAGTTGCAGAATAATATAAGTATCTGTGATGGAGAGGCTATTCAATAGAAAACTATAAAAAACCAGACATCTGCAGGAACTCAGAAAAAGGTTGGACCTTCCAGAAAAGGTCGGGTTGCTTTTGTTTCTTTACATATTTTTAGTCGCATTTAACATGCTTACAAATCTTAAGGTTCAGAAATTTTATATTTTAGCAAATGTTTTAGAGAGTTAAATAAAACCAGAACCAGAGTGTGAGGTAAGTCACAGTAATTGCTACTGGGAACAGTCTACTTTTTAAAGCTGTTTTAAAGCATACAGTATCTTTCTCTGGATTGTTCTGTTGCCCAAAAATGTTCCTTTCCCTATCAGAGTCTGACTCCAGACAGAGATGTTGGCAAAACTTTTAAACAATCATGCTTGGGTTGGAAGAAGGGAGTAGGGGGTAAAATCCCAAGGCCAGAGCCAGCTTTTCAACATAAAACAATCCTTCAATATCATCCACACTCAAAGGCACCTGAATCGCCCCCAAAAATGAGTCCAGTGACCAGAGGGACCGCATCAAGCAGAGAGCAAAGCCCAGAGATAAGAGATTTGGGGGAACTTAAGTAGCGGGTTCCAGTGAGCCACAGAGAGCACTGAGACAGAGCAAGCTCCAGAAGGGACTGGGAGACAGAGCTAGCTAGCCAAGAGGCAGGGGTGCTGGGTCTGGCCCTCGGTCTGGCCCTCATGTCTGCAATAAAATGTGTAAGCACGGCAGAAAACAAAGACCCATCAAACAAAAGCAAGCCACAGAAAAGGGGGATCAGATAAACACAGACTCGTGGCAGCCGCCTCATTCATATTCTAGAGCCAGGACAGAAGGACGTCTCCTCAGTCCCAGAGATTGGGTCTGTGCTTGTGTCTTATCTCCCCTATGTCCCTACAAATGTCCAGACTCCCAAACAGAACAGAACAACTTAGCGCTCAGTCCAAGTTTGAGATGCGGGTGGGCAGCCTGTCCTTATTTTCGTTTCATTTTCAGTTTGCAACTGTGTGATGGCAGCAGTCGGAGCCCCTCAAGTCCACCTTGGACTTTCCCGCCTGGGGCCTCTTCCCTACTACCGACCTGCAGTTTGTGGCACCATGGCCGCAGGCTCCCCAGACTTCCAAGTCTATCCCAGACCCCTGGCCCCTGAGTCTGGCTTCATCTGTGATCTCCAAGTGTGGTAGAGTTTGTAACCCTGAGAAAAGTCCATAGACTCCATCCGTTTATAATTAAAAGAGTTATTGATTACTGCCAGCAGGACAGCTGTCTCTGAGGCAAGCGAGGTTGCCATGTGAAACGGGGTGAGGAAAAGATTTTTAAAGGTAAAAACCACAAGAAGACTTTGAATGTCTGCACACACAAGCAAAGGCTAATCTATTCTGCCAAGATTAAATAGTTGAGGCAACCTCAGAATAGTCCCGGCATGTATGTATAAGCCAGTTACAGAAACCAAAAAGCAGTTAGTCATCTCATAACAAGTAGATAGTCACAGCTATACATTTCTGGATGGGGTGGGGGCCTGTCACAGAGTCAAAGTTACTTAGAACTTAACTTCCTGGGACTAAAGTCAAAGACAAATGGCCAAGGGATACCAATATGGATGCCTAGCATAAAATTCTTTAGTTATCAAATAGCCCCAGCTATTCTGGAACTAGCTCTGTATACCCACCTGGCTTCCTACACTGAGATCAAAGCTGTGTGCCACCACCTTGCAGCAGGACTGTTCTTACAAGCTATCTTAGCAAAGTTCATTTAGGCCTAATGTGAGCCACAGCCCGTGGGGTTGGGAAAGCGGCATTCGTGTGTAGCAGTCAGCAGATGTGTGCTTCCCAGACTCCTTTCAATGAATGCCACTGGATACCAGGTTAACAGCCTGATGGCACAGTACTTCAGAGTTCTTTGGGTTTTTTTAAGATTTATTTATTGATTATGTATATGTGAGTGCACTGTCACTGTCTTCAGACATTCCAGAAGAGGGAGTCAGATCTCATTACAGATGGTTGTGAGCCACCACGTGGTTGCTGGGATTTGAACTCAGGACCTTTGGAAGAGCAATTAGTGCTCTTAACTGCTGAGCCATCTCTCCAGCCCAGAGCTCTTCTTTCAAGACTTCTTAGCATAGAACATTTTGTCAGTTAGGAATCATGTGAAGTTGGGAGGCAGAGGCAGGCGGATTTCTGAGTTCAAAGCCAGCCTGGTCTACAGAGTGAGTTCTAGGACAGCCAGGGCTACATAGAGAAACCCTGTCTCAGGGAAAAAAAAAAAAAGAATCATGTGAAGAATGCAGATTAGAGCAAAATCTCTTCATCAAAGAAGGACCTGGGGTGTTCCTAAATGCCTTTCTGTAAGTGAAAGTGTGTGCTACTACGTTAGTGCTTTATGGCTGCCAGGGCGTCACCGGAGCCCATCCCAGCCTTCTTCTGTTAGTACTTTGGGCATATTGACGCTCAGAGAGTGAAGGTGGATGCAAAGAAGAACTGGCTCGCCATATTTGAAAGCTCCTCACCCCGGGCCTTTCAGTGAGAGCAAGCCGTGCCTCGTCAGTGAGCGTGCTCAGATGGGGACTCAGGAAAGTCATTGACGGAGATGGACTGTCAAGGGTAGGAAGTTGGTCAAAAGAGTTACTAACCCCATGGACAAACAGACAGACAACAGCATGGCTGGGGCGCTGATGAGAAGAAATCAGGGCCCATGTGTCAGAAAGAGGGGGACGGGGAGGGGGAGACCCTTACGCCTTTCTGAGGACCAGGTAGGTTTCACGGCACAGGAATACAGCCAGGATGCCTGATTCCCAGAAGTCAGGGAAGTGGTGGGAGGTGGGGTGTGATCTCTGAAGCCACCTCACTTTGGCAGGTGATACGGACACTTTGGGAGTCTGTCCACAGGACGCCGCCGGTCAGTGTCTGTGGGAGGCAGGTGCTGCGGCCTGAGCAGCAGCGGGGTTCCAATATTATATTCTTACAGTTAGTTTTGCTTCAAGCCGCTCTTTAACACTTCCCTGCCATGGTGAATGCTCATTACATGGCCGTGAATGGGAAGAGCGCCGTGTGGGAGACCTGAACAAATCAATGTCTGTTCACCCCAGATAGGGCGCCAGCAGCAGCCCAGAGAAGTGAGTCCACCCAAGCCTAGTTTACTGAGCCAGTGGGTTTATTGGGGTTTAAGGAACACAGATAGGCAAAGGGTTATTTACAAAAGCAAGGTGTCTCAGCGGCTAAGTCACTGAAAAGCCCACCCCAGCATGGGTCAGAGCTCATGAAAGCTATAGCCCTGGGGTTGCCTAGCAACTCCTCTGATCTGCATCATATAGCTTATATAACCCCATGGAGAGGGGCCTTGTGAATGCTGTTTACTTCTTGAGCCTGAGCATTCCCAGGAGACGGTGTGTCAATTCTGCGGATCCCCAATCCATCACGGTATGAGTAGCCGAACCTTCTGCCCAAGCGGTCTGCCACTCAGCAGCCTTCAGGCTCCGGGGCAACCGGATTCTTTCACGCTGTCTCTCTGAAGCCTATTCGGAGCAATATGCTGAAAGAAGCCGCACGCTCCTGCTAAGACAGAGCAGTCTTTCCCGGGAGGGACCTGAGGGTGGACCCAATGTTTACACTTAGACCAGCTGGGCCTCCAGCCTTCAGATTGACCTGTTTCTTTGTGTCAGTTTTCCCCTGGTAAATAAAGATAGAGAGGACCCTAGGACTCAGTGTAAGAGGGGAAGGCGTTGTTTGGGGGAACCTCATGGCTGTGGAAACAGGTTTTGACACTTTTGATATTACAAGTGAAATCTGAAAAAATATCTCTCTCTCTCTCTCTCTCTCTCTCTCTCTCTCTCTCTCTCTCTCTCTCTCTCTGTCTCTGTGTGTGTGTGTGTGTGTGTGTGTGTGTGTGTGATTGTGTGGCTGCGCGCGCGCGCACACACACAGTATGTACATCTATGTACCAGGGTATTAGTCTGTGTACGTACAGGTCAGAGGTAAGAGGTGACTTCCTCTATTGCTCACCATCTTACTTTCAGAGACAAGCTCTCTCACTGAACCTGGATGTTGCCATTTTGGCTAGATTAGCTGACCAGCAGGCTCCCAGGATCTACCTGTCTCCATCTCCAGGTGTCTCCTTACAGAAGGGTGTCTGTCTGTCTGTCTGTCTGTCTGTTTTTGCCACATAGGTGCTAGTGATTCAAACTCAGGTCCTTCCTCATACATGTGCAGTGGTGTTTTGACCCTTTGAGTCATCTCCCCACCCTGAAACTTTATTCTTAAAAACCCATTATTAGGAGCTGGAAAGAGATTTCAGAGGTTGAGAGCATATGCTGCTCTCGCAGAGGACCCAGTTCTGTTCCCAGCACCTACATCAGCTGGGTTACAACTGCCTCTAACCCCACCTGAAAGGAATCCAATGCTTTTGGCCTCCCTGGGCATCCTTACTTACATGCACACAAACACACACTTAAAAATAAAATATATTGCCGGACGGTGATGGCATATACTTTTAATCCCAGCACTTGGGAGGCAGAGACAGGTGGAATTCTGAGTTCGAGGCCAGTCTGGTCTACAAAGTGAGTTCCAGGACAGCCAGGGCTACACAGAGGAAACCCTGTCTCAAAAAAACAAAAAACAATATATATGTGTGTGTGTATATATATATATATAGATAGATAGATAGATAGATATAGATATAGATATATATATATATATATATATATATATATATATATATACATATATATGTGTTTATATATATATATATATATATATATATATAGAGAGAGAGAGAGAGAGAGAGAGAGAGAGAGCGAGAGAGAAAGCCAGGCAGTGGTGGTGCATACTGTTAATCCCAGCACTTAGGAGGCAGAGGTAGGCAGATCTCTTAGTTCAAGGCCAGCCTTGTCTACACAGTTTCAGGACAGTCAGGGGCTACACAGAGAAACCTTATCTCAAAACAGAGAAACCTGTCTAGAAACACACACTCATATATGACATATATAAGATATATATCATATATATGTTTTTTAACATCCATTAAAATTTTAAATGTTATATATAAAATTCTTTTAAAATTCATTATTAAAAACATTTGGGGGAATGCAGGAAGAGTTTTGTGGAGGAAGAGAAGGGTGGGGTGATGTAAATACAGTGTTCATGCATGAAGTTATCAAAACATAAAGAACAAAAATAATACATTTGTTTAGATAATATACTGTGATTATTTATTCCATCATAAAGATCTTACATGTATGTTACACACAATACATAATATATGCGTATGATGAGTATATGATATCTGTGTACATATATTTCTGTATCTGTATATAGATAGGTACGTACATACAACCAGCAAAGAGAACACCTATGTCTATGATCTAAGACACAGAGAGTTCACACCCAGCTCCCCCAGCCAGGCTAACAGTGAGATCATTGTCAGGTTCCTCAGTGCTGGGGTCAGGTGAGATTCCCTGTGACCAACATACACCCTTAGAAGAGCTTTAGAAGAGCAAGCTCGCTTTTGTACAGTCAACATACTGGAGCAGCATCTATGCCATAAACGTGACCTCAAGAATCATTTCCAAGTACACACGTGCATCATAAGGATGACAGACAAAACCTCTGTGGCTTCTCTGCAGACCTTCCCTGGGAGTCCGCGGACCCACATTAACCCAGGAACGAGCAGGTGGAAGGTGAGTCCGACAGAGCCTGGCTCTCCCCCAGTCCAACACCGGGAGACTTCTAGTCCACTCTGTCCTGACCCACAGTATAAACAGTAAGCCCACCTCTTACATTTAAGTGACACTGTTTTGTAAAGTGTCTGTGCTAGCAAGATGATAGAGTTGGTGCATTTTTTCCCTCTACAAATAAAATTGGCATTTTCTTTCTGTCTCAAAATAGATTTTATTTCTTTCTGAGTATCAAAACCATAGACTTCCATGTGCTACGAAAACACCATACTACTAAGCCACACCCAACCTCCTTCTTCCAACCATTAACCATACTCCTATATACCCTGAGTGCCTGTGTGATTAATATTGGTTGTCGGTTTGGCAGGATCTACAGTCACTATGGAAAGAGACCTGTGGTTATATCTATGAGGGAGATTCTAGACTTGCTCCATGAAGGTTGGAAGAGCCACTCTGAATGTGGATGGTTTCATTCTATAGTCTGGGATCCTGGACTGAATGAAAGGAGAACCTGTACCAAAGAGCCCTATTCCTCTCTCTCTGCTTCATGACTGGACACACGGGACCAGCTGCCCCATGCTCCCACTGTGATGACTTTCAGCTATAATGGGCTGTACTGGCAAACTATGAGCCCAAACTAACCACTCCTGTGTGACGTGGGAAGTGGGAAAGTATTTAGTGTTCTGTCAAAGAGCTGAAAGGGGAGAAGGAGAAAGGGGAGGAGAGAGGTCCGAGACGGTTAGAGAAGATGGGGGCTGACAGGACTGATGTCTATGAAGAGCAGGGTTGAGAGAAAGGAACATGGAGCAACACCTGTCTTAGACAAACACAAAGCCACACAAACAGATTGAAACGGGAGAGCGCCGTGGGGAAGGGAGAAGGGTGTGTGTGTGTCTGAATGGAGGTGCAGCCTGCAGAGTTAGGGGCGGCTGAAGAAGTTGACTGGGAGCCCAGAGTGTGAGGGGCCATGGCTAGTCATGATACCATTGCCACCATCGAGGGTAATGTAGGGTCGGGAGTCCTTCTGTTCAGCAGGGCGTGAAGCCCATTACTAGCAGTAACTCCCCTCTCCTCTTTACAGATCAGAGGAGGGGTCTCTGCTGGCCATGCTTTTCAGACAAAAGCCAAAGGTAAGCTCTTCCCCAATCATTAAGGGATACTCCATCTCCAGAGTCAGGGAAGAAAAGAGAGAAAAGAGACAGGAGCAAACCAAGAGGCCTCTAAGAGGAACTACATTAATCATAGGCGCTGAGGTGAACATGGGTCAACTGTGAAATTCTAAGCAATTAGAAAAGGGACATTTGTCAGGCAGTGGTGGTACATGCCATTAATTCCAGCACTTGGGAGGCAGAGGCAGGCGGATTTCTGAGTTTGAGGCCAGCCTGGTCTACAGAGTGAGTTCCAGGACAGCCAGGGCTACACAGAGAAACCCTGTCTCGAAAAACCAAAAAGAAAGAAAGAATGAAAGAAAGAAAGAAAGAAAGAAAGAAAGAAAGAAAGAAAGAAAGAAAGGAGGAAGGAAGGAAGGAAAGGAAACGAAAGGAAAGGAAAGGAAAGGAAAGGAAAGGAAAGGAAAGGAAAGGAAAGGAAAGGAAAGGAAAGGAAAAGAAAAGAAAAGAAAAGAAAAGGGACATTTCTCCTATATTGAGATCCAAGATAGTTCAGTTAGTAAAAAACAAACAAATGGTACAGAGCAAAATCCATTACGGTGCCTCCTGAGAGGAATACACATTAAGAAAGGCAGCCTATTAACCTCAAGGAACTTGGACCCCCCAAGTTAGCTCAACTGGAGGTACACATGGGATATGGGGCTGGGGAGAAGACCTCAGTTGTCTAGACCTTCCTATAAGAAAGGGAGTCTGTCAGGATTTCTGAGAGAACGCTCATGGCTTTGCCAGCGGTTTCCTTAAGCACATCTTTCTGTTGCATGTATCTACGGTGATGAGAATAAATACGGCACTGAATGCGGTTAAGACCTGTAGACAACAACTGGGTTCCAGAGCGACAGAACCCATCCCATGTCCAACCATCTTGTTGGCACCTCTGCATCTCCTGGGACTCCATGCTAGTCTTGAAGTGTGTATCTGGCTTCCCCATTTTCAGAGCCACCTGGCGGAGAGATTCACCATCCACACCAAAGATTTCTTGGAAGACTTTCCGACACTCTCTCAGGTTATCTGGGTCAGAGATTCCAAAATCTCTTTTTAGGTGGTCTGCATCCATGCTCTTTTTAATGGATTCTACTCTCTCATTAATAGTTTTCTCACAGTTTTGGTGAAGGGTTGCTAAGAGTCCATGGAACTTGATATCATAGAGGTCTTTTTGCAGTGTCTCCCTAAGCTTTGGGAAGTCGTGTGATTCAGGCTTGATGGTGGATACCAGGAAGAGGTCGGGCTTCTTTACTTTCTCTTTCCGGAGATTCTCGAGGATATTCCTCTGTATATTCTGCAGGAGCTGGGCTTCAGGGAAGGTGCTTGTGCTGAGGTCCCTGTCCAGCTTGGTCCAGACGACATAGAACCTCTTTCTCATCCTCTTCGCGGCTTTAGCCAGCTTCACATGATTCGCGCTGAACTGCTCAGAAGCGACAATGATAATAAGGTCATAGGTGCTGATCTTCATCTCATCCAGGTAGCTCGCCACGCTCTGGGCTGTGGCCCCTAAGCCAGGCAGGTCCCACAGCTCCGCATAGGGAAAGTGGGAGGAGGAGTAACAGGCTGGTTTCTGGGTGGTCCTCACCACCCCAGTGGGAGCTGAATCCTCCTCCTCGTGCCCAATGAGCCTAAGGGCATTGATGAAAGATGACATGCCATTCCCAGAGTCCCCGGTCACGGCGATCTTCACTGTGGTTCTGGAAACTTTCTGTCTGATCTCATTAACTATAGAGACCACTTCCACCCCCTTCCCTCCCGCCACAGCAGTCTCAAGACTCTTAACGACTTCTCCAGTTAACACATTGCTGTCTTTGGAAATGAATACAGCATTGGAGAAGCATGCAAACTGTTTATCCTCAGGCGACCCAACCGTCTCTTCCATGTTGGTGCACAGTGGAGCAACCTGCAATTACGTTGAAAGGAGCTGAGATGGCTGTGAACACAGGCACTCACGGGAAACACTGTCCCTTGTCAAGGCTCCCAGATCCACAGGCTATCCTACGCCAAGAGCTGCCCTGCTGTGCATGGGCACAGTCTTGGAGGGCAAGGGTAGCCCTATAGCTGTTACTGCACAGTAAAGCACAAAGCTGAGCACTGGGATGTCAGGCCGGTCTCTCACCGGGTACAAACGTCCATGCTCCTGGTTGCCTGAGCTACCCAGAGGAAGTGTATTCAGAGCAGGAACAGCCTATGCCAGCTCCCACCCAGAGGACCCAGCAAGGCTTCAGTTCACACAGCCTTCTCCATCAGTGGCTATTTGTTCTAGTTGCCCTCTGAAAAGTCTTCTTCCTCTCCCCAGTGGCATTCAGTAAGTAATGGTGTGATGGTTTGTATATGCTTGGCTCAGGGAGTGGTACTATTAGAGAGTGTGGCCCTCTTAGAGTGGACCTTCTTGGATGGAGTAGGTGTGTCACAGTGGGTGTGGACTATAAGGCCCTCATCCTAACTGCCTGGAAGCCAGTATTCTGCTAGCAGCCTTCAGGTGAAGGTGTAGAACCCTCAGCTCCTCCTGCACCACGCCTGCCTGGATGCTACCATTTTCCTGTCTTGATGATACTGGACTGAACCTCTGAGCCTATAAGCCAGCCCCAATTAAATGTTGTCCTTGATAAGACTTACCTTGGTCATAGTGTCTGTTCACAGCAGAAAACCCTGAGACTAATGGCATAAGGAATACATGGCTACAGCAAATACATAGCTATCAGCTCATATTCAACAGCAAAGCCACATGGATTCCAAATGACCTCATTAGGGGCTGGAGACGGGACAACTCAGCAGGTAAGAGCACTGGCTATTCTTGCAAAAGACCTGGGCTTGGCTCCCAGCACCCACATGGTGGCTCACAACCACCTGTAACTCCAATTCCAGGGATTCCAAAGCCCTCTTCTGGACTCCATGGCTCTGTGTGCACATGTGCACATACAGACACTCAGGAACACATACATATAAAATAAATCTTTTTTTAAAAATTCCATCAGGAGCCGGACGGTGGTGGCGCACGCCTTTAATCCCAGCACTTAGGAGGCAGAGGCAGGCAGATTTCTGAGTTCGAGGCCAGCCTGGTCTACAGAGTGAGTTCCAGGACAGCCAGGGCTACACAGAGAAACCCTGTCTCAAAAAACCGAAAGGAAAAAAAAAAGAAAGAAAGTATAAAAATTCCATCAGGGCTGTAGAGATGGCTCAGAGGTTAAGAGTACTGGCTGTTCTTACAGAGGTCCTGAGTTCAATTCCCAGCAAACACAAGGTGGCTCACAACCATCTATAATGGGATCTGATGCCCTCTTCTGGCACACAGATGCACATGCAGATAGAATACTCAGATGTACATAAAATAAAAATTCCATCAATCCTAAATCAGCATGTGGGTTGTCTGTTACCACTGCTGCTATTCTTATTAAAATACAGAGTGAAATTCTTCTGTGAACATCTTCCTTTTTTGTTTTTATTAGTATATATTTTTTTGTTTGTCTGTTTGTTTTGAGACAGGGTTTCTCTATGTAGGCTATCATGGAACTTGTTCTATAGACCAGGCTGGCCCCAAACTCAAGAGATATGCCTGCCTCTGCCTCCTTAATGCTGTGATTAAAGGTGTGCTCCACTACACTCAGCATTTTTAGTATATGTTAATGATACATATGCTGGGTTTTATTATGACATTTGCATCCATGTATGTCACCCATTTTCTTAAAGATTTATTTATTTATCTTATGAATATGAGTACACTGTCGCTGTCTTCAGACACCAGAAGAGGGCACCAGATCCCATTACATATGGTTGTGAGCTACCATGTGGTTTCTGGGAATTGAACTCAGGACCTCTGGAAGAGTAGTCAGTGTTCTTAACCACCGAGCCATCTCTCCAGCCCACGTCCCACATTTTTATTATAGTCTTCCCCACCCCTGTTAACCTTTCTAGACCTCCTCCTCATCCCAGTGATCTCTTTCCTCTTCCTAACCTGTCCCACTTGTACTTTTTTTTGTTTGTTTATTTTGTTGCTTGGTGTTCTTGTTGGGTTTTTGGGTTTTTTTGTTTGTTTGTTTGTTTTTGGTTTTGTTTTGTTTTGGTTTGGTTTTTTGAGACAGGGTTTCTCTGTGTAGCTCTGGCTGTCCTGGAACTCACTCTGTAGACCAGGCTGGCCTCAAACGCAGAAATCTGCCTGTCTCTGCCTCCCAAGTACTGGGAATAAAGGCTTGCGCCACCACTGCCCAGCCCAACTTGTACTTTTATGGTTTGTTTTTAGTGTTTTGCGTTTGGTTTGTTTTTTCTTTTCTTCTGTGGCCCAGTGAGTTTCCTTGACTCTTTACAAAACCATGACTGAGAATGGCCTACAGCAGCACTCGCACCCTATCAGTGACTACAGGGACTCAAGGAAATGTCCTCCCTCCTTCATTAACCACCAGCTGTGTGTAAATCCTCAGGGAGGTGTGCGACCTCACCAGACCATCCCCTTTCTATGACAAGATGACAGCAGGCCCAGTCACCTGGTGATCTTGTACAAGTAACCAATCATAATGGAGCATCCAATCCTGTTTTTGCTGACTACATTTTTGTCATGAGACTGAATGTACTTCGTGGGGCAGGATTGGGAAAGCCTCTCAGCCCCGCAGATGGAGGACGTGTGGCTCAGGAATCAAAGGCACTTACTGCTCTTTCATAAGATATCAGGTTGATTCCCGGCACCTGTACCAGTAGGTGACTCACAACCTCCTGTAACCCCAGTTCCAGGGTTCCTGACAGACTCTTCTGGTCTCCTGGGGCACTCTACAAATGTGCACAGCCCCACACAGAGACACATATACACATAACTAAACACAATAAAGAGCTGGGCGTGGTGGTGCATTCCTTTACTCCCAGCACTTGGAGGCAGAAGCACAAGAGTATGTATGGGTTCCAGGCCAAACAGTGAGGGCTACACTTTCTCAAAAAAAAAAAAAAAGATTTTGTTAATATATATATATATATTTAAGATGGAGGGTGTGAAGTGCAGAAATTCATATAAGGCACTTACAGGTAAGCAAAAAAACAAAACAAAAACAAAACAAAACAAAACAAAAAAACAAAAAAAAACCACCTTCCATAGACTAGAGTGTCAGCCTTCTGGAGAGTGAGCACAGGACTCCAACCATTTCACAGGACTACACCAGCTCTCAAGAAGCAAGCCGGCAGCAGGCACCTTATCCTGCTGTTCTCAGATGAAGGCCCCGGGTGGGACAGGTGTGTGCAGCTCCACTTACTCGTGACTACCATGGCTCTTTCTTTCCCTCACAATTTTATTTTCTTGGTTTGTGTGCATATGCACTTGAAACTCAGCACCATATATTTGAAATTGTTCCTGAGTCTCACAAAAGCTCTTGTGTCCTTTAAGGAGCCTCCTGCCAGCCAGAGGGTGGTGGTGCACTCCTTTAATCCCAGCACTTGGGAGGCAGAGGTAGGCAGATCTCTGAGTTGGAGGCCAGCCTCGTCTACAGTGAATTGTAGGACAGCCAGGGCTACACAGGGAAGCCCTGTCTCAAAAACAAACAAAAACAAAAAATAAATAGAAATAAAACAGAAACAGCAACCCTGCACCCCAAAGGAGCTCCCTTCCAGATTTACTCATGGGATTCCAAGAAAGTACTAGAATTGTGCCCAGGTGTCCACTTGGGAAGTCCCGGGCTCTTTAGTCTGGAAGGTGCTTCTCGGGCACCCTTAAGTCTCTGGTACAGTTTCTTGCCCTCCACATTCCCAGTAGGAGCACCCTCTGCCTCCCTTGCTTGCCTTCTGGGATGCGCTGTCCAGCCTTTGGCCCAGCACTGATCCCCGTGCTCCCTTCCTCCTGGCTCCTGAACCCCGGGGGGTTAGGCCTGGCTTTAGTCTCCACATGGAAAGAGAGGGCTGACACCCCCTCCTGAGTCTCCAGAAGTTTTGTGCAGATTATCAGATCAGTTGCTTTTCTCATCCCTCTGACAAAGTTCTACAAGGAGGAGTCCTGTAGGACTCGGGATTCGTGACTCAGACAGACAAGGTTCGTGAGGCATTTTGGCCTAGAATTCAAGCGGCCTCACACTTCCCTACTTGAGGATCCTATCCAGTTTATACCTATGCTGCCTCTGGTTTACCCCGTGGCACACAGGTCAGGCATCCGTGAGAATGAGGAGCACGCCCTCCTGGCTTCTGAAGGGACCCCAACAAGAAAACTCACTGGAGAGGGACAGCCAGGGCTGGGAGGGGAGAGCAAAGCCATGCGACCCACGGCTCGGAAACCTCATGTACTCACAGAAAGAGGTGCACTTCATAGAAGCCAGGGCATGCTCACACACAAGTGTTCCTGCATGAACATGCGTGTTCACAAGCACATTCTCAAGTGTTGTGCCATATGATTCACCAAGGTTACATGTTACTCTACTGGATTGAACTGACTGAAAAGTGTTTTGTTTGTTTTACTTTTGCTTTTGTTTTTTCGTTTGTTTTTTTTTCTTTCTTTCTTTTTTTAGATAAGAGTCTCTCTACATAGCCATGGCTGTTCTGGAACTCACTCTGGGGAGCAGGCTCACAAAGACCCACCTGCCTCTGCCTCCTGAGGGCTGAGACTAACAACGTGTGCCAGCCCTCCTAGAGACTTATGTTTTATTATATTTATTCCAACTGTACAACTTTACTGAAATGTTCCTGATAACCCACCAAAACTTCATGCCTTAAGTAAAACAAACTAAAAACTATGGATAATGGGGGAGCGATATCTCATAAGCATCCGTGATGGTACGTTTCAGTTGCCAGCTTGATTGCATCACAGCACGCCCAGGGTATCAGTGAGGCACACGGTTAAGTATAAGTGTCAGGGTATTTCCAGAGAGGATTACCTGGGGGGGAGGAGGGAGACTCACCCTGGAGGCAGGCATCACCATCTTGTCTGCTGGAGTCCAGAGCTAGTTTAAAAAGACAGAGAGAGGCTTTCAACCCTGGAAACACTGGCCCACAACCCATTCTTCTGTGCAATTATTATAGACTAATAAATCACAAGCATTTTAAAATGTAAAATACAGGCTAATATGTGACTAATATTACCCCTGCTAGTCTAAAACTCGCTATGGAAACTTGAACTGAATCTTCTGCCCCTAATTCCTAAGTCCAATGCTTTACCAGTGTGATCCACCTGACCCAGCCAAATTATGCAAACATTGAAAACTCACTCTTATGGAAAGACTGACTATAAAGTACTCCACACAGTTCATTCCTCATCCAGCAACCCTGAGCCTCCAAGAGAGGGGCTTCCAGAGGTGTGGGAACCAGCCAAAACAAAGCTGTGCATCTGAACGGGCAAGGACTTTTGTGAACATAGACCCTACTGGACTCTCAACCCCCCCTGACTCTTTATCACTTCACCATTGTGGAGACACTGGGAATTTCCAGGTGCTATTGGTTCCCAGAAAGGGTGATGATCCACCCCATGGTCAGTGGGAGCAACCTGGGGTCCAGCATGCTTTGGGTGGGTAGTGTTCAAAGCGTCTCCTCCACACACCGTAATAGTCTATGAGCTGGTACCTGTGGTGTGCCAGGTTTTCTAAAGCAGAGGAAATATTTGAACTGGTTTTTGTCTTGGTTTTATTTTTATTTTATTTTGTTTTATTTACTTATTTATTTTTAGTTTTTGGACTTTTGGTTTTGGTTGGTTGGGTGGTTGGTTGGTTGGTTAGTTGGTTTGATTTGTTAGTTTGTTTTAAAAGGGTTTACCAAGAAAACACACTAGTCACCAAGCCTGACAATGTGAGTTCAATTGTGGAAGGAGAGAATCAGCTCTGCGAGTTGTCCTCTGACCGTCACATACACACAGACACACACACAATAAATAAATACTTGTAAAAATAACTGAACTGAGAATTATACACAAGTTTCTTTAGGAGCTCAATCTTTCAAGTCCCAGTCTCCATTTGCTCCTAATAAAGAACCACTGTGTTCACATTGTCCGGGACATCCAGATGTTGCCAGTGAGAGGTTCTGATCCTGTGCTCTGGCCAGTAACTGAGAGCCTGGGTAAAAAAAAATCCCACCTGTTTTCTCATAACCAGCCCCACCAGGAGACCCACAAACCCGGGCACATGCAGGTACAAAGGGGCATGGTTGCTTTTCTCTGGTGGATTGGAAGGACTTGATTCAGCCAGAGGCTGGACACTCTGGTCCTGAAGACAGTGCAGGAGGGTGCCTGCAGCACAAGGTCCCCCCAGAACAACACCTGACCCCAGACTCCCCTGCCCTGAGCAGGTTTATAGGCCAAGCAGGAGCCCTCTGCCTACCTGCTCAGAAGCCTTACAAAGCTGCAATCCAGGCCCAGGACAGTCAGGAGGGAGAGAACAGAAGTGCGGAGGGGCAGGGTCCTGTGGACAAGAGCGATCAGAAGAGGCAGGAGCAGCTGACAAGCAGCCTGAGCTCTGGGGCTCCTCTCAGACCCTGCTCCACCCTGGCCCTTGAAGCAACTCCCCCCTTCTAGACTGAGCCCTGCCTGCCTCCCCCCTCCCACCCGCCTCCGAGGGGAGGGGCCTGCTGCCTGAGCAGCTTTCAGTTTCAGTTCCTGGAAATGGCTAGTTTTCAGGATTTAGCAGCTGAAACTCCACATTCTTCTTTAGGAAGGGAGGAACTCTGCCAGATGGCCAGGCTTGGAACCGTGCCATCCAGACTGCGGTCAGAGCTGCCTGATCTGACCCCTGCTGCCTCCCTTCCAGGAGCCCCTCTTACTCAGATGATAGCACCTAACCCTGGGGAATGCCTATCTTCAGACCCAGTGAATTCCAGCACTTACAGGGTGATTGGGTCTGAGAATCGCTGAAGGAAGACCCCAGACTCAAATAGTATGTAAAAAAAAGAGCGTTTCTTCTGCAGAAATGACCAGCATTCAGAGGCCAAACATTCATCAAAATGGCAGTGGCTTTTATGCAGGGGTAGGGGAATTTTCCCAAAAGGTTAGGTAGCAGTGACATCAGTACAATTTTGATTGGTTACAATGTTAATTTCATTATATTTGGTGAGACTTTGAGGAATTTCACACACCAGCTCAGTTCTGGCCTTGGTATCTCCCCCAGCCAGATGTCCCAAGAGCTGACTCAGCTTTGAACTTACCCTCCCTAAGTCAGGGTCAGCCCTGACCTAGGCTTAGTGTCAGTGGTGTGCTTTCCAAGGTTCTTATTTCTTAGTGGACCTCTCAAGAGCAGCAGACCCTTCACGAGGCTACTCCTTGTGGCTGCTCTCCTTGTTCACCTGCTCCCGCCTACCAGGGAGCCCTGCCAGTCTACCCTGTCAGCCTGCCCTATCTCCAGTGTCTCTTCTCACTCATGACTCAGGAGACACAGTACCCGGCTCCCCCTTGCCCTGCGTTATTGATGATCTTGGAAGTCGAGGCCTGTAACTATTGAGTCAGTGTCCATATTTCACGCCACCGCCAGTCCAGGTCTGGGGGTTTCAGGGCAAGGCTCATTGAAGAGCCCATCACTGCCAGGTCCCGGGGGTATCCTGTGGCCCACATGTGGCAAGACCCCATTCTATCAGTCCCTGGCTTCCTCTTCCTTCACTCTTGGTGAGACAGCTGCACTGTCCCAAGATGCTGTTAGGAGTCCCTTGATGCCCGGTTTACCCTTTCCAGAACAGCACAGCCTCTGGAGCACCCAGCCCGACCCTGGGGTCCTTTATCCTCATGCCTATCCAGGCCAGCAGCTCCTGCCTCACACCTACCCAATGTAGTTCACCTCTACACACATGTCTCGGACCCAAAGTAGGTCAACTGAGTCAGCAGAAAAATATTAAAAGCAGAGGCTGGAGAGTGCAGTCATGACTGCTGCCCATGAACTCCCTAAGAGCTCTGTAACCTCTCCACAGGTCCCCTGTCCTCATTCCAGTCTGAGAGCAGCAGGTGGCCATGACCATGCACTTGGGGACAATTCACAGTGAATGTCACTAATTTTTGCAACTAATGCATGTTAATAATTAGGGCTGGGGCCGGGCGTTGGTGGCACACGCCTGTAATCCCAGCACTTGGGAGGCAGAGGCAGGCGGATTTCTGAGTTCGAGGCCAGCCTGGTCTACAGCATGAGGTCCAGGACAGCCAGGGCTACACAGGGAAACCGTGTCTCGAAAAACCAAAAAATAAAATAATAATAATAGTAGTAGTAGTAGTAGTAACAATAATAATAATAATTAGGGTTGGGATTTATGTGCACATGCATGAACACACACACACACACACACACACACACACACACACTTTACCTGGGTTGGGAGTGGCTGGAGAAATGCTTCAGCAGTAAGATCACTTCACTTGTTCATCCTGAGAACGTGAGTCCAGTTCTCAGCAACCATGTCAGGCAGCTCTCGCCTGCCTATAATTCCAGATGGCCTCTGAAGGCATCCCCCACACCCCCATATTCACAGCATACACAGATATATATGCAAAAATAAAATAATTCTTCTTTTCAAACTCTCTGTTGGCGGATGCCATGCAGGAAGAGCCGCAGTGGACAAGTGAGCTCCCTGGACATGGCCCACCATCTTGGTCGGCTGCCATGGGTGTGCTCTGGTGACGCACGGCCCCAGAGACTTCACCCCAGGATTGCTTCTTGCTACTGATGTGCTGTCTCCTGGAGGTCATTTTCATACTCACTAATTTGTCTTGGTGTGAATGGACACCGGAACACCCTCACAGCCTATAGCTGGTGTGATCACTTCCTGAGTGACAGCCCACCTTATTGGGCAAATTCCCTCCAGCCCAACATGAAGATGAACTTTCATGAATGAATGCTGTTCAGATGAATTAATGACTTTAAAGGGTTCCTGTTTTGATTCGAACAATTTTCTTCTTTCATTTTTTAATTGTTTTTTTTTTAATTTATTATATCTAAGTACACTGTAGCTGTCTTCAGACACACCAGAAGAGGGCGTCAGATCTCATTATGGATGGTTGTGAGCCACCATGTGGTTGCTGAAATTGGATCTCAGGACCTTTGGAAGAGCAGTCAGTGCTCTCAAACACTGAGCCATCTCTCCAGGAAGGCTCAGATAATTTTAAGAAGAAAGTTTAAGGAGATGGTTTTAGTTGTTTTGCCAGAAAGATATAATAAAATTAGAATCAAGAATAGAATAACCTGGAGGAGATTCGCCATGCTTCAGGGGACGAAAGAACCATCAGCAATGTGAGATTGGGGGTACAGGGTGGCCATTGACCACTTCTCTGACTGAGCCAGAGATTAGAAATGCAACTAAGAATGTTCATGCTGGAGTTACTTCTTTGAACATCATAAAAATGAAGAAACTCAGCCATTAGGATGGAAGAACCCCAAGCCAGATGCAAGCCTCACACAGGACTGAGAGGTGACAGCTGGCTTCCCAGTTGAGGGCTACCATCAACTGCCAACCAGGCAGAAGAACTATCTGCTTAAAGCCCAGTCTGGCCCTAAAATAATGGAAGCTCCAGCAACCAACACGTAAAGAACTGAAGTGACTCTGTCCGTTCAGGGAACTGTAAGAAAAAGCATCACAAGGCCGGGCGTGGTGGCACACGCCTGTAATCCCAGCACTTG
Source organism: Apodemus agrarius (assembly GCA_964023405.1). Taxonomy (NCBI): domain Eukaryota; kingdom Metazoa; phylum Chordata; class Mammalia; order Rodentia; family Muridae; genus Apodemus; species Apodemus agrarius. The sequence goes on along the minus strand of OZ030015.1, from coordinate 42,326,698 downwards.
GGAGGCAGAGGCAGGCGGATTTCTGAGTTCGATGCCAGCCTGGTCTACAGAGTGAGTTCCAGGACAGCCAGGACTACACAGAGAAACCCTGTCTCGAAAAACCAAAAAAAAGAAAAAAAGAAAAGAAAAAGCATCACTGATGTAAGTGGACATGCTCTGTTAGCAATAGGAAACAAAGGCTATGTATTGCTGCCATAAAGAAAAGAAAAAACCTGCATATCTGTTACCTAGAAAAAGAGGGGCTGGAGAGATGGCTCAGTGGTTAAGAGCACTGACTGATCTTCTGAAGGTCCTGAGTTCAAATCCCAGCAACCACATGGTGGCTCACAACCATCTATAATGAGATCTGACTCCCTCTTCTGGTGTGTCTGAACATAGCTATACTGTACTTAGATGTAATAATAAATCTTTTAAAAAAAAAGAAAAAGAATAGAAATAACCAACCCCCCATAGAATAGTAACTAAAGGCTGCATAATAAGGAATGCAATGAGCTTTCATATATTGCACTAAGAAGAGAAATGGGCTTGGCACACATTTGTGATCAAGGAAAAACATTCATTCTAGGTCAGGTCCCAGGATGAGGCCACAAGTGTGCACTATGAAAAAGCAAAGCCATGTGACAATGTTGCTTGGAACTTACAATGAGTTTATAGAATGAAACGCTGCTTTGAACTTACTATAAACATCCTTCTGAGCCGGGCGTGGTGGCGCACGCCTTTAATCCCAGCACTTAGGAGGCAGAGGCAGGCAGATTTCTGAGGGATTTCTGAGTTCAAGGCCAAGTGCTGGGATCAAAGGCATGCGCCACCACTGCCCGGCTGATGTAACTTTTTCTTTGTAGAGAACTTTTTGTGAAGTTATGCAGGTTTTTTCTTTTCTTTATGGCAGCAATACATAGCTTTTGTTTCCTATTGCTAACAGAGCATGTCCGCTTACATCAGTGATGCTTTTTCTTACAGGTCTCGGAATGGACAGAGTCACTTCAGTCCTTTCTATAACTAAAAAACTATAAAAAGCTGAAAGCAATAAAGTTCTGGTGTCGCCCTTTCCGACTCAACCAGTGTGCTTTGTGTCTGTGTGCCTGACTTACTTTTTTTTTCCTCCTTTCTTGCTGGCTCAGGGCTAGCCAACTCCACTAGGCAGTGAGAGAAAGTAAAGAACCCAAGTAGCTCAGTTTCTTTTTTCTAACTCCCTGCTGCTATCAGCAGGAGTTCAACTGCCAGAAGCCAGCCAGCAAGAGAGAGTTAACAGCCAGAAGCCTTTTGGCCCCAGAATAGCAAGAGACAGTTAAACTGCCAAAAAGCCATCACCTTTTGGCCCCAAGGCAGAGACGCCCTGACCCACTACTTTCCTCAGTTACTTGAAGGTCCGAAAAGCCTTTTGACACCAAGAAGGCATTTGTAGCCAGGAGAAAGGACAAGAAAACAATTATAGCTGAGTGGCATAAATACAACAAAAGAGAAAGCTAACAGGGTGACCTCAGCAGTTAACTTTCAGCTGCTTTGAGGGGACACTGCAAATGCCAATAAGGAAAACCTTCATGCCCACGTGACAGTTGAGGGACAAAATTAGAAAAGAACAACCCAGCCCAGGCTGCTAAAACTGCTCTGGTACCACGTGAAGGACAGACAGGCCCCTCCTGGGGAAGTCCCCCTCAAAGAGGACTGTGCTGCGCTGTAGACCTGCAGGCTGGACTGTGCCTGTCCCCAAACCGGAGGCCACATGTATATGCACCACCCTTGGGGCTCTGAGTGAGGCTATGGCCACGCAGTGAAGGCTGAGACTAGAGGGTAGGTAAGTGTTCCCTGCCTTGTCCTGGGACAGACTGGATTCACACTCTCCAGTACAGGCAGTGGATCAAACCACATAGTTTGTGACTCGTTGTCTTAGGATTTCCAATGCTGTGAAGAGACACCATGACGGAGGCAACTCTTAGAAAGGACAATATTTATTGGAGCTAGCTCACAGGTTCAGAGGTTCAGTCAAGGCAGGAAGCATGGCAGCATCCAGGTAGGCATGGCGCTGGAGAAGTCTACATCGTGTTCCAAAGGTGAACAGAAGACTGCTGTCTTCCAGACAGCTAGGAAGAGGGTTGCAAAGCCCACCCCCACAGTGACACACTTCCTCCAACAAGGCCACACCCACTCCAACAATGTCACACCTGCCAATAGTGCCACTCACTTGGCTAAGCACATTCAAACCACCACACTCTGGACCTCAAAGACACTGTCTCCGTGCTCTTCAGGGAAAAAATTGAGAAAATCAAAAGTTGACTGTCCGCAAACCTGGAGACATGACTCAATGATTAATGTCATTTGGTGCTCTTCCAGAAGACTAGGGGTTAGTTGCCAGTACCCACAGCAGGCAGCGCACAACTGTCTGTAACTCTAGCTCTAGAGAGTCCAGTACTTTCTTCTGGTTTCTGAGGGTACCTGTGTGCACATGCTTGTGCAAGCACACACACACACACACACACACACACACACACACATGCTCATGCATGCACACACACATGCTCATGCATACACACACATGCTTATGCACACACACACACGCTCATGCATATACACACACATGCTTATGCGCGCATACACACACACACACACACACACACACACACGCTCATGCATACACACACACACATGCTCATGCATGCCCACACACACACACATGCGCGCGCGCGCGCACACACACACGCTCATGCATACACACACACACATGCTCATGCATGCCCACACACACACACATGCGCGCGCGCGCGCACACACACACACACACACACACACACACACACACACACGTAGGGAGAGAGAGAGAGAGTTTAAGTTATTGTCTTAAAGAGTAGACCTAACTCATAGCATTCAGAATTAAACACAGAGCAGAAACTCTCAGAAGTTGGTGACAAGGACATGAGCATGTTCTCTGAATGTGTTTCCTTGAATCATAAAGGATTCCAGTTAACAGGCTGCAGATGAGGACCTGGGCTGTTGGTGACCTGAGGTGTTTCCTATCGCCCCACCCCCACCCCCTGAGGTCAGAGTGGAACCTCCTCCAAGACCACCACACACATCAAGTAATTAAGAATGTAATTACTGGCAAGATGGGGTGTTACATGCCTTTAATGTCAGCACTTGGGAGACAAAAGCAGATGAATCTCATTTGGTTCAAGGCCAGCCTGGTCTATATATCGAGTTTCAGGACAGCCAGGGAAGGCTACATAGTGAGACCCTGTCTCAGATGACAAGCCAACAAACAAATAAGAATTCTATAACTACCCCAAGCACACTTTCTTTTGCAGATAAGCAACATGTCTGTTCCATAAAGGGCTTCTGGGAGGTTGGGGGTGTGACCCAGTTGGCAAGATGTTTGACCTGGTACTCACAAAGCCCAGGGCTCCATCCTTCATACTGCATAAAACTGGGCATGGTGGCACACACTTGTAACTGCATATTTTAGAGATGTAGGCAGGAGGATCCGAAATTTGAGGTCATTCTCAGCTCTATCCTAGCTAGGATACACGAGACTGTCTAAAAGCAGCAGCAGCAGCAGCAGCAGCAAAAAGAAGAAAAGCAACTTCTGAATGCTTCTAACTGAAAAACAGATCAGGGACAGCCCAGCTGAGGACACGTGGAAGCAGAGCTGAAACCTATTTCCATCCTCTATGTCCTCCATAGTCAGAGAGCCAGATAGTGACTACACTGGGTGTTCAGGATCCCAGTATAGCCTGGAGCCTTTTTCAGGGTGAGCTTTTAAGTACAAAAGCTATACCCTGGGTTAACATACTTCAGTTAACAAGAACAGTTAGCCAGAAGTGGAACTACAGAAGCCAAAAGGCAAGGTTCATTTAACATTGAGAGATGTTGCCACAAGTGTGGACTTTGATGCATTAGGTCTTTGTTTTCTTTTTTGGCAGGTGGTACTGTCTACCTGCTGAGTGTTACAGCCTGAATGGTGCTTCCAACATGGAGTCAGTTGTGCTAAGGTCTGGGGGCCTGATACAGCTTCTACCTACATGTAACACACACACACACACACACACACACACACACACACACACTGTCTGTGCCGGCTGGTTTTGTGTGTCAACTTGACACAGGCTGGAGTTATCACAGAGAAAGGAGCTTTAGTTGGGGAAGTGCCTTCATGAGATCCAGCAGTGGAGCATTTTCTCAATTAGTGATCATGGAGGGAGGGTCCCCTGTGGGTGGTATCATCCCTGGGCTAGTAGTTTTGGATTCTATGAGAGAGCAGGCTGAGCAAGCCAGGGGAAGCAAGCCAGTAAGTAACATCCTTCCATTGCCTCTGCATCAGCTCCTGCTTCATGACCGGTTTGAGTTCCAGTCCCGACTTCCTTTAGTGAAGAACAGCAATGTGGAAATGTAAGCTGAATATATCCTTTCTTCCCCAACTTGCTTCTTGGTCATGATGTTTCGTGCAAGAATAGAAACCCTGACTAAGACAAATTGGCACCAGCATAGTGGAGTATTGCTGTGACAATCTGACCATGTTTTAGGTAGGACTGTGAAAGGCCTTTGGAACTCTAAGTTAGAAGAGCCATTTGGTGTTAAGAGCCCTGTGGGATGTTGTGTAGACACTTGGGAGATAATATTGAGAACAGTGCAGAAGATGGAGGCCTGGCTGGTGAAATGTCAGAGGGAAGATGAAAGGCTCTTATCAGCGCTGTTGGTGTTTTGCTTGTGAAGATTCTGTGGTTTTGACTAGCTGGGGCTGAAGAATCAGCTGAGATAAACAAGATACTAGAACTACTAAAGTGAAACCTTTGCATTACTGGGACTATTGATGCTGGTTAGCTGGAGCTAAGAAATTAGTGGTGATTAAGAAGAGACCAGCATCATTGAGGTAAAATCTTCTGGGAAGTGTTTTCTGAGAGCACAGAGGCTGTGTTCCAGAGATAGCCAAGGCTGTACCTTGTGCTGTAGCTGAACTTGGTAATGTGGAAGACTCACCCAGGTAGTACTGGTTTTGAAGGCATGAAGTGGGTCATGAAGAGCAGCTGAGGCTTGGCACTGTGAGAGGCCATAGAAGGTGCTTCAGTTGCAATTGATGGCCCAGGACTAAAGGGGTCATGCAAAGGAGTTGAGGTTTGGCACCAGAAAGAGAATCTATGAGAGGCTATTGGTGAAGCCTAGTTAAATTATAAGACAGCAGTGTTTTGGAGATGCCAATACCAAGAGTGACCACCAAGAATAGCAGCAGCAGTGGAGTACAGGCAGCTGGAGCCTAGAAGACAAGGTGTGTGCTACAAAGGGCAGAGCTGGAGAAGTGACCCAAGCCCCTTGGGGGAACCCAGAAGATTGTGAATGAGTCCCAGACATTGGACAGTTAGACTTTGATTTTTGCTTTTGATTGTGACTGTGCCCTGATATTTTTCCCTCTAGAAGAAAGTATTTTAGTGGAGCCCACAGTTAAGAGACTTTGTAGGCTTTTTGTTGTTGTTTTTGTTTTTTTGTTTGTTTGGTTGGTTGGTTGATTGATTTTTGGTTTTTCAATTTTTTGAGACAGAGACTTTTTTGAAATTTTAAAGGACTTCTAAGTTGAAAGGATATTGGACATTTTAAAGGGAATCGAACTTTTAATATGTAAAGACTGTGGGACTTTTAAAGTTATTTAGATCTTGGGGATGAATAAAAAAGTACGGGTTGAGGCTTAATAGTAATGTGTTTGTGTGTCAAATTGACAAGGCGTCAGTTGTACTGGTTGGTTTTATGTGTCAACTTGACACAGGCTGGAGTTATCACAGAGGAAGGAGCTTTAGTTGGGGAAGTGTCTCCATGAGATCCAGCTATGGGGCATTTTCTCAATTAGTGATCATGGAGGGAGGGCCCCCTGTCGGTGGTATCATCCCTGGACTGGTAGTTTTGGATTCTATAAGAGAGCAGGCTGAGCAAGCCAGGGGAAGCAAGCCAGTAAGAGACATCCCTCCATGGCCTCTGCATCAGCTCCTGCTTCCTGACCTGCTTGAGTTCCAGACCTGACTTCCATTGAAAAACAATGTGGAAATGTAAGATGAATAAACCCTTTCCTCCCCAACTTGCTTCTTGGTCATGATGTTTTGTACAGGAATAGAAACCCTAAGACACACACACACACACACATGAGATATGCCCTCATGAAAGATAATTAGGTCCTAGCATCATTGCTTTAGGAAGGGACCAATCATGTTCTCAGCAGTTCAACTGCCTCCTTTAAGGACATGTGTTTGAAAAAGGAGAAGCCTTGTCTTTGGATCTTTCGTGCTGCTGGTATCTTCCAATAAGTTCCTGTCATTGTGATGGTGCCACTAGTGGCTAACTTGGTGGATCCTCCACGGGGAATTCCCAGGCTATAGAACCAGGACTTAATAAACCATATTTGCGTTTATATTACCTAAACACAGTTGTTTTTTGGAACACCAGAAAATAAACTAAGAAGTTGATGGCCAGACCTTGAGGAAGCCTCTGCCCTATGCTGACACGGAGCTCGACTCCCCTGAACACAGATCACATGTTTCAAAGACATCTTTAGTGGGCCAACAATATGGCTCAGTGGGTCAAGGTGCTTGCTGCCAAGCCTGATGACGTGAGTTCAGTCCCCAAAACCTATATGGTGGAAGGAAAAAACTGATTCTATGTGCTGTGGAAGGCAGGCAACCACACACCCACACTCACGTGTGCATACACACAGGCACAACAAGCAGCAGATTTTAAGGGACAGTCACCATCACCCTCTCGCCTCCCTCCAAATTTGTAAGTGCCATGCTGTACCAGTTGAGTCGCCACCAAGGGGTATCTGGAGAAAGGTAAAGATAAGAATGAGACAGTATTGATGAAGGCAGCTTTAATGTTTTAGGAGGGACAAGATTTAATTTAAACATTCATCACAAGGAAGACGGAAAGCATAACAACCTCGGTACTGAACCTGGAAAGCCTTGCTCACTGTCTCAGCAAATGCTTGCACTTTTAAGCATTATTAAGCATTATTGCAAGCCGTTGCTACAGCCCTCACTTTCTAGTGAATAGCTAGGACTCCAAGCAAAAAGACCCTGAGACAACCTGAATTCCACTTGAGGGTAAGCCAGACCCTTCCCAAATGCTTTCAGGAGGGAGGATAGAGTCCTTTAGAGCTCTCCTCAGGGAGGCCTGGGTGATCTTAGCAAGTATGTCGATGACGAGCTTGTGTCTCTGGTGTCTGAAGTATCGGATGATGAAGTCCCACAAGCCAAACCACCACGAGCTTCCAAGAACCCCGAGGAACACCTTCACAGCAACACACATCATCAGCCTCAGTCTCCTGTCCATCTTGTGCAAGTCCTGGAGCTTCAAGGCCCTGGAGCCCACCTCCAGCCTCCCCGTACTCTGAGCCGCCCACAGAAATGACTCATCATTCACACCAAAGAGCTTCTGGTAGGTTTCCAGACCCCTCTCCAGGTCAGCCATATCACAGGCAGGGCGGAACGTTGCCTCCAGCTGGTTCCTGAGCATCTGATCCTCCTTCAGAGAGTAAGCCTTATTGTTGATGCACCTGTCGCAGACTTGAGAAATGGTCTCTAAGGGATCTATGTACTGGATGTTGAAGATGTCATTATGCAGGGTTTTTCTAAGCTCTGGGAAGTCATGAAAAGATGGACTAAAGCAGGATACCAGGAATAGTGGGGGGTCCCTCACCTGACCCTTCCGGAGATTCTCGAGGATATTCCCCCCGGATATTCTGCAGGAGCTGGGCTTCAGGGAAGGTGCTTGTGCTGAGGTCCCTGTCCAGCTTGGTCCAGACGACATAGAACCTCTTTCTCATCCTCTGTGCGGCTCTGGCCAGCTTCACATGATTCGCGCTGAACTGCTCAGAAGCGACGATGATGATAAGGTCGTAGGTGCTGATCTGCATCTCATCCAGGTAGCTCTCCACACTCTGGGCTGTGGCTCCTAAGCCAGGCAGGTCCCACAGCTCCACATAGGGAAAGTGGGAGGAGGAAGTGTAACAGGCTGGTTTCTGGGTGGTCCTCACCACCCCAGTGGGAGCTGAATCCTCCTCCTCGTGCCCAATGAGCCTAAGGGCATTGATGAAAGATGACATGCCATTGCCAGAGTCCCCGGTCACGGCAATCTTCACCGTGTATCTATACTTAGTCTGCATTTCATCTTTGACTATGCACACCACTTTCTGTAACTTCCCCTCTGCCACTGCCTTACCAATCTTATCAATGACCTCTGGAGAGGTAGAGTTGTGGCTGGTGTAGAACGAGTCATCAGCAGTGATGGATTTAGATGACGGGCTGATGAGGAGCTTGAGAGATTTTGCCATGTTTATGAAAAGTGTAAAAGTCTGCAAGAGAAAAGAGACAGAGAGTCAGACTCAGGATGACCCAGGAATCCACGGAAGCCATATACCCCAGCCATGGCTTTCAGGTCTGCCGCCAGAGACAGCAGCGGCCTGTCACTTGAACAGAGCATGGCCGCTCCTCTGGGATGGGGCTGCTCTCCAGCTGCACATCTCTTCTCCCCTTGCAGGGCTGGGATGGGGAACCAGATGTTCAAGGGCTGGAGAGGTGGCTAGGGAGGAAGAGCACTGGCTGCTCTTCCAGAGGTCCTGGGTTCAAATCCCAGCAACCACGTGGTGGCTCACACCCATCTGTAATGGGATCTGACGCCCTCTTCTGACACACAGGCGCACATACAGATCAAGCACTCATACACATAAACAAATCCTAAAAAGAAAATCAAATATTCAGCTGGTGGCGCACACCTTAGATCCCACCTCTGAGGGGGCAGAAGCAGGTAGATCTCTGTGAGTTCAAGGCCAATCTGGCCAACAAATACTATCTACTGAAACCCTACCTCTAGACACACATCCGTGTGTGTGTGTGTGTGTGTGTGTGTGTGTGTGTGTGTGTAAAGGCCAAGGGTCAACATTGACTGCCTTTCCTCAGGAGGCAAAGTTTGCTTGTTTGTCCTTTATTTTTTATGTGTGTGGGTGTTTTTGCATATGTGTGCATTTGTGTGCTACACATGTTATCTGAGACTTTTAGAAGCCAGTACAAGGTGCCAGGAATTGAATCCTTGTCGTCAAGTAGAGAAGCCTGTGCTCTCCCTGCTGAGCCTTCTCTCCATCCCTTGTTTATTAGGACAGGGTTTTTCGCTGGAACCTGTGTAATCTGGCGAACCCTGAATACGCCTTCTGTCACAGGTACAGCTGGTGAAGATTTTCTCCCTTCTCTCCTCATCTCTTCACTCTCCGGATTGTTTCCGTTTGCCAGGCACCCTTCCCATCCTCACCCTCCCGCCCGAGTCCAGCTCCAGCCGGGGTTCTGAGCTGCAAGACGGATGTGTGGCGTTGGTGAAAATGAGGAGTCTGACCGCCACTTGTTTGCCTTTCAAACAGCTTGAGCCATCTTTATACAAGTGCCAAAGTATCCAGGCACCCGCAGTTCCAATTCATTTCTCTTTAATCATTTGACAAGAATCACTAACATTTTCCCATTTTGGTTTCTTTCCCTCTTCCCCACCCGCGTATCATCATCACTTGACATTTACCCCATATCTGAGCATTAATGAAACCTTACTTCATATTTAGACATGAATTTCCTATTGCAGGCCACATGATTTTGTCTCACCGGGCATCTCGCATCCGTGCTGTGCCTAGACCGGTAGCAGACACGCAGTCACCAATGAAAGGTCAAGCTCTGTGGTTAGTCTTTCACAGCGTGTGGCTTTGGTCTTTCTGTAGTCAGTGGAGAGTAAGATACCCTACCTAGAATAATATTTTTTCAGGTATAAGTCTAACTTCGAAGGCCTGTATATCATTTGTGTGGATAGCAGCTGTGGTCTATTCTTCATACATTCTCAGAATGGTCATGAGTAATACCTAACTCTTAACTGTTGGAACCAAGTTTCTACTCTTTCTAGCAGTTTCTTCGTGTACTTTTACCCCCAAAGGGAATGGGAGATTTAGATTCCTTTGTGGGTTTTCTGGCATTGGAGGGATGTCTGTTATTTCTTCCTCAGGACGACTGCAGAGGCAGCCAGGGAGAGCCGGGAGAACAGGTTTCTGTGTTTCAAGAAAAAACTCCAAGTTCATCATAAATTCAGCCGTAATCTTGACTAACAAAGTGAAACTGAAAATTAGCATAAGAGTAAACACAGAAAGCCGAGAGGGGCCTAAGCGAGCACGCCTCCCAGGCTCTGGTGCAGGGGTTCGAGGGGAGGGGAGGGGCGTGTCTGTAAACACAGAAAGCCAAGAGGGGCCTAAGCAGGCGGGCGTGCTTCCCAGGATCTGGTGCAGGGGTTCACGTGGAGGAGAGGGGGTGTCTGTGGGTCGAGCAGGGGTCCTCGAAAGTCCACAGGGCTCTGCAATATGGCCTCCATAGGTCCTTGTCAAGTGGGCAGAGGATCTCCATGGACCTTGCCATAAAAAGTACCATTTGCAAAACACACATGAGTATTGCCAGAGGTTAGTTAGAGCTTGGCTTCCGCCACCCCCCGCGGAGCAATTCTCACAAGTTTTCCTGAGCTATGGGGTCCTTCCCAGGAAATTCCTGTGTGTGCTTGACATGTTTTCCCCGCTTCCTCACAGTTTCAGGTCTCACGTTTTGTAGTGACTTTTGTGCAGGGTGGAGAGAGGAATCCAGTTCCATTCTGCAGCCACGTGGCTATGCAGTTTTCCTAGCATGTTTGTTAGACTGTGTCACCTTGCGAGTTTGGAGCATAGTATAGAAAACCACAAGACTATAGCTGTATCTTTTTTCTGGGTCGTATACTGTATGCTGATGGTCTCTGTGCCTGTCCTTATGTCTGTGCCGTGCTGCTTTTAGTGTGACGGCTCCATAGTATCATTTGAGATCTGGTATTGGATGCCTTGCAGCTCTTAGCATTGATCTTCCTACTCTAGATTGCATCGGCAATTTGAGATCTGCCCTAGCTTCCTCCCTATGCCGAGACAAAGATCACGTCCAAAAACAACTTGAGAAGGAAAGTGTTTATTTGACTTTGGCATTGTGATCACAATCACTGAGGGAAGTCGGGACAGGAACGCAACGAAGAAACTGGAGCAGAGGCCGTACAGCAAGACTGTTTATTGGCTTGCTCCTCGTGGCTTGCTCAGCCTGCTTTCCTGTACATCCCAAGACCACCGGCCCAGGGATGAAACGGGCCACAGTGGGCTGGGCCCGTTCACTTCAATCATCAATCAAGAAAATGCCACACAGGCTTCCTACAGCTCAACCTGATGGTGGCAGCTTCTCAGTCAAGGTTCCCTGTTCCCAATTTACTGCAGCTTGTGTTAAGTGGACAAAAACTGGCTAGAGTCCTGTCCTATTATGAACCACACACTATATTTATGTAATAGGAAGAATTTGTTCATAGTAACTGAAAGATAGTGCATCCCCCAGCTGCCTACCCTGGATTTAAGGGAGGGGCCTGGTGGCTCAATGAGTGTCAGAAATCCTTAAAAACCTTTATTACCACAGTGCGGTCAGGTCTGTTATGAGCACAGGGGTAAGTGTGGCTGAAAAACAGCATCTATAGTTGAGAGATTAATCATACAACCAGCTGGGAGGAGTGGCTGGAGGTCTGATGACCTCGCATACCTATTTTCTGAAGGAATATTAACTTTTAACAAGCCCAGCCCTGATTATTCTAAGCTGGGGTATCTGGAGTGATTATTGGGAGATTTTAGCCAGAGGGTTTTATTTTATCTCATAACCAGTTTACGTGTATCTGCAGATGGAGGCATTCAACCTGAAAAGCTTAATAAGTATATTTTTCCTTATAAATCAACTAAGTTGCAGAATAATATAAGTATCTGTGATGGAGAGGCTATTCAATAGAAAACTATAAAAAAACAGACATCTGCAGGAACTCAGAAAAAGGTTGGACCTTCCAGAAAAGGTCGGGTTGCTTTTGTTTCTTTACATATTTTTAGTCGCATGTAACATGCTTACAAATCTTAAGGTTCGGAAATTTTATATTTTAGCAAATGTTTTAGAGAGTTAAATAAAACCAGAACCAGAGTGTGAGGTAAGTCACAGTAATTGCTACTGGGAACAGTCTACTTTTTAAAGCTGTTTTAAAGCATACAGTATCTTTCTCTGGATTGTTCTGTTGCCCAAAAATGTTCCTTTCCCTGTCAGAGTCTGACTCCAGACAGAGATGTTGGCAAAACTTTTAAACAAGCATGCTTGAGTTGGACGAAGGGAGTAGGGGGTAAAATCCCAAGGCCAGAGCCAGCTTTTCAACATAAAACAATCCTTCAATATCATCCACACTCAAAGGCACCTGAATCCCCCCCAAAAATGAGTCCAGTGACCAGAGGGACCGCATCAAGCAGAGAGCAAAGCCCAGAGATAAGAGATTTGGGGGAACTTAAGTAGCGGGTTCCAGTGAGCCACAGAGAGCACTGAGACAGAGCAAGCTCCAGAAGGGACTGGGAGACAGAGCTAGCTAGCCAAGAGGCAGGGGTGCTGGGTCTGGCCCTCGGTCTGGCCCTCATGTCTGCAATAAAATGTGTAAGCACGGCAGAAAACAAAGACCCATCAAACAAGAGCAAGCCACAGAAAAGGGGGATCAGATAAACACAGACTCGTGGCAGCCGCCTCATTCATATTCTAGAAGCAGGACAGAAGGACGTCTCCTCAGTCCCAGAGATTGGGTCTGTGCTTGTGTCTTATCTCCCCTATGTCCCTACAAATGTCCAGACTCCCAAACAGAACAGAACAACTTAGCGCTCAGTCCAAGTTTGAGATGCGGGTCGGCAGCCTGTCCTTATTTTCGTTTCATTTTCAGTTTGCAACTGTGTGATGGCAGCAGTCGGAGCCCCTCAAGTCCACCTTGGACTTTCCCGCCTGGGGCCTCTTCCCTACTACCGACCTTCAGTTTGTGGCACCATGGCCGCAGGCTCCCCAGACTTCCAAGTCTATCCCAGACCCCTGGCCCCTGAGTCTGGCTTCATCTGTGATCTCCAAGTGTGGTAGAGTTTGTAACCCTGAGAAAAGTCCATAGACTCCATCCGTTTATAATTAAAAGAGTTATTGATTACTGCCAGCAGGACAGCTGTCTCTGAGGCAAGCGAGGTTGCCATGTGAAACGGGGTGAGGAAAAGATTTTTAAAGGTAAAAACCACAAGAAGACTTCGAATGTCTGCACACACAAGCAAAGGCTAATCTATTCTGCCAAGATTAAATAGTTGAGGCAACCTCAGAATAGTCCCGGCATGTATGTATAAGCCAGTTACAGAAACCAAAAAGCAGTTAGTCATCTCATAACAAGTAGATAGTCACAGCTATACATTTCTGGATGGGGTGGGGGCCTGTCACAGAGTCAAAGTTACTTAGAACTTAACTTCCTGGGACTAAAGTCAAAGACAAATGGCCAAGGGATACCAATATGGATGCCTAGCATAAAATTCTTTAGTTATCAAATAGCCCCAGCTATTCTGGAACTAGCTCTGTATACCCACCTGGCTTCCTACACTGAGATCAAAGGTGTGTGCCACCACCTTGCAGCAGGACTGTTCTTACAAGCTATCTTAGCAAAGTTCATTTAGGCCTAATGTGAGCCACAGCCCGTGGGGTTGGGAAAGCGGCATTCGTGTGTAGCAGTCAGCAGATGTGTGCTTCCCAGACTCCTTTCAATGAATGCCACTGGGTACCAGGTTAACAGCCTGATGGCACAGTACTTCAGAGTTCTTTGGGTTTTTTTAAGATTTATTTATTGATTATGTATATGTGAGTGCACTGTCACTGTCTTCAGACATTCCAGAAGAGGGAGTCAGATCTCATTACAGATGGTTGTGAGCTACCACGTGGTTGCTGGGATTTGAACTCAGGACCTTTGGAAGAGCAATTAGTGCTCTTAACTGCTGAGCCATCTCTCCAGCCCAGAGCTCTTCTTTCAAGACTTCTTAGCATAGAACATTTTGTCAGTTAGGAATCATGTGAAGTTGGGAGGCAGAGGCAGGCGGATTTCTGAGTTCAAAGCCAGCCTGGTCTACAGAGTGAGTTCCAGGACAGCCAGGGCTACATAGAGAAACCCTGTCTCAGGAAAAAAAAAAAAAGAATCATGTGAAGAATGCCTGTTAGAGCAAAATCTCTTCATCAAAGAAGGACCTGGGGTGTTCCTAAATGCCTTTCTGTAAGTGAAAGCGTGTGCTACTACGTTAGTGCTTTATGGCTGCCAGGGCGTCACTGGAGCCCATCCCAGCCTTCTTCCGTTAGTACTTTGGGCATATTGACGCTCAGAGAGTGAAGGTAGATGCAAAGAAGAACTGGCTCGCCATATTTGAAAGCTCCTCACCCCGGGCCTCTCAGTGAGAGCAAGCCGTGCCTCGTCAGTGAGCGTGCTCAGATGGGGACTCAGGAAAGTCATTGACGGAGATGGACTGTCAAGGGTAGGAAGTTGGTCAAAAGAGTTACTAACCCCATGGACAAACAGACAGACAAGAGCATGGCTGGGCCGCTGATAAGAAGAAATCCAGGCCTATGTGGCAGAAAGAGGGGGACGGGTAGGGGGAGACCCTTACGCCTTTCTGAGGACCAGGTAGGTTTCACGGCACAGGAATACAGCCAGGATGCATGATTCCCAGAAGTCAGGGAAGTGGTGGGAGGTGGGGTGTGAGCTCTGAGGCCACCTCACTTCGGCAGGTGATACGGACACTTTGGGAGTCTGTCCACAGGACGCCGCCAGTCAGTGTCTGTGGGAGGCAGGTGCTGCGGCCTGAGCAGCAGCGGGGTTCCAAGATTATATTCTTACAGTTAGTTTTGCTTCAAGCCGCTCTTTAACGCTTCCCTGCCATGGTGAATGCTCATTACATGGCCGTGAATGGGAAGAGCGCCGTGTGGGAGACCTGAAGAAATAAATGTCTGTTCACCCCAGATAGGGCGCCAGCAGCAGCCCAGAGAAGCGAGTCCACCCAAGCCTAGTTTCCTGAGCCAGTGGGTTTATTGGGATTAAAAGAACACAGATAGGCAAAGGGTTATTTACAGAAGCAAGGTGTCTCAGCGGCTAAGTCACTGAAAAGCCCACCCCAGCATGGGTCAGAGGTCATGAAAGCTATAGCCCTGTGGTTGCCTAGCAACTCCTCTAATCTGCGTCATATTGCTTATATAACCCCATGGAGAGGGGCCTTGTGAATGCTGTTTACTTCTTGAGCCTGAGCATTCCCAGGAGACAGTGTGTCAATTCTGCGGATCCGCAGTCCATCAAGGTATGAGTAGCCGAACCTTCTGCCCAAGCGGTCTGCCACTCAGCAGCCTTCAGGCTCCGGGGCAACCGGATTCTTTCACGCCGTCTCTCTGAAGCCTATTCGGAGCAATATGCTGAAAGAAGCCACACGCTCCTGCTAAGACAGAGCAGTCTTTCCCGAGGGACCTGAGGGTGGACCCAAATGTTTACACTTAGACCAGCTGGGCCTCCAGCCATCAGATTGACCTGTTTCTTTGTGTCAGTTTTCCCCTGGTAAATAAAGATAGAGAGGACCCTAGGACTCAGTGTGAGAGGGGAAGGCCGCTGTTTGGGGGAACCTCATGGCTGTGGAAACAGGTTTGGACACTTTTGATGTTACAAGTGAAATCTGAAAAACTCTCTCTCTGTCTCTCTGTCTCTCTCTATCTCTCTCTGTCTCTCTGTGTGTGTGTGTGTGTGTGTGTGTGTGTGTGTGTGTGCACGCACAGTATGCACATCTATGTACCAGGGTATTAGTCTGTGTACATAGAGGTTAGAGGTCAGAGGTGACTTCCTCTATTGCTCGCCATCTTACTTTCAGAGACAAGCTCTCTCACTGAACCTGGATGTTGCCATTTTGGCTAGATTAGCTGACCAGCAGGCTCCCAGGATCTACCTGTCTCCATCTCCAGGTGTCTCCTTACAGAAGGGTGTCTGTCTGTCTGTCTGTCTGTCTGTTTTTGCCACATAGGTGCTAGCGATTCAAACTCAGGTCCTTCCTCATGCATGTGCAGTGGTGTTTTGACCCTTTGAATCATCTCCCCAACCCTGAAACTTTGTTCTTAAAAACCCATTATTAGGAGCTGGAAAGAGATTTCAGTGGTTGAGAGCATATGCTGCTCTCGCAGAGGACCCAGTTCTGTTCCCAGCACCTACATCAGCTGGGTTACAACTGCCTCTAACCCCACCTGAAAGGAATCCAATGCTTTTGGCCTCCCTGGGCATCCTTACTTACATGCACACAAACACACACTTAAAAATAAAATATATTGCTGGGCGGTGATGGCATACACCTTTAATCCCAGCACTTAGGGAGGCAGAGACAGGTGGATTTCTGAGTTCGAGGCCAGCCTGGTCTATAGAGTAAGTTCCAGGACAGACAGGGCTACACAGAGGAAACCCTGTCTCAAAAAAAAAAAATGTGTGTGTGTGTGTATATATATATATATATATATATATATATATATATATACACACACACACACACACACATACAGAGAGAGAGAGAGAGAGAGAGAGAGAGAGAGAGAGAGAGAGAGAGAGAAAGCCAGGCAGTGGTGGTGCATACCGTTAATCCCAGCACTTGGGAGGCAGAGGTAGGCAGATCTCTTAGTTCAAGTCCAGCCTGGTCTACACAGTTTCACGACAGCCAGGGGCTACACAGAGAAACCTTATCTCAAAACAGAGAAACCTGTCTAGAAACACACACTCATATATGACATATATAAGATATATATCATATATATGTTTTTTAACATCCATTAAAATTTTTAAATGTTATATATAAGAGTCTTTTAAAATTCATTATTAAAAACATTTGGGGGAGCCGGGCGTTGGTGGCACACACCTGTAATCCCAGCACTTGGGAGGCAGAGGCAGGTGGATTTCTGAGTTCGAGGCTAGCCTGGTCTACAGAGTGAGTTCCAGGACAGCCAGGACTACACAGAGAAAACCTGTCTCGAAAACAAACAAACAAAAAAAAATATTTGGGGGAGTGCAGGAAGAGTTTTGTGGAGGAAGAGAAGGGTGGGGTGATGTAAATACAGTGTTCATGCATGAAGTTATCAAAACATAAAGAACAAAAATAACACATTTGTTTAGATAATATACTGTGATTGTTTATTCCATCATAAAGATCTTACATGTATGTTACACACAATACATAATATATGCGTATGATGAGTATATGATATCTGTGTACATATATTTTATCACGGACCCCCACGGACACTGTGAATTCCACAGGTAAAGCGAGAGTCTCAAAGTGGACACTTTGAATAAGCACTGTCTAAAGTGCAAGTTTCAATGTACCTTATGAGTAATCGCAGTCCCTGAGGGAACAAAGTTGTGAATTTCCCTGGCTGGAAAGGATGCTAATCTCAGGGCAGCTCTATCTTTGCTTCTTCTTTTGATCTATTTCTCAGGTATTTCTGAGATCCGGAGCTATTTGCAACCAGGCAAGAATGTTTATTAAAGATTCATTCCTTAAACTACAGTACTGGCCAAAACACCTCGGTCCTAGGCGCCATTGCTTTGCTCAGAAGTCTGCATACTTCATTGATCTTTTGTGGCTATGCTAATGAGAGTGGCACTGACATTGGGAGACTTTGATTTAACTCTGAGATCCCAGGTTCCCTCAGAGAGAGCCAGGTGATAATTAGGTTACTCACTGAATCTCATTAAGACCTAAAGAGTCAAGTTTGCAGTCCGTTTATAGTTTGCAGTCTCTGTTTACGGATGTCCCAGAAATGTTTCCTACCTGGCTGATTTTACATTTCCTCTTGGTAAATGGTTATTGCTAATTGTCCTTTGTGCCTGCTGTACTGGATACATCCTTTGATATGTAAAGACCTCATGTTTATAATGCTCTAGCTGAGTGCAACAGGGGCACTCAGACACCAAATACACGAAGATTCTACACCCTTTTTTGTGTCCTGGTGTTCTGTTTGCCACGCCGCCTGGAACCCGTACCCTCCTGCTTAAAGAAAAAAGAATCCTGGCCCCGACCATGAGAGAGTGTGGTCCGCAACAGCTGGCGCCTGAACAGGGACTTGACTGAACTGTGACTTGATTGAACAGGGACCAAAAGCAGGTAATCTTTTTTCTTTCTCTCTTTCTCTTTCTTTCTCTCTTTTTCCAAGGTACGGGTCGGCTCTTGCGAGGATTTCCGGATTCCGCCAGTAGAGATGAAACTGGTTAAGTGCAAGTAATCTTATAGTATCATGGGGCAAAGTAAGTTGAAACAGGAACAAATGTTTCTTTCAGTCAGAAAGACAGAGACCATGCAGGGCTATAATTCCTGCAGGGAGGTCTCACCAGTCGTAGGACAAAATAGAGCCTACGCTGTAGCTAGGAAAGGATGGAAATTCAGCGCCAGTGTTAAGCAAATACGTGGAGGAGAAAGAGACTCCTCCAGCCTCACTTATAAGTGTGGAAATAAGGGACATGTGCAAAGACAATGTCCAGAAAGGAGTAACGGGGACCCCAATATAAGAGGTGCTCCCCCAGGAGCTTGCCCTCTATGTCAATAAGGCAAGCATTAAGATAATGAATATAGATTCAGGTTCCACAAAGATGGAACACCTTTCATATAAAAATAAATAAATAAAAAAGGAAAAACTAAAAAATTAAGGCAGGGACAGTCTTTCAGGCCCAAACTTAAACAAAATAAAAATAGTAAAAAACAAAAACAAACAAAAAAAGAGTTCTAGAAACATAAAAAGAGAAAGGGAAAATGGAACATGCTTCTCTATGTCAATGTCTATTGTTGGTGCACCAAATGTCTACATGTATGTCCTGTCCATGACGTTGTGCGAATGACTTATGTGCGAGTGACTGTCTAATTGTTCCATGTTAAAGAAAAGGTAGTAAAAATTTTATCTATAGGCCATCTATCTCTTAATCCAGCTATAATTTACATGGCAAGGGCTGATTTGAGTTGTCCCATACTCAGCTAGAGTTAAACATAGTTAAAAAAGAAAAAGGTTGTTTTAAAAGGAGGCCAGCAGCCTCAAATTAAGTGGATTGATGGTGGTTTCTTTTATAGAAAGATCTCTACAATTGTGTTTTTAATTCAATGTGCCTTTTAGTCTCTCAAAATTAGAGCTAAAAAAGAAAATATTTGTTGGGTTTAAGTTTATAAGATTCATGTAATCGTTTTATTCTTTATAATTGATATTACAGGTATAAGTATATTTTACATGTCTTGATTATATAGGGTATTGGTGTATAAGTCATTAGACATGATTTAATAAATATAATATTATTAAAAAGGGTTATTTTTGCCTTACATTCTAATAATTATAAAAGCATCTGCTTCTATAAGTTAATTTAAAAATAATAGTTCATTGCCATTCTTTGGCAAAGAATGTTAATATAAAATCACCTTTTTTCCTCTCTAAATAAAGTATTACATCTTTCAATTGATGTTAATATGTTATAAAGGTGTTTTATAGAAATGTTTTAAGAGCCTAATAAGGATACTTTTTCCTTGCTTCAAACTACAATCAGATTATTATTAATTGTTAGTCTATTGTATGGCAGGCCTTTCTAGACAAAATTAATATTTGCTATCCAAAAAATAATTTGTTACAAGTTACTTTGATATATTTCTATACATGTGGCTCATATAAATTATAAGAACTATGGGAATAAAGTTCATATAATCAGATCACATGTTTATTCCTTAAAGTTCTCTCTACTTCAGCACAAATAAAGTGCTCTAGTGGCTACTTTTAAAATGTTAAATCAAGCTTTTACTTATATATTAATTACAAATATAGATATATATATGGCTCATAGTTTACAATTGCTAAAAATTATTCCAGTTCTTAATTTTTGCAATTGTTTATACAAATATAATTCAAGTTAAAAAATATGTTGTTTAAATAACTATCTTCTAGATATTTGAGATTCTTATCCCTACCACATAATGATATTAAGTCTAGAGGACTTAATCAACTATTGCAAATAAATGATACTCATATTTTTAATTTATATTATATATATATGCTTAATGTTCCAACTTAGTAGTTTACCAATGACCCACACTCTGTGCTGCTGAAAGTCAAGCGGCGAGCACAGGGGTTTTGACCTCTTAAAGAGACAGTAACAACAGTGTTAACAAAGGCGCGCGCAAGCGCACAATGGCTGAGAGTCGATTTAAAACTGGCTAATGCGGATCAAAAAGATCCGAGTATTTGATTAAAACAGGACATAGGTTCCTGACCAAGAAGATATCTTGGCGAGTTCATACAAACATTCGGCCTTTTGCCGGCCACAATTCGTGCGGAGACAAGAATAAAGCCAAGAGCCAAGCGGCTGCCGGCTTGGCTAAACAAAACAGTTTTCTTAAAGAGACAGGCGCTAATTCCTCCAAAGGGAGGGTGTATGTTCTGCTTTTCCCACAGAAGGCTGACTTCACAGTCCAGGTCCCAGACTGACTTCTGCGGCCAGTGTTGTCAAGAGAACAACAGAGACAGAAGATGAAGACAGAACTGCAAGAAGCTCAAGGGGACCACGAATTGTTAGAATTGTTAAAATTGTTAGAATTGTTAAAATTGTTAGAATTGTTAGAATTGTTAAAATTGTTAGAAGAGGCTATGAAGTTGATGGCAGCTTATAACAACTACAGACTCTTAAATGTGTTTTTCTTACATTGTATAATTAATTGCTATATAGACTTACTAATTGTATAAAATGTTTCTGATAAAATGTTTTATATATTATTATATACTGTTATGTTTCCTTGTTGCTAATAAAGCAACAAGATAAATAGATAAAAATTACAAAGATTAATGCTTTAAATGTTATAGTCTTAAAATTAAGACAAGAGATAGATTCAGCTTTCTACCAGATGTCATGCCAGCTTTCGATACTTATACGTAACGCCATTAATCTATGATAAACACTATTGGACTCTTACCAAAAATCATTTGTTAAATTTAAAAATAATAATGATATTGCTCTTGATATGGTTCAATTAAGAGCTCAAATTTCGACTATGAGCAAAGCACATGATGCATCATTTAATTTAGAGGATTTTGGCTCAGTCTTTTAGTTCTAGTCTGTGGTCTCTGAACCCTATAAGTTAGATACATTAGATTATTGTCTTAAGAAATATTTACGAGCTCAAATTATTAAATAAAAGAGAGGGAAATATCACGGACCCCCACGGACACTGTGAATTCCACAGGTAAAGCGAGAGTCTCAAAGTGGACACTTTGAATAAGCACTGTCTAAAGTGCAAGTTTCAATGTACCTTATGAGTAATCGCAGTCCCTGAGGGAACAAAGTTGTGAATTTCCCTGGCTGGAAAGGATGCTAATCTCAGGGCAGCTCTATCTTTGCTTCTTCTTTTGATCTATTTCTCAGGTATTTCTGAGATCCGGAGCTATTTGCAACCAGGCAAGAATGTTTATTAAAGATTCATTCCTTAAACTACAGTACTGGCCAAAACACCTCGGTCCTAGGCGCCATTGCTTTGCTCAGAAGTCTGCATACTTCATTGATCTTTTGTGGCTATGCTAATGAGAGTGGCACTGACATTGGGAGACTTTGATTTAACTCTGAGATCCCAGGTTCCCTCAGAGAGAGCCAGGTGATAATTAGGTTACTCACTGAATCTCATTAAGACCTAAAGAGTCAAGTTTGCAGTCCGTTTATAGTTTGCAGTCTCTGTTTACGGATGTCCCAGAAATGTTTCCTACCTGGCTGATTTTACATTTCCTCTTGGTAAATGGTTATTGCTAATTGTCCTTTGTGCCTGCTGTACTGGATACATCCTTTGATATGTAAAGACCTCATGTTTATAATGCTCTAGCTGAGTGCAACAGGGGCACTCAGACACCAAATACACGAAGATTCTACACCCTTTTTTGTGTCCTGGTGTTCTGTTTGCCACGCCGCCTGGAACCCGTACCCTCCTGCTTAAAGAAAAAAGAATCCTGGCCCCGACCATGAGAGAGTGTGGTCCGCAACAATATTTCTGTATCTGTATATAGATAGGTACGTACATACAACCAGCAAAGAGAACACCTATGTCTATGATCTAAGACACAGAGAGTTCACACCCAGCTCCCCCAGCCAGGCTAACAGTGAGATCATTGTCAGGTTCCTCAGTGCTGGGGTCAGGTGAGATTCCCTGTGACCAACATACACCCTTAGAAGAGCTTTAGAAGAGCAAGCTCGCTTTCGTACAGTCAACATACTGGAGCAGCATCTATGCCATAAACGTGACCTCAAGAATCATTTCCAAGTACACACGTGCATCATAGGGATGACAGACAAAACCTCTGTGGCTTCTCTGCAGACCTTCCCTGTGAGTCCGCGGAACCACATTAACACAGGAACGAGCAGGTGGAAGGTGAGTCCGACAGAGCCTGGCTCTCCCCCAGTCCAACACCGGGAGACTTCTAGTCCACTCTGTCCTGACCCACAGTATAAACAGTAAGCCCACCTCTTACATTTAAGTGACACTGTTTTGTAAAGTGTCTGTGCTAGCAAGATGATAGAGTTGGTGCACTTTTTTCCTCTACAAATAAAACTGGCATTTTCTTTCTGTCTCAAAATAGATTTTATTTCTTTCTGAGTATCAAAACCATTGACTTCCATGTGCTAGGAAAACACCATACTACTAAGCCACACCCAACCTCCTTCTTCCAACCATTAACCATACTCCTATATACCCTGAGTGCCTGTGTGATTAATATTGGTTGTCGGTTTGGCAGGATCTACAGTCACTATGGAAAGAGACCTGTGGGCATATCTATGAGGGAGATTCTAGACTTGCTCCATGAAGGTTGGAAGAGCCACTCTGAATGTGGATGGTTTCATTCTATAGTCTGGGATCCTGGACTGAATGAAAGGAGAACCTGTACCAAAGAGCCCTATTCCTCTCTCTCTGCTTCATGACTGTGGACACACGGGACCAGCTGCCCCATGCTCCCACTGTGATGACTTTCAACTATAATGGGCTGTACTGGCAAACTATGAGCCCAAACTAACCGCTCCTGTGTGACGTGGGAAGTGGGAAAGTATTTAGTGTTCTGTCAAAGAGCTGAAAGGGGAGAAGGAGAAAGGGGAGGAGAGAGGTCCGAGAGAAGATGGGCTGACAGGACTGATGTCTATGAAGAGCAGGGTTGAAAGAAAGGGACATGGAGCGACACCTGTCTTAGACAAACACAAAGCCACACAAACAGATTAAAACGGGAGAGCGCCGTGGGGAAGGGAGAAGGGTGTGTGTGTGTCTGAATGGAGGTGCAGCCTGCAGAGTTAGGGGCGGCTGAGAAGTTGACTGGGAGCCCAGAGTGTGAGGGGCCATGGCTAGTCATGATACCATTGCCACCATCGAGGGTAATGTAGGGTTCGGGAGTCCTTCTGTTCAGCAGGGCGTGAAGCCCATTACTAGCAGTAACTCCCCTCTCCTCTTTACAGATCAGAGGAGGGGTCTCTGCTGGCCATGCTTTTCAGACAAAAGCCAAAGGTAAGCTCTTCCCCAATCATTAAGGGATACTCCATCTCCGGAGTCAGGGAAGAAAAGAGAGAAAAGAGACAGGAGCAAACCAAGAGGCCTCTAAGAGGAACTACATTAATCATAGGTGCTAAGGTGAACATGGGTCGACCGTGAAATTCTGAGCAATTAGAAAAGGGACACTTGCCGGCGTTGGTGGTGCCTGCCTTTAATCCCTGCACTTGGGAGGCAGAGGCAGGCAGATTTCTGAGTTTGAGGCCAGCCTACAGAGTGAGTTCCAGGACAGTCAGGGCTACACAGAGAAACCCTGTCTTGAATAACCAAAAAAAAAAAAGAAGAAAGGAAGGAAGGAAGGAAGAAGGGAAGGGAAGGGAAGGGAAGGGAAGGGAAGGGAAGGGAAGGGAAGGGAAGGGAAGGGAAAGGAAAGGAAAGGAAAGGAAAAGAAAAGAAAAGAAAAGAAAAGAAAAGAAAAGAAAAGAAAAGAAAAGAAAAGAAAAGAAAAGAAAAGAAAAGGGACATTTCTCCTATATTGGGACCCAAGATAGTTCAGTTAGTAAAAAACAAACAAATGGTACAGAGCAAAATCCATTATGGTGCCTCCTGAGAGGGATACACATTAAGAAAGGCAGCCTATTAACCTCAAGGAACTTGGACCCCCAAGTTAGCTCAACTGGAGGTACACATGGGATATGGGGCTGGGGAGAAGACCTCAGTTGTCTAGACCTTCCTATAAGAAAGGGAGTCTCTCAGGATTTCTGAGAGAACGCTCATGGCTTTGCCAGCGGTCTCCTTAAGCACACCTTTCTGTTGCCTGTATCTATGGGGCTGAGAATAAATACTGTACTGAATGCGGTTAAGACCTGTAGACAACAACTGGGTTCCAGAGCAATACAACCCACCCCATGTCCAACCATCTTGTTGGCACCTCTGCATCTCCTGGGACTCCATGGTAATCATGAAGTGTGTATCCGGCTTCCCCATTTTCAGAGCCACCTGACGGAGAGATTCACCATCCACACCAAAGATTTCTCGGAAGACTTTCCAACACTCTCTGAGGTTATCTGGGTCCAAGATTCCAAAATCTCTTTGTAGGTGGTCTGCATCTATGCTCTTTTTAATGGATCCAACTCTCTCATTAATAGTTTTCTCACAGATATAGTAAAGGGTTGCTAAGAGACCACGGGACTTGATAGCATAGAGGTCTTTTTGCAGTGTCTCCCTAAGCTTTGAGAAGTCTTGTGATTCAGGCTTGATGATGGATACCAGGAACAGGTCGGGCTTCTTTACTTCCTCCTTCCGGAGATTCTCGAGGATATTCCCCCGGATATTCTGCAGGAGCTGGGCTTCAGGGAAGGTGCTTGTGCTGAGGTCCCTGTCCAGCTTGGTCCAGACGACATAGAACCTCTTTCTCATCCTCTGTGCGGCTTTGGCCAGCTTCACATGATTCTCGCTGAACTGATCAGAAGCGACGATGATGATAAGGTCGTAGGTGCTGATCTGCATCTCATCCAGGTAGCTCTCCACGCTCTGGGCTGTGGCCCCTAAGCCAGGCAGGTCCCACAGCTCCGCATAGGGAAAGTGGGAGGAGGAGTAACAGGCTGGTTTCTGGGTGGTCCTCACCACTCCAGTGGGAGCTGAATCCTCCTCCTTGTGCCCAATGAGCCTAAGGGCATTGATGAAAGATGACATGCCATTGCCAGTTTCCCCGGTCACGGCGATCTTCACTGTGGTTCTGGAAACTTTCTGTCTGATCTCATTAACTATAGAGACCACTTCCACCCCATTCCCTCCCGCCACAGCGGACTCAAGACCCTTAACGACTTCTGCAGTTAAAACATTGCTGTCTTTGGGGATGAATACAGCATTGGAGAAGCATGCACACTGTTTATCCTCGGGCGACCCAACCGTCTCTTCCATGTTGGTGCACAGTGGAGCAACCTGCAATTACGTTGAAAGGAGCTGAGATGGCTGTGAACACAGGCACTCATGGGAAACACTGTCCCTTGTCAAGGCTCCCAGATCCACAGGCTATCCTACGCCAAGAGCTGCCCTGCTGTGCATGGGCACAGTCCAGGAGGGCAAGGGTACCTCTATAGCTGTTACTGCACAGTAAAGCACAAAGCTGCGCACTGGGATGTCAGGCCGGTCTCTCACCGGGTACAAATGTCCATGCTCCCGGTTGCCTGAGCTACCCAGAGGAAGTGTATTCAGAGCAGGGAACAGCCTATGCCAGCTCCCACCCAGAGGACCCAGCAAGGCTTCAGTTCACACAACCTTCTCCATCAGTGGCTATTTGTTCTAGTTGCCCTCTGAAAAGTCTTCTTCCTCTCCCCAGTGGCATTCAGTAAGTAATGGTGTGATGGTTTGTATATGCTTGGCTCAGGGAGTGGCACTATTAGAGGGTGTGGCCCTCATGGAGTGGGTGTGGCCTTGTTGTAGTAGATGTGTCACTGTGGGTGTGGACTATAAGACCCTCATCCTAGCTGCCTGGAAGCCAGTATTCTGCTAGCAGCCTTCAGGTGAAGGTGTAGAACTCTCAGCTCCTCCTGCACCATGCCTGCCTGGATGCTACCATGTTCCTGTCTTGATGATACTGGACTGAACCTCTGAGCTTATAAGCCAGCCCCAATTAAATGTTGTCCTTGATAAGACTTACCTTGGTCATAGTGTCTGTTCACAGCAGAAAACCCTGAGACTAATGGCATAAGGAATACATGGCTACAGCAAATACATAGCTACCAACATGTATTCAACAGCAAAGCCACATGGTTTCCAAATGACCTCATTAGGGGCTGGAGACGGGACAGCTCAGCAGGTAAGAGCACTGGCTGGTCTTGCAAAAAGACCTGGGCTTTCTCCCAGCCCCCACATGGTGGCTCACAACCACCTGTAACTCCAACTCCAGGGATTCCAAAGCCCTCTTCTGGACTCCATAGCTCTGTGTGCACATGTGCACATACAGACACTCAGGCACACATACATATAAAATAAATCTTTTTTAAAAATTCCATCAGGGCTGTAGAGATGGCTCAGAGCTTAAGAGCACTGGCTGAAGCCGGGTGTGGTGGCACACGCCTGTAATCCCAGCACTTGGGAGGCAGAGGCAGGCAGATTTCTGAGTTCGAGGCCAGCCTGGTCTACAGAGTGAGTTCCAGGACAGAAAGGGCTACACAGAGAAACCCTGTCTCAAAAAAACAAAACAAAAAAACAAAAACAAACAAACAAACAAAAGAGCACTGACTGCTCTTCCAGAGGTCCTGAGTTCAATTCCCAGCAAACACATGGTGGCTCACAACCATCTATAATGGGATCTGATGCCCTCTTCTGGCACACAGATGTACATGCAGATAGAACACTCAGATGTACATAAAATAAAAATTCCATCAATCCTAAATCAGCATGTGGGTTGTCTGTTACCACTGCTGCTCTTCTTATTAAAATACAGAGTGAAATTCTTCTGTGAACATCTTCCTTTTTTGTTTTTATTAGTATATATTTTTTTTGTTTGTCTGTTTGTTTTGAGACAGGGTTTCTCTATGTAGGCTATCCTGGAACTTGTTCTATAGACCAGGCTGGCCCCAAACTCAAGAGATATGCCTGCCTCTGCCTCCTTAATGCTGTGATTAAAGGTGTGCTCCACTACACTCAGCATTTTTAGTATATGTTAATGATACATATGCTGGGTTTTATTATGACATTTGCATCCATGTATGTCACCCATTTTCTTGAAGATTTATTTATTTATCTTATGAATATGAGTACACTGTCGCTGTCTTCAGACACCAGAAGAGGGCACCAGATCCCATTACATATGGTTGTGAGCTACCATGTGGTTTCTGGGAATTGAACTCAGGACCTCTGGAAGAGTAGTCAGTGTTCTTAACCACCAAGCCATCTCTCCAGCCCACGTCCCACATTTTTATTATATTCTTCCACGCCCCTGGTAACCTTTCTTTCTAGACCTCCTCCTCATCCCAGTGATCTCTTTCCTCTTCCTAACCTGTCCCACTTGTACTTTTTTTTGTTTGTTTGTTTTGTTCCTTGGTTTTCTTGTTGGGTTTTTGGGTTTTTTGTTTGTTTGTTTGTTTTTGTTTTTGTTTTGTTTTGGTTTAGTTTTTTGAGACAGGGTTTCTCTGTGTAGCTCTGGCTGTCCTGGAACTCACTCTGTAGACCAGGCTGGCCTCAAACGCAGAAATCTGCCTGTCTCTGCCTCCCAAGTACTAGGATTAAAGGCTTGCGCCACCACTGCCCGGCCCAACTTGTACTTTTATGGTTTGTTTTTAGTGTTTTGCGTTTGGTTTGTTTTTTCTTTTCTTCTGTGGCCCAGTGAGTTTCCTTGACTCTTTACAAAACCATGACTGAGAATGGCCTACAGCAGCACTCGCACCCTATCAGTGACTACAGGGACTCAAGGAAATGTCCTCCCTCCTTCATTAACCACCAGCTGTGTGTAAATCCTCAGGGAGGTGTGCAACCTCACCAGACCATCCCCTTTCTATGACAAGATGACAGCAGGCCCAGTCACCTGGTGATCTTGTACAAGTAACCAATCATAATGGAGCATTCAATCCTGTTTTTGCTGACTACATTTTTGTCATGAGACTGAATGTATTTCGTGGGGCAGGATTGGGAAAGCCTCTCAGCCCCGCAGACAGAGGACGTGTGGCTCAGGAATCAAAGGCACTTACTGCTCTTTCATAAGATATCAGGTTGATTCCCGGCACCTGTACCAGTAGGTGACTCACAACCTCCTGTAACCACAGTTCCAGGGGACCTGACAGCCTCTTCTGGTCTCCTGGGGCACTCTACAAATGTGCACAGCCCCACACAGAGACACATATACACATAACTAAACACAATAAAGAGCTGGGCGTGGTGGTGCATTCCTTTACTCCCAGCACTTGGAGGCAGAAGCACAAGAGTATGTATGGGTTCCAGGCCAAACAGTGAGGGCTACACTTTCTCAAGAAAAAGATTTATATATTTATATAAAAGATTTATATGTTTATATATATTATATATATATAAAAGATGGAGGATGTGAAGTGCAGAAATTCATACGAGGCACTTACACGTAAGCAAAAAAACAAAACAAAACAAAACAAAACAAAAAAACCCACCTTCCATAGACTAGAGTGTCAGCCTTCTGGAGAGTGAGCACAGGACTCCAACCATTTCACAGGACTACACCAGCTCTCAAGAAGCAAGCCGGCAGCAGGCACCTTATCCTGCTGTTCTGAGATGAAGGCCCCGGGTGGGACAGGTGTGTGCAGCTCCACTTACTCGTGATTACCATGGCTCTTTCTTTCCCTCACAATTTTATTTTCTTGGTTTGTGTGCATATGCACTTGAAACTCAGCACCATATATTTGAAATTTTTCCTGAGTCTCACAAAAGCTCTTGTGTCCTTTAAGGAGCCTCCTGCCAGCCAGAGGGTGGTGGTGCACTCCTTTAATCCCAGCACTTGGGAGGCAGAGGTAGGCAGATCTCTGAGTTGGAGGCCAGCCTCGTCTACAGTGAATTGTAGGACAGCCAGGGCTACACAGGAAAGCCCTGTCTCAAAAACAAACAAAAACAAAAAATAAATAGAAATAAAACAGAAACAGCAACCCTGCACCCCAAAGGAGCTCCCTTCCAGATTTACTCATGGGATCCCAAGAAAGTACTAGAATTGTGCCCAGGTGTCCACTTGGGAAGTCCCGGGCTCTTTAGTCTGGAAGGTGCTTCTCGGGCACCCTTAAGTCTCTGGTACAGTTTCTTGCCCTCCACATTCCCAGTGGGAGCACCCTCTGCCTCCCTTGCTTGCCTTCTGGGATGGGCTGTCCTGCCTTTGGCCCAGCACTGCTCCCTGTGCTCCCTTCCTCCTGGCTCCTCAACCCCGGGGGGCCTGGCTTTAGTCTCCACATGGAAAGAGAGGGCTGACACCCCCTCCTGAGTCTCCAGAAGTTTTGTGCAGATTATCAGATCAGTTGCTTTTCTCATCCCTCTGACAAAGTTCTACAAGGAGGAGTCCTATAGGACTCGGGATTCGTGACTCAGACAGACAAGGTTCGTGAGGCATTTTGGCCTAGAATTCAAGCGGCCTCACACTTCCCTACTTGAGGATCCTGTCCAGTTTATACCTGTGCTGCCTCTGGTTTACCCCGTGGCACACAGTTCAGGCATCCGTGAGAATGAGGAGCATGCCCTCCTGGCTTCTGAAGGGACCCCAACAAGAAAACTCACTGGAGAGGGGCAGCCAGGGCTGGGAGGGGAGAGCAAAGCCATGCGACCCACGGCTCGGAAACCTCATGTACTCACAGAAAGAGGTGCACTTCATAGAAGCCAGGGCATGCTCACACACAAGTGTTCCTGCATGAACATGCGTGTTCACAAGCACATTCTCAAGTGTTGTGCCATATGATTCACCAAGGTTACATGTTACTCTACTGGATTGAACTGACTGAAAAGTGTTTTGTTTGTTTTACTTTTGCTTTTGTTTTTTCGTTTGTTTGTTTTTTTTTTCTTTCTTTTTTTAGATAAGAGTCTCTCTACATAGCCATGGCTGTTCTGGAACTCACTCTGGAGAGCAGGCTCACAAAGACCCACCTGCCTCTGCCTCCTGAGGGCTGAGACTAACAACGTGTGCCAGCCCTCCTAGAGACTTATGTTTTATTATATTTATTCCAACTGTACAACTTTACTGAAATGTTACTGATAACCCACCAAAACTTCATGCCTTAAGTAAAACAAACTAAAAACTATGGATAATGGGGGAGCGATATCTCATAAGCATCCGTGATGGTACGTTTCAGTTGCCAGCTTGATTGCATCACAGCACGCCCAGGGTATCAGTGAGGCACATGGTTAAGTATAAGTGTCAGGGTATTTCCGGAGAGGATTACCTGGGGGGGAGGAGGGAGACTCACCCTGGAGGCAGGCATCACCATCTTGTCTGCTGGAGTCCAGAGCTAGTTTAAAAAGACAGAGAGAGGCTTTCAACCCTGGAAACACTGGCCCACAACCCATTCTTCTGTGCGATTATTATAGACTAATAAATCACAAGCATTTTAAAATGTAAAATACAGGCTAATATGTGACTAATATTACCCCTGCTAGTCTAAAACTCGCTATGGAAACTTGAACTGAATCTTCTGCCCCTAATTCCTAAGTCCAATGCTTTACATGTGTGAGCCACCTGACCCAGCCAAATTATGCAAACATTGAAAACTCACTCTTATGGAAAGACTGACTATAAAGTACTCCACACAGTTCATTCCTCATCCAGCAACCCTGAGCCTCCATGAGAGGGGCTTCCAGAGGTGTGGGAACCAGCCAAAACAAAGCTGTGGATCTGAACATGCAAGGACTTTTGTGAACACAGACCCTACTGGACTCTCAACCCCCCCTGACTCTTTATCACTTCACCATTGTGGAGACACTGGGAATTTCCAGGTGTTATTGGTTCCCAGAAAGGGTGATGATCCACCCCATGGTCAGTGGGAGCAACCTGGGGTCCAGCATGCTTTGGGTGGGTAGTGTTCAAAGCGTCTCCTCCACACACCGTAATAGTCTATGAAGGACTGAGCTGGTACCTGTGGTGTGCCAGGTTTTCTAAAGCAGATGAAATATTTGAACTGGTTTTTGTCTTGGTTTTATTTTTATTTTATTTTGTTTTATTTACTTATTTATTTTTAGTTTTTGGACTTTTGGTTTTGGTTGGTTGGGTGGTTGGTTGGTTGGTTAGTTGGTTTGATTTGTTAGTTTGTTTTAAAAGGGTTTACCAAGAAAACCCACTAGTCACCGAGCCTGACAATGTGAGTTCAATTGTGGAAGGAATCAGCTCTGCGAGTTGTCCTCTGACCGTCACATACACACAGACACACACACAATAAATAAATACTTGTAAAAATAACTGAACTGAGAATTATACACAAGTTTCTTTAGGAGCTCAGTCTTACAAGTCCCAGTCTCCATTTGCTCCGAATAAAGAACCACTGTGTTCACATTGTCCGGGACATCCAGATGTTGCCAGTGAGAGGTTCTGATCCTGTGCTCTGGCCAGTAACTGAGAGCCTGGGTAAAAAAAATCCCACCTGTTTTCTCATAACCAGCCCCACCAGGAGACCCACAAACCCGGGCACATGCAGGTACAAAGGGGCATGGTTGCTTTTCTCTGGTGGATTGGAAGAACTTGATTCAGCCAGAGGCGGGACACTCTGGTCCTGAAGACAGTGCGGGAGGGTGCCTGCAGCACAAGGTCCCCCCAGAACAACACCTGACCCCAGACTCCCCTGCCCTGAGCAGGTTTATAGGCCAAGCAGGAGCCCTCTGCCTACCTGCTCAGAAGCCTTACAAAGCTGCAATCCAGGCCCAGGACGGTCAGGAGGGAGAGAACAGAAGTGCGGAGGGGCAGGGTCCAGTGGGCAAGAGCAATCAGAAGAGGCAGGAGCAGCTGACTAGCAGCCTGAGCTCCGGGGCTCCTCTCAGACCCTGCTCCACCCTGGCCCTTGAAGCAACTCCCCCCTTCTAGACTGAGCCCTGCCTGCCTCCCCCCTCCCACCCGCCTCCGAGGGGAGGGGCCTCTGCCTGAGCAGCTTTCAGTTTCAGTTCCTGGAAATGGCTAGTTTTCAGGATTTAGCAGCTGAAACTCCACATTCTTCTTTAGGAAGGGAGGAACTCTGCCAGATGGCCAGGCTTGGAACCGTGCCATCCAGACTGGGGTCAGAGCTGCCTGATCTGACCCCTGCTGCCTCCCTTCCCGGAGCCCCTCTTGCTCAGATGATAGCACCTAACCCTGGGGGATGCCCATCTTCAGATGAATTCCAGCACTTACAGGGTGATTGGGTCTGAGAATCGCTGAAGGAAGACCCCAGACTCAAATAGTATGTAAAAGAAAAAAGAGTGTTTCTTCTGCAGAAATGACCAGCATTCAGAGGCCAAACATTCATCAAAATGGCAGTGGCTTTTATGCAGGGGTAGGGGAATTTTCCCAAAGGGTTAGGTAATGTCTAATATGATCAGTAGGAGGCAAAGCAGTGACATCAGTACAATTTTGATTGGTTACAATGTTAATTTCATTATATTTGGTGAGACTTTGAGGAATTTCACATACCAGCTCAGTTCTGGCCTTGGTATCTCCCCCAGCCAGATGTCCCAAGAGCTGACTCAGCTTTGAACTTACCCTCCCTAAGTCAGGGTCAGCCCTGACCTAGGCTTAGTGTCAGTGGTGTGCTTTCCAAGGTTCTTATTTCTTAGTGGACCTCTCAAGAGCAGCAGACCCTTCACGAGGCTACTCCTTGTGGCTGCTCCTTGTTCACCTGCTCCCGCCTACCAGGGAGCCCTGCCAGTCTACCCTGTCAGCCTCCCTATCTCCAGTGTCTCTTCTCACTCATGACTCAGGAGACACAGTACCCGGCTCCCCCTTGCCCTGCGTTATTGATGATCTTGGAAGACGAGGCCTGTAACTATGAGCCAGTGTCCATATTTCACGCCACCGCCAGTCCAGGTCTGGGGGTTTCAGGGCAAGGCTCATTGAAGAGCCCATCACTGCCAGGTCCCGGGGGTATCCTGTGGCCCACATGTGGCAAGACCCCATTCTATCAGTCCCTGGCTTCCTCTTCCTTCACTCTTCGTGAGACAGCTGCACTGTCCCAAGATGCTGTTACGAGTTCCTTCATGCCCGGTTTACCCTTTCCAGAACAGCACAGCCTCTGGAGCACCCAGCCCGGCCCTGGGGGGTCCTTTATCCTCATGCCTATCCAGGCCAGCAGCTCCTGCCTCACACCTACCCAAAGCAGTTCACCTCTACACACATGTCTCAGACCCAAAGTAGGTCAACTGAGTCAGCAGAAAAATATTAAAAGCAGAGGCTGGAGAGTGCAGTCATGACTGCTGCCTGTGAACTCCCTAAGAGCTCTGTAACCTCTCCACAGGTCCTCTGTCCTCATTCCAGTCTGGGAGCAGCAGGTGGGCATGACCATGCACTTGGGGACGATTCACCGTGAATGTCACTAATTTTTGCAACTAATGCATGTTGATAATTAGAGCTGGGGCCGGGTGTTGGTGGCACATGCCTGTAATCCCAGCAGTTGGGAGGCAGAGGCAGGCAAATTTCTGAGTTCGAGGTCAGCCTGGTCTACAGCATGAGTTCCAGGACAGCCAGGGCTACACAGAGTAATCCTGTCTCCAAAATCCAAAAAATAAAATAATAATAATAATAATAATAATAATAATAATAATGGCTGGGATGTGCACATGCATGAACACACACACACACACACACACACACACACACACACACCTTTACCTGGGTTGGGAGTGGCTGGAGAAATGCTTCAGCAGTAAGATCACTTTACTTGCTCTTCCTGAGAACCTGAGGCCAGTTCTCAGCAACCATGTCAGGCAGCTCTCGCCTGCCTATAATTCCAGATGGCCTCTGAAGCCATCCCCCACACCCCCATATTCACGGCATACACAGATATGTATGCAAAAATAAAATAATTCTTCTTTTCAAACTCTATGTTGGCGGATGCCATGCAGGAAGAGCCGCAGTGGACAAGTGAGCTCCCTGGACATGGCCCACCATCTTGGTCGGCTGCCATGGGTGTGCTCTGGTGACGCACGGCCCCAGAGACTTCACCCCAGGATTGCTTCTTGCTACTGATGTGCTGTCTCCTGGAGGTCATTTTCATACTCACTGATTGGGCTTGGTGTGAATGGACACCGGATCACCCTCACAGCCTATAGCTGGTGTGATCACTTCCTGGGTCACAGCCCACCTTATTGGGCAAATTCCCTCCAGCCCAACATGAAGATGAACTTTCATGAATGAATGCTGTTCAGATGAATTAATGACTTTAAAGGGTTCCTGTTTTGATTCAAATAGTTTTCTTCTTTCATTCTTTTTAAGTGTTTATTTATTTATTTATTATATCTAAGTACACTGTAGCTGTGTAGTTATGTATTACTGCCATAAAGAAAATAAAAAAACCTGCATAATTGTTACTTAGAAAAAGAAAAAGAATAGAAATAACCAACCCCCCATAGAATAGTAACTAAAGGCTGCATAATAAGGAATGCAATGAGCTTTCATATATTGCACTAAGAAGAGAAATGGGCTTGGCACACATTTGTGATCAAGAAAAAACATTCATTCTAGGTCAGGTCCCAGGATGAGGCCACAGGTGTGCACTATGAAAAAGCAAAGCCGTGTGACAATGTTGCTTGGAACTTACAATGAGTTTATAGAATGAAACGCTGCTTTGAACTTACTATAAACATCCTTCTGAGCCGGGAGTGGTGGCGCACGCCTTTAATCCCAGCACTTAGGAGGCAGAGGCAGGCAGATTTCTGAGGGATTTCTGAGTTCAAGGCCAAGTGCTGGGATCAAAGGCATGCGCCACCACTGCCCGGCTGATGTAACTTTTTCTTTGTAGAGAACTTTTTGTGAAGTTATGCAGGTTTTTTCTTTTCTTTATGGCAGCAATACATAGCCTTTGTTTCCTATTGCTAACAGAGCATGTCCACTTACATCAGTGATGCTTTTTCTTACAGGTCTCGGAATGGACAGAGTCACTTCAGTTCTTTCTATAACTAAAAAGCTATAAAAAGCTGAAAGCAATAAAGTTCTGGTGTCGCCCTTTCCGATTCAACCAGTGTGCTTTGTGTCTGTGTGCCTGACTTACTTTTTTTTTTCCCTCCTTTCTTGCTGGCTCAGGGCTAGCCAACTCCACTAGGCAGTGAGAAAGTAAAGAACCCAAGTAGCTCAGTTTCTTTTTTCCAACTCCCTGCTGCTATCAGCAGGAGTTCAACTGCCAGAAGCCATCCAGCAAGACACAGTTAACAGCCAGAAGCCTTTTGGCCCCAGAATAGCAAGAGACAGTTAAATTGCCAAAAAGCCATCAGCTTTTGGCCCCAAGGCAGAGACACCCTGACCCACTACTTTACTCAGTTACTTCAAGGTCCGAAAAGGCTTTTGACACCAAGAAGGCATTTGTAGCCAGGAGAAAGGACGAGAAAACAATTGTAGCTGAGTGGCATAAATACAACAAAACAGAAAGCTAACAGGGTGACCTCAGCAGTTAACTTTCAGCTGCTCTGAGGGGACACTGCAAATGCCAATAAAGAAAACCTTCATGCCCACGTGACAGCTGAGGGACAAAATTAGAAAAGAACAACCCAGCCCAGGCTGCTAAAACTGCTCTGGTACCACGTGAAGGACAGACAGGCCCCTCCTGGGGAAGTCCCCCTCAAAGAGGACTGTGCTGCACTGTAGACCTGCAGGCTGAACTGTGCCTGTCCCCAAACCGGAGGGCACATAGATATGCACCACCCTTGGGGCTCTGAGTGAGGCTATGGCCACGCAGTGAAGGCTGAGACTAGAGAGTGGGTAAGTGTTCCCTGCCTTGTCCTGGGACAGACTGGATTCACACTCTCCAGTACAGGCAGTGGATCAAACCACATAGTTTGTGACTCGTTGTCTTAGGATTTCCAATGCTGTGAAGAGACACCATGATAGAGGCAACTCTTAGAAAGGACAATATTTATTGGAGCTAGCTCACAGGTTCAGAGGTTCAGTCAAGGCAGGAAGCATGGCAGCATCCAGATAGGCATGGCGCTGGAGAAGTCTACATTGTGTTCCAAAGGTGAACAAAAGACTGCTGTCTTCCAGACAGCTAGGAAGAGGGTTGCAAAGCCCACCCCCACAGTGACACACTTCCTCCAACAAGGCCACACCCACTCCAACAATGTCACACCTGCCAATAGTGCCACTCCCTTGGCTAAGCACGTTCAAACCACCACACTCTCGACCTCAAAGACACTGTCTCCATGCTCTTCAGGAAAAAAATTGAGAAAATCAAAAGTTGACTGTCCGCAAACCTGGAAACATGACTCAATGATTAATGTCATTTGGTGCTCTTCCAGAAGACTAGGGGTTAGTTGCCAGTACCCACAGCAGGCAGCACACAACTGTCTGTAACTCTAGCTCTAGAGAGTCCAGTACTTTCTTCTGGTTTCTATGGGTACCTGTGTGCACATGCTTGTGCAAGCACACACACACACACACACACACACACACACACACATGCTCATGCATGCACACACACATGCTCATGCATACACACACATGCTTATGCACACACACACACACACACACGCTCATGCATATACACACACATGCTTATGCGCGCATACACACACACACACACACACACACACACACGCTCATGCATACACACACACACACACACGTGCTCGTGCATGCCCACACACACACATGCGCGCGTGCGCGCACACACACACACACACACACACACACATAGGGAGAGAGAGAGAGAGTTTAAGTTATTGTCTTAAAGAGTAGACCTAACTCATAGCATTCAGAATTAAACACAGAGCAGAAACTCTCAGAAGTTGGTGACAAGGACATGAGCATGTTCTCTGAATGTGTTTCCTTGAATCATAAAGGATTCCAGTTAACAGGTTGCAGATGAGGACCTGGGCTGTTGGTGACCTGAGGTGTTTCCTATCGACCCACCCCCACCCACTGAGGTCAGAGTGGAACCTCCTCCAAGACCACCACACACATCAAGTAATTAAGAATGTAATTACTGGCAAGATGGGGTGTTACATGCCTTTAACGTCAGCACTTGGGAGACAAAAGCAGATGAATCTCATTTAGTTCAAGGCCAGCCTGGTCTATATATGGAGTTTCAGGACAGCCAGGGAAGGCTACATAGTGAGACCCTGTCTCAGATGACAAGCCAACAAACAAATAAGAATTCTATAACTACCCCAAGCACACTTTCTTTTGCAGATAAGCAACATGTCTGTTCCATAAAGGGCTTCTGGGAGGTTGGGGGTGTGACCCAGTTGGCAAGGTGTTTGCCCTGGTACTCACAAAGCCCAGGGCTCCATCCTTCATACTGCATAAAACTGGGCATGGTGGCACACACTTGTAACTGCATATTTTAGAGATGTAGGCAGGAGGATCAGAAATTTGAGGTCATTCTCAGCTCTATCCTAGCTAGGATACACGAGACTGTCTCAAAGCAGCAGCAGCAGCAGCAGCAAAAAGAAGAAAAGCAACTTCTGAATGCTTCTAACTGAAAAACAGATCAGGGACAGCCCAGCTGAGGACACGTGGAAGCAGAGCTGAAACCTATTTCCATCCTCTATGTCCTCCATAGTCAGAGAGCCAGATAGTGACTACACTGGGTGTTCAGGATCCCAGTATAGCCTGGAGCCTTTTTCAGGGTGAGCTTTTAAGTACAAAAGCTGTACCCTGGGTTAACATACTTCAGTTAACAAGAACAGTTAGCCAGAAGTGGAACTACAGAAGCCAAAAGGCAAGGTTCATTTAACATTGAGAGATGTTGCCACAAGTGTGGACTTTGATGCATTAGGTCTTTGTTTTCTTTTTTGGCAGGTGGTACTGTCTACCTGCTGAGTGTTACAGCCTGAATGGTGCTTCCAACATGGAGTCAGTTGTGCTAAGGTCTGGGGGCCTGATACAGCTTCTACCTACATGTAACACACACACACACACACACACACACACACACACACACACTGTCTGTGCTGGCTGGTTTTGTGTGTCAACTTGACACAGGCTGGAGTTATCACAGAGAAAGGAGCTTTAGTTGGGGAAGTGCCTTCATGAGATCCAGCAGTGGAGCATTTTCTCAATTAGTGATCATGGAGGGAGGGTCCCCTGTGGGTGGTATCATCCCTGGGCTAGTAGTTTTAGATTCTATGAGAGAGCAGGCTGAGCAAGCCAGGGGAAGCAAGCCAGTAAGTAACATCCTTCCATGGCCTCTGCATCAGCTCCTGCTTCATGACCGGTTTGAGTTCCAGTCCCGACTTCCTTTAGTGAAGAACAGCAATGTGGAAATGTAAGCTGAATATATCTTTTCTTCCCCAACTTGCTTCTTGGTCATGATGTTTTGTGCAAGAATAGAAACCCTGACTAAGACAAATTGGCACCAGCATAGTGGAGTATTCCTGTGACAATCTGACCATGTTTTAGGTAGGACTGTGAAAGGCGTTTGGAACTTTAAGTTAGAAGAGCCATTTGGTGTTAAGAGCCCTGTGGGATGTTGTGTAGACACTTGGGAGATAATATTGAGAACAGTGCAGAAGATGGAGGCCTGGCTGGTGAAATGTCAGAGGGAAGATGAAAGGCTCTTATCAGCGCTGTTGGTGTTTTGCTTGTGAAGATTCTGTGGTTTTGGCTAGCTGGGGCTGAAGAATCAGCTGAGATAAACAAGATACTAGAACTACTAAAGTGAAACCTTTGCATTACTGGGACTATTGATGCTGGTTAGCTGGAGCTAAGAAATTAGTGGTGATTAAGAAGAGACCAGCATCATTGAGGTAAAATCTTCTGGGAAGTGTTTTCTGAGAGCACAGAGGCTGTGTTCCAGAGATAGCCAAGGCTGTACCTTGTGCTGTAGCTGAACTTGGTAATGTGTAAGAGTCACCCAGGTAGTACTGGTTTTGAAGGCATGAAGTGGGTCATGAAGAGCAGCTGAGGCTTGGCACTGTGAGAGGCCATGGAAGGTGCTTCAGTTGCAATTGATGGCCCAGGACTAAAGGGGTCATGCAAAGGAGTTGAGGTTTGGCACCAAGAAGAGAATCTATGAGAGGCTATTGGTGAAGCCTAGTTAAAGTAGAAGACAGCAGTGTTTTGGAGATGCCAGTACCAAGAGTGACCACCAAGAATAGCAGCAGCAGTGGAGTACAGGCAGCTGGAGCCTAGAAGACAAGGTGTGTGCTACAAAGAGCAGAGCTGGAGAAGTGACCCAAGCCCCTTGGGGGAACCCAGAAGATTGTGAATGAGTCCCAGACATTGGACAGTTAGACTTTGATTTTTGCTTTTGATTGTGACTGTGCCCTGATATTTTTCCCTCTAGAAGAAAGTATTTTAGTGGAGCCCACAGTTAAGGGACTTTGTAGGCTTTTTGTTGTTGTTTTTGCTTTTTTGTTTGGTTGGTTGGTTGGTTGATTGATTTTTGGTTTTTCAATTTTTTGAGACAGAGACTTTTTTGAAATTTTAAAGGACTTCTAAGTTGAAAAGATATTGGACATTTTAAAGGGAATCGAACTTTTAATATGTAAAGACTGTGGGACTTTTAAAGT
Source organism: Apodemus agrarius (assembly GCA_964023405.1). NCBI lineage: Eukaryota > Metazoa > Chordata > Mammalia > Rodentia > Muridae > Apodemus > Apodemus agrarius. Next base: position 42,287,175 of record OZ030015.1, on the reverse strand, counting down.
TATTTAGATCTTGGGGATGAATAAAAAAGTAAGGGTTGAGGCTTAATAGTGATGTGTTTGTGTGTCAAATTGACAAGGGGTCAGTTGTACTGGTTGGTTTTATGTGTCAACTTGACACAGGCTGGAGTTATCAAAGAGGAAGGAGCTTTAGTTGGGGAAGTGTCTCCATGAGATCCAGCTATGGGGCATTTTCTCAATTAGTGATCATGGAGGGAGGGCCCCCTGTGGGTGGTATCATCCCTGGACTGGTAGTTTTGTATTCTATAAGAGAGCAGGCTGAGCAAGCCAGGGGAAGCAAGCCAGTAAGAGACATCCCTCCATGGCCTCTGCATCAGCTCCTGCTTCCTGACCTGCTTGAGTTCCAGTCCTGACTTCCATTGAAAAACAATGTGGAAATGTAAGATGAATAAACCCCTTCCTCCCCAACTTGCTTCTTGGTCATGATGTTTTGTACAGGAATAGAAACCCTAAGACACACACACACACACACATGAGATATGCCCTCATGAAAGATAATTAGGTCCTAGCATCATTGCTTTAGGAAGGGACCAATCATGTTCTCAGCAGTTCAACTGCCTCCTCTAAGGACATGTGTTTGAAAAAGGAGAAGCCTTGTCTTTGGATCTTTCGTGCTGCTGGTCTCTTCCAATAAGTTCCTGTCATTGTGATGGTGCCACTAGTGGCTAACTTGGTGGATCCTCCACGGGGAATTCCCAGGCTTTAGAACCAGGACTTAATAAACCATATTTGCGTTTATATTACCTAAACACAGTTGTTTTTTGGAACACCAGAAAATAAACTAAGAAGTTGATGGCCAGACCTTGAGGAAGCCTCTGCCCTATGCTGACACGGAGCTCGACTCCCCTGAACACAGATCACATGTTTCAAAGACATCTTTAGTGGGCCAACGATATGGCTCAGTGGGTCAAGGTGCTTGCTGCCAAGCCTGATGACGTGAGTTCAGTCCCCAAAACCTATATGGTGGAAGGAAAAAAACTGACTCTATGTGCTGTGGAAGGCTGGCAACCACACACCCACACTCACGTGTGCATACACACAGGCACAACAAGCAGCAGATTTTAAGGGACAGTCACCATCACCCTCTCGCCTCCCTCCAAATTTGTAAGTGCCATGCTGTACCAGTTGAGTCGCCACCAAGGGGTATCTGGAGAAAGGTAAAGATAAGAATGAGACAGTATTGATGAAGGCAGCTTTAATGTTTTAGGAGGGACAAGATTTAATTTAAACATTCATCACAAGGAAGACGGAAAGCATAACAACCTCGGTACTGAACCTGGAAAGCCTTGCTCACTGTCTCAGCAAATGCTTGCACTTTTAAGCATTATTAAGCATTATTGCAAGCCGTTGCTACAGCCCTCACTTTCTAGTGAATAGCTAGGACTCCAAGCAAAAAGACCCTGAGACAACCTGAATTCCACTTGAGGGTAAGCTAGACCCTTCCCAAATGCTTTCAGGAGGGAGGATAGAGTCCTTTAGAGCTCTCCTCAGGGAGACCTGGGTGATCTTAGCAAGTATGTCGATGACGAGCTTGTGTCTCTGGTGTCTGAAGTATCGGATGATGAAGTCCCACAAGCCAAACCACCACGAGCTTCCAAGAACCCCGAGGAACACCTTCACAGCAACACACATCATCAGCCTCAGTCTCCTGTCCATCTTGTGCAAGTCCTGGAGCTTCAAGGCCCTGGAGCCCACCTCCAGCCTCCCCGTACTCTGAGCCGCCCACAGAAATGACTCATCATTCACACCAAAGAGCTTCTGGTAGGTTTCCAGACCCCTCTCCAGGTCAGCCATATCACAGGCAGGGCGGAACGTTGCCTCCAGCTGGTTCCTGAGCATCTGATCCTCCTTCAGAGAGTAAGCCTTATTGTTGATGCACCTGTCGCAGACTTGAGAAATGGTCTCTAAGGGATCTATGTACTGGATGTTGAAGATGTCATTATGCAGGGTTTTTCTAAGCTCTGGGAAGTCATGAAAAGATGGACTAAAGCAGGATACCAGGAATAGCGGGGGGTCCCTCACCTGACCCTTCCGGAGATTCTCGAGGATATTCCCCCGGATATTCTGCAGGAGCTGGGCTTCAGGGAAGGTGCTTGTGCTGAGGTCCCTGTCCAGCTTGGTCCAGACGACATAGAACCTCTTTCTCATCCTCTGCGCGGCTTTGGCCAGCTTCACATGATTGGCACTGAACTGCTCAGAAGCGACGATGATGATAAGGTCATACGTGCTGATCTGCATCTCATCCAGGTAGCTCTCCACACTCTGGGCTGTGGCTCCTAAGCCAGGCAGGTCCCACAGCTCCACATAGGGAAAGTGGGAGGAGGAAGTGTAACAGGCTGGTTTCTGGGTGGTCCTCACCACCCCAGTGGGAGCTGAATCCTCCTCCTCATGCCCAATGAGCCTAAGGGCATTGATGAAAGATGACATGCCATTGCCAGAGTCCCCGGTCACGGCGATCTTCACCGTGTATCTATACTTAGTCTGCATTTCATCTTTGACTATGCACACCACTTTCTGTAACTTCCCCTCTGCCACTGCCTTACCAATCTTCTCAATGACCTCTGGAGAGGTAGAGTTGTGGCTGGTGTAGAACGAGTCATCAGCAGTGATGGATTTAGATGACGGGCTGATGAGGAGCTTGAGAGATTTTGCCATGTTTATGAAAAGTGTAAAAGTCTGCAAGAGAAAAGAGACAGAGAGTCAGACTCAGGATGACCCAGGAATCCACGGAAACCATATACCCCAGCCATGGCTTTCAGGTCTGCCGCCAGAGACAGCAACGGCCTGTCACTTGAACAGAGCATGGCCGCTCCTCTGGGATGGGGAACCAGATGTTCAAGGGTTGGAGAGGTGGCTAGGGTGTAAGAGCACTGGCTGCTCTTCCAGAGGTCCTGGGTTCAAATCCCAGCAACCACATGGTGGCTCACAACCATCTGTAATGGGATCTGACGCCCTCTTCTGACACACAGGTGCACATACAGATCAAGCGCTCATACACAGAAACAAATCCTAAAAAGAAAATCAAATATTCAGCTGGTGCCGCACACCTTGGATCCCACCTCTGAGGGGGCAGAAGCAGGTAGATCTCTGTGAGTTCAAGGCCAATCTGGCCAACAAATACTATCTAGTGAGACCCTACCTCTAGACACACATCTGTATGTGTGTGTGTGTGTGTGTGTGTGTGTGTGTGTGTGTGGTATGTGTGTAAAGGCCAAGGGTCAACCTTGACTGCCTTTCCTCAGGAGGCAAAGTTTGCTTGTTTGTCCTTTATTTTTTATGCGTGTGGGTGTTTTTGCGTATGTGTGCATTTGTGTGCCACACATGTTATCTGAGACTTTTAGAAGCCAGTACAAGGTGCCAGGAATTGAATCCTTGTCGTCAAGAAGAGAAGCCTGTGCTCTCCCTGCTGAGCCTTCTCTCCATCCCTTGTTTATTAGGACAGGGTCTCTCACTGGAACCTGTGGTTCACTGTTGGACGTAATCCTGTGGCCATCAGTCACACATAAGGCCAGGTCCCTAGAATTCTGGCTGGACTCCACCCCCACAGTCACCTGGCTACAGCCAGGTACCCCAGCCCACTGTAAAAGGGGCTGCCAGGCCCCTCCTAGCGCTCTTGCTTTTCTCTCTTGCCCTTACGCTCTTGTCCCTCTGTTCCCCATCTCTCCCCATTCTTCTCTCCTCTTTCCACGTGGTCATGGCCAGCTCTCACCCTTCTATCTTTTCTTTCTCCCTTTACTTCTCTATCTCTCTTCTTTTCCTACTTCTCTATAATAAAGCTTTGAAACCATGAGCTGCCTCTTCTTATGAAAACCCGCCGTATAGGAGCAGTGAAACAGGTTTTCCCTACAGTTCACTGACGACGTTAGGTTTGGCTGGCCAGGGAGCCCCTGAGATCTTACTGAGTCCACATCCCAGCAACTTGGATTACACACCCAGCTTTTTTCGTATGGGTTCTGGGGATTGAACTCAGGTCCTCGTTGACTCTCTTGACTGAATCATCTCCCCAACCTGGATAAATGTATTATTTGTAACCACACTATGAAATTTGGAACGATATTTACCAATAACTGCCTGAGAAATCGCTATAACCCATCAACCTCAGCAGACAGGTCAAATCAAACTTCCCAAATAACCTAATGATTCTGGCTTTTTGTTTATTTGTTTTTTAGATTTATTTGTGTGTGTGTGTGTGTGTGTGTGTGTGTGTGTGTGTGTTTTGCCTACATCTATGTCTATATACCATATGTGTTCTTTGTGCCCTCAGAAACTGAAAGAGAACATCAGATCCCCTGAGACAGGAGGAAGTTACAGACAGTTTTGAGGCACAATGTGGGTGCTGGGAATAGAACCCAGATCTTCTGCAAGAGCAGCCAGTCTAATTAAGAGTTGAGCCTCCTCTCCAGCCCCAACCTACTGATTCTTAATAAACACTAAGATTTGTGTGTCCCTAGGTGTTGACATTGGCACTAATATAAGAACACAGACTATTCTACAAACGGGTTGGCTGAATCCTTAACTGAGATCAAAGCAGTGTAAGCCATGGTTGTAATGAGTATTGAGTGAGGTGACCTAGTGGGTTGTATTAAAGACTCCTATCCTGTTCCTAGGTGACAGGCCTTTGTAGTGGGCCTGGCCTAATGCTGCTTGTATTCTAATGTTAATCTGGGTCCCCTAAAGTGCTTATAGGAGTGTAGCTTCTGGGAACCTGCCCCCAACTGGTTCTGATTGGTAAATAAAAATGCCAACAGCCAGTAGCTGGGAAGGACAGACAGAGGCTGATTTTTGGAATTTCCCAGGCTTGGGGTTGGGAGAGAGGAAGAAGAAGGGAGAGAGTGGAGGAAAGGAGAGATGCCCTGTCCCAGAAAAGTGAAGGAACTGGGGGAGCGCAGCCCAGACCGGTGGGTCCAGAGCACCCAAAACAGACCAAAGAATTGAGTAAGTTGTAACAAGGAATTATGGGTAGGAGGAAGGTTCTATCAGTAGTGGAGTTTCAGCAGTGGCCCCGCTACTGTGCTGCCTATGGCATATAAAGACATGAGGGCTGTGTGTGTGTCTCTCGTTCAGGAGCACAAGCCATTGAGGCAGGGTGCGAACACGTCGCCGGGAATTATCAATTACCTCAACAGGCCTTTCTTCACAATATCACCATTAACAGGGATTGTTGGGAGCCGAGCGTGGTGGCGCACGCCTTTAATCCCAGCACTTGGGAGGCAGAGGCAGGCAGATTTCTGAGTTCGAGGCCAGCCTGGTCTACAGAGTGAGTTCCAGGACAGCCAGGGCTACATAGAGAAACCCTGTCTCGAAAAACAAACAAACAAACAAACAAAAAAAAAAAAAAAAAAAAAGATGAACAGGGATTGTTGGAACACAGAATTTGGGGAAACCTTAATCTGTCTTCCAGAACCATGGTCAAATGGCTCCAGAACAAACTATCTCTTGGAAATTTCCTTAAGGAAAGGACATTTCTATCTATTAAAATGATCAGATGGCATCTTGGGCCAATAGAAAAGCTTCCCCCATCTTGCCTCTCTGATGTATCTACTACTGTGTTTTAAATTTACCTTGATTTAGGATTTGTTGTTCTTGTTGTGTAAAACTATAAAAAACCTCCTGCAGCTTCCACGTTAGAACATGAATGTGGGGGAACCTAAGTCTCTATTCCTAGGCCATGGAAACTCAAAATGACTCCAGAATAAGCAATCTCTTATTTCCTTCAGAGAGAGAGAGAGAGAGAGAGAGAGAGAGAGAGAGAGAGAGAGAGAAGAGAGCCCAAGAGGTGTTACTCAGTTGATAAGAGTATTTGCCTAGCACACATGAAGCAGTGGTTCAGAGTCCCTAGTGCCAAGAAAAGTGGGCATGTGCCATATGCTTGTTTTGCCAGAACTTAGGAGTTAGAAGCAGCAGGAAAAGAAAATTAAAGGCGTCCTCACCTACACGGTAAGTTTGAAGCTAGCTTGGACTACATGAGACACCGTCTCAATAAATAAATAAATAAATAAATAAATAAATAAATAAATAAAGTCCTTTCTGTGTGCATCACCACCAACATTTTAAAACCTCACATCAGCCAGATGTGGTGGTGAATGCCCTTCATCCCAGCAGAGGCAGGTGAATCTCTGAGTTCAAGGCCAGCCTGATCTACAGAGTTCCAGGACAGTCAGGGCTACACAGAGAAGCCTGGCTCAAAAATAAATTTAAAAAATAGACAAACAAATGAATACATTAAAAACTCCCACACTCAAGACCATCTCTTTGATTCACTTAGCGTATACCTGTTGAATGAAAAGCTCCCAGCCGGATCCACTCTTTGGAATCCCATGAAGGACACCTTTCCTGTCCTTACACGGAAGAGCCCAGTGTCTGACCCCAAAGGCCACCGTTCTACCTGTGGGACCACTTCCAGGGAACAACTTCTGAGTGTTGATTAGTTCCCTGTGGTGGCCCCACCCAATTCTCTCCTGGGGGGGCCTCCCTTCCTGTCCTGGGGTGGCCTCTCTCCTCAGTCCTCTCCTGGGAGGCTTCCTCCCCTTGTTCCCTCCCTAAGATTCCTCCCCCTGTTCCCTCCTGCTGCTACTTACCCAGTGACTGGGCTAGACATGACCTCAGCATGGAGGGGATCAGCCAAGAGCCCCAACCTGTGTTTGAAGACCCACGGGGCTCCCTGCAAGCCCGACACGTTTCTGACATCTCTGTTTTCTGATCATGTGTCGGGGCAAGCCGTGTTACTCACCTCCCACATCTTCTGTGGCAACTTCATGACTAAATCCATGGGACGTTCTCTACTCAGCTCTCTGGCGTCTGTGAGAATGCTCCGTAGTCTCAGTCGAAGAGGCTGGGCTGGTGTTCCTCTGGTTCTTTCTTCTCCCTTCAACTCTGTGGAGTATGGAGGTCTACGTCTGTGGACGTGAACTTTGTGGGTCTGTCACAGGCCTTGTGGTCTTTACTCTTCTTCAGAACCTATTAGAGAAATGATACTACAACACCTGATGACAGATGGGGAGATAGATTGTTAGAAATCACAAGGAGCCCTTTCTGCCATCTTTCCGCTAGCTCGCTGTGGTGCGCATGCCCTGGCTGGTGCTCTCAAGAGCAGCAACAATGCTGAGGAGAGAGGTAAACGCCAGGCCCTCATCAGGCCGCGCTGCCAAGGCATCATGATGAAGCAAAGCTACAACAGCCAGTTTTAAAATCATTGATGATCACAGAGCTGGGACCATTGTGGACCCCAAAGGCAGGATGTACAAGTGCGTATTGATCAGCCCTAGATTTGATGTGCAGCTCAAGGACCTAGAGAAAGGGCAGAACAATCTACTCCCATCCGTTCAATGTGGCTTCATGAAGAAGCAAGACAAAAACACACAGGCAGGGAAATCCCGGGATTCTTTTTATAGAAATGTAAAAGCCGGGCAGTGGTGGCGCATGTCTGTAATCCCAGCACTTGGGAGGCAGAGGCAGATGGATTTCAGAGTTCGAGGCCAGCCTGGTCTACAGAGTGAGTTCCAGGACAGCCAGGGCTACACAGAGAAACCCTGTCTCGAAAAAACAAAAAAGAAAGAAAGAAAGAAAGAAAGAAAGAAAGAAAGAAATGTAAAACATTTCTATAAAAAGTCTCCGTGGACTGTTCAAAAAACAAAAAGACAGAAAAACAAAGAAAGGAAAAAAAAGAAAGGAAGGAAGAGAAGAAAGAAGTCTTGAATGACACAAAGCAGCTCCGGGTCACTCTTCTGATTGATCTAATGCTGACCACCGTCCTCTATAAAGATCCAGATCTCTCTAAATACTCTGGGGAAAGGGGATAAGAGATGGCTCAATGAGGAGAGCGCTTGCCTCACAAGCGGGAGTTTGAATCCCTGGCATCCACTTCAAAGCCAGATTGGATACCCTGGCTGGGGAGGTGGAGACAGGAGGATCCCAGAGCGCTCACTCGCTGGCCAGCCAGCCAGGCTAGCTTCATTGAGAGATTCTATTTCAATACAATAAAATCTTATTGGAGAGTGACTGAGGAGGACATCCTGACTCAGCCTCTGGATTACACACACATACACACGGGCACTGGCATGCACACACACAGCCACACGCACACACAAATGCAGTAGTCCCGCACCTGCACAAAAAGGTCATGTAGGCAGTTTACGTGGCGGCCCTTTGGTCTGCTCTATCTTACTATGTTCTGTCCGGTTGCATTTTGTTATATTCTCTTCCAAAAGATTAAATGCTGGCAGCCAGGTGAAGAACCAGCTTCTCCAATACAGATAAAAATGCCCAACTGAGGTAGGCAAAAAGTTCCCTTACGAACCCAGACTTCCTGGGTCCAAGCCAGGAATCCTGGTCCCTGCGTGCTGCACATGAAGAACAGATGCACGTTACACAATTCCAAGACGTTCTAACATTGCCTGTGGGGTGTTCTGATGCTGGACTCTGGCCAGAGGGAACATCAAAACAGTGGCCAAGAGAATATGAATAAAATCTCACCTGCTTTCTTTAAACTAGGCTTCATTAGAAGGCCCAGAAACCCAGGGATATGCAGGTAAAAAGGGGCACATTGCCTCTCTGCTGGTGGGTTGGAAGGGCTTGATTCAGCCAAAACACCAAAAACGCCAGGCACTCTGTGGTCCTGAAGACAGTGCAGGAGGGTGCCTGCAGCACACGGTCCCCCCAGAACAACACCTGACCCCAGACTCCCCTGCCCTGAGCAGGTTTATAGGCCAAGCAGGAGCTCCTCGCCTACCTGCTCAGAAGCCTTACAAAGCAGCAATCCAGGCCCAGGACGGTCAGGAGGGAGAGAACAGAAGTGCGGAGGGGCAGGGTCCCGTGGACAAGAGCGATCAGAAGAGGCAGGAGCAGCTGACTAGCAGCCTGAGCTCTGGGGCTCCTCTCAGACCCTGCTCCACCCTGGCCCTTGAAGCAACTCCCCAACTTCTAGGCTGAGTCCTGCCTGCCTCCCCCCTCCCACCCGCCTCCGAGGGGAGGGGCCTCTGCCTGAGCAGCTTTCAGTTTCAGTTCCTGGAAATGGCTAGTTTTCAGGATTTAGTAGCACAGACGCCACATTCTTCTTCAGAGAGGGGGAGAACTCTGCCAGATAAACAGGTGTGGAGGTCATAAGTCTGCCCTGGAACCTGGAACCGTGCCATCCAGACTGCAGTCAGAACTGCCTGATTTCACCCTGCTGCCTCCCCACCCAGTGCCCCTCTTGATAATGGCACCCTGTTGGGACTCAGGGAAACTGATCCTTGGAGAACTATTCCCCTTTCAGTGCTGTTCCTTGGGGCATTTATCTACTCCCTCCCTCCCGCCCACTCAGCTCAGAGGCACAAATCCCACCAACTAGGAGACCTCTCTGCCGGCTCTAATCCTGGCTAGAAGCACGCAGGGGGGGGGGGGGGGGGGGGGGCAACAAAATATGCTACCTTTAAGTGGTCTCCTTCTGCCCATGGGTTTCTCTGAGTTCAGGAAAAGTTAAAAACAAAACAAAACAAACAAACAAACAACAACAACAACAACAAAACCAAGCAAACAAAAAAACCACACTCTCCTCTATATGCTCAGGTGCCACTCTGGGGCAACATCGCTGTGCACAGTGATACCGTGGTACGGTGATGCCCGGACCACTGAGTGCCCAGGTAGAGGGGAATGGGCTAGTTTCCCTGTGTTGCTGCTTAACAGGGTGAGGATGAGACGCAGTGGCTGATGGGGAGTGTGTGTGCTCATCAGTACTGTCTGAGCACCCTGGGCTGCCCCGGCTACCATTTACTGACCTGACCTTTCCGTTTCACTCACTGCCCCTGACGTCCCATCTCCCTCCCTCCCCCTTCTTTCAATATTGTGCACCACCTGCATGCATGTGCAGGAGCCGGGGGGGGGGGAGGGCGGGGGTCAGAGGAGAGTGTCGGAGGCCCTGCAACTGGAGTTACAGGCAGAGCAACAGCTCCGGCCCCTTCTCCATGTTTCTGAATCACAACTCTAGCACTTTGGAGGCAGAAGTAGACCTATCTCTGTGATTCGAGGCTAGCCTGGTCTACAAAGCAAGTTCCAAGACAGCTGGGGCTACGCAGAGAAATCCTATGTCAAAAATAGATCTACTTATTTGGGGTGTATAAATGTTTTGCTTGTGCGCATGTGTGTGTGCATGTGCGTGCGCGCGTGCATGTGTGTGTATGTGGGTGTATGTGTGTATCATGTACATGCCTAGTGCCACAGAGATCAGGAGCTGTTGGCTCCCCTAGAACTGGAGTTATGGGTGGCTGTGAGCCACAACAGGGGTGTTGTGAATTAAACCCCAGTTCTCTGCAAGAACAAGTGCCCTCAACCACTGAGCCATCTCCCCAGCCCTCCAGAGCCCTGCTCTACTGTAGGAATCTGTGGGGAAACCTCTGTGGGGTCAAGAAAAGGAGGGTGCCTTGGAGAAAGAACTCGTTGTCATGGAGTGACAGGGAGACGTGGCTTGAGAGATTACTTTTAAGTGTCTCTGCCACCCTTGACTTCTCTCGCTCAGAAAATGACAGCAGGAGGCACACTGCAAGATGCCCTCACACAGGAGTGATCCTGACCGATGAGCTTGGTCAATAGATGATTGACAGGCTGCAGAGGTGACGTCAGTAAGGGGCTTACTGTGCAAGCACAGGGACCTGAGTTCAATCCTCCAGATCCCACATCAAAAGTTAGGTGTGGCCGGGCGTGGTGGCACACGCCTGTAATCTCAGCACTTGGGAGGCAGAGGCAGGTGGATTTCTGAGTTCGAGGCCAGCCTGGTCTACAGAGTGAGTTCCAGGACAGCCAGGGCTACACAGAGAAACCCTGTCTCGAGAAAAAAAAAAAAAAGTTAGGTGTGGTGACACGTGCTAGTAACTCCAGTACGGAGATAGGCTGATGGCCAGCCAGCCTAGCCTATTTGGTGAGCCCCAGTTACAGTGAGAGACCTTGTCTCAATAAGCAAAGTGGAGACGCTCTCAGGAATGACAGCCAAAGTTGTCCTACAGCCTCCACGTGCGTGTGCATACACAGGCGATGATTTACAAAGAAGGTATAACAGACTCCTAGGGCCAGGCTTTCTCTATCCCTGAGACCCAAAGGTGACCGCTGTGCATACAAACTTGCCAGGGATCTCTCCTGTGTGAGGAACATCGCCACACCAGGGGACATCAGCAGGATTACCACGATCCACCTGTGTTCTTTTCTACCCTTCGCCTTTGTAGCTGACCTCTGCTTCCCAACTGTTACCAGAGCAAGAACAAGAAGCAGATTCCTGTCCCTGCTGGGCTACAGGGAGAAGTCAGTTCCCTAAGAATCTCAACAGGTACTCAGGAAGCAGAGGCAGGAGGATCTCTGAGTTCCGAGACAGCCTGGTCTACAGATCAAGTTCTAGGACAGCCAGGGCTACACAAAGAAACCCTGTCTCAAAAAAGGAAAGAAAAGAAAAGGAAAGGAAAGGAAAGGAAAGGAAAGGAAAGGAAAGGAAAGGAAAGGAAAAGAAAAAGAAAAAGAAGGAAGAAGGAAAACAAAACAAAACACAAAAAGCCGGGCGGTAGTGGCGCACGCCTGTAATCCCAGCACTCTGGGAGGCAGAGGCAGGCAGATTGATGAGTTTGAGGCCAGCCTGGTCTACAGAATGAGTTCCAGGACAGCCAGGGCTACACAGAGAAACCCTGTCTCGAAAAGAAAAAACAAAAACAAAAACAAAAAACAAAAAAACAAAACAAAACAGAACAAAACAAAGAAGGAAGGAAGGAGAGAGAAGAGAGGGAGAGGAAGAAAGGGAGAGAGAGAAAGAAGGAAAGAAGGAAGGGGAGAGAGGAAGGGAGGGAGGAAGGAAGGGAACAATTGTGGCCCATGTCCACAACCCAATTCCTGTATATGTGATTTTTTTTTTTTTAAGAAACAGCTAGAGGCCCTGTCCCCTGTCCTCCCCCCTCTGTTCCCCCAGAAACCTAAGGAGAGAAGGCTGCTATACTCAGTTATGCACTTCGTCCCCTGGCACAGGGGGGTTTCCATTTCCTGTTCTAAATGTAGTGTCTGCATGAGCCGAGTAGAGTCAGTCCCCAAGGTCAGGAAAGTGTTTTAGATTCTTACATTTTAATGATCCCAGCCATTTCCACTCAAGTATGCCTCCCACGAATGAGCAGAGCCAGTAATCTCTGGGAGGGACCCTGGCTGGCACAGCAGGGTGTATCATGGTCTGGGCACCAGATAAAAGTCCCTGCACGGCAAAGGGACTCAGCAGACGCAGTGTGTGGACACGCGCGCGCGCGCGCGCACTTGACCATGACTTGACCATGAACAAAGTGGGTTATTTTTGAGACCTGGGTCTCTGCAGATGGAGCAGAGTAATCAACTGAGACTAAGGCATTTTCCCTGCCCAGTACAGCCTGACTCAATTTTTCATGAGTTGAGGCTAGTACCCAATATGTATAATATACCTACCAAAGACTTTATAGAACTTTAAAGGATCAAAAAGGACTCTAATATTTCAGTAAGGTTACCCCAATAAGATAACTGCTTAGGCTGGGCGATGGTGGTGCACGCCTGTAATCCCAGCACTTGGGAGGCAGAGGCAGGTAGATTTCTGAGTTCGAGGCCAGCCTGGTCTACAGAGTGAGTTCCAGGACAGCCAGGGTTATACAGAGAAACCCCGTCTCGAAAAACCAAAAAAAAAAAAAAAAAAAAAGATAACTGCTTAGAAGGGTTTTCTACACAAGGTGGGCCTGAAGCCAGTTGGCAGTAGTCCAACCTGAGCGGTCTGGACCATTCCATGCCTATGCCTCCTCTCCTCTCTCCTGTTCTGATTGGCTGACCTTGATCCCTGGCCCTGCCAGATAGTCACTCGGAAGCAATCTGGTCCTCAGCCTCCTGGTCAGGCTCTCCAGGATTGACAGGGTTTTCAGGTAACTAGGAGATGATTAACTCACATCTCGGGAGGTAAGAGGCTCTTCCAGAAGTTGGGGATGGGGACAAGGCCACACCCCACAGAGAAGCTGAGCCAACAGCTGGATCTTGAGAGCCTTTTGTTTGGTTTTGAGCCCAGTGTCAAACCCTTTCCCAAGCTCTAAAAGATAGATTAGTCTAAAGAGGAAAAACCCAGTTTCAGAAATGTTCAGTTTGCTCCATAGTCCAGGCTATCCAGGTCTACACTCTGCTGTACTCTGTCCAGGTCCTGTCCAAGATGGCAGCTCTATGCTGGGGGACAGTGGCCCTGTACAGCTCTGCCTGGTAGGATTTCACCTGAAGAAGCAGGAGCTATGCTGGTTTTCTGGGGAGCATGTCTCCGATTGACTGTTATGGGTGACAATCTCAGATCTGTCTACCCTATCCCAACCCTCACACACACCTAGCCTGAAAAGGCTCCCTTTGACCCAGAGGATCTACTGCTGTAAGTCTGCTTGGTGGTTTGAGGTCACATACTGAGCATCCCGCAGTGCCCTGAATGTAGAGGTCACTAAACCAGAGGAAAAAAAGGAAGTGGGGCTGGAGAGATGGCTCAGCAGTTACGAGCACTGGTTGATCTTCCATAGGACCCAGGCTCAATTTCCAGCACCCACATGGCAGCTCACAACTGTCTGTAGTTCCAGCTCTAGGTAATCTGACACCCTCACAGAGAAGGAACAAGAGAAATCAGTAAGAGAAGGAGGAGAAGAGGAGGAGGAAGAGGAGGAAGAGGAAGAAGGAAGAAGAGGGAAGGAAGGAAGGAAGGAAGGAAGAAGGGCTGGAGAGATGGCTCAGCACTGACTGCTCTTCCAGAGGTCCTGAGTTCAATTCCCAGCAACCACATGGTGGCTCACAACCATCTGTAATGGGATCTGATGCCCTTTTCTGGAGTGTCTGAAGACAGCTACAGTGTACTCATTATAAATAAAATAAATAAATCTTTTTTAAAAGAAAGTGAAGGGTTAAAATTCAAGCGTCCAGGATCTATAGTCAGGCAGACAGACTAAGAGGAAGAGATTCAGGACAGGCCTGTGCATGCCCAAGCAGGCCTGGGCCAAAAACTAAATCAAGGCTGCCAAATCATCAAAGAAGCTTTGATGCTTTGCTGACCGCCCGGATAGACAATCTCCACAAGGCCATGGACCATCTGGAATAGCCTACACCCCCCTTTTTCCTTTTCCTTCAAGGTTAACCACATTACTGAAATGTAAACTAACACGTATTACATGGTGATGTGATTTCACGCCGAAAGTAGCCCGCCACTGTATGAATTAACCTATCATGTATAGCCATGCCAACCCCCCTACTTTTCCTATATAAACCCCTAACTTCTGAGCCTCGGGGTCAACTCCTCTGTCTCCTGTGTGAGATACGAGTCTTCCCGGAGCTCCGATATTAAAACTACCTCATGCAATTGCATCAAGCTGGTCTCTCGAGTTTCTTGGGGAAGCGCCATCCCGAGATTAGAGTAGGGGACCCCAAAAGGGGGCCCAACGAAAGAAAGAAAGAAAGAAAGAAAGAAAGAAAGAGAGAGAGAGAGAGAGAGAGAGAGAGAGAGAGGAAGAAAGAAAGAAAGAAAGAAAGAAAGAAAGAAAGAAAGAAAGAAAGAAAGAGAAAGAAAAGAAAAGGAACCAGCTGTATTTCAGCCATGGAGCTCTGTTCAAGGATAGGGAAGTCTCTTACCAGGGTCTAAGTAGGGTCTCTCTCCTTAACCATGATATGAGAACATTGTGTTTGTGTCAGTTCGTCTCCTGAGTATTAGTTGTTGCTGAGTGAATCTTTTAGTGTGTGTGTGTGTGTGTGTGTGTGTGTGTGTGTGTGTGTAAGAGACTTTATGTGCACCACATGTGCACAGGTGCCCATGGAAGCCAGAGGAGTCAAATCCCCTGGAGTTGGAATTACAGTTCCAGCACTTGTGAACTTCTATGTGGGTGGTGGGAAGCAGACCCAAGTCCACTCACTATAAGAGCAGTAAGTACATTCAATCACTGAGCCATGCCCACAGCAGGGAATGGCACCAGTTCTTCCCAGTCTTTACTATCCTTAGGTCTGTGTATATATTTGTCTGCGTTGGTGTGTGAGAGCGCAGACACACACATGCCACAGTGTGTATCTGGACCTCTGTGCTCACCTCTCCTGGATTTTGAGCCCAGATCTCATTATTGGTTTTCCTCTCTGTTCCCCAGGCTAGCTGGCCTTTGGTTTTCTACGGTCTTTACGGTCTCTCCCATCTCTGCCTCTCATCTCTCAGTAGGAACTCCAGGATTACAGATGAGCACACTGTTCCACCTAAGTTTTATGCAGGTTCTGGGGTTTCTAATTCAGGTCTGCCCACTTGTGCAGCAAGTGCTTTGCCCACTGAGACATCGCTCCAGACTTCACGATATTCTTTTAGTCCAATCTCTTGGCTTCTCCTGGGCACAGCAGTATCTTTGAATTTTCATCTACCTTTTCTGAGTGTCTTGAAGATTCACATCTGGGATGTAGGTTCTTTGTTATACAAGCAAAATTTTAAGTTTCCACCCAGAGAGTTCCTAGAAACCAATAGACCATGTTACTTTTGCTGATAGGTAGTGCCAGGTTCTAAAACAGATTTCTCTCATTTATATGTCAGCTATGCTGCTCCACTCTATTTGCCTTTTGCTTGACACGTGCAAAGAACTCAGTTAGAAATACTGTACTGGCTAGTTTTGTGTGTCAACTTGACACAGGCTGGAGTTATAGGAAAAGGAGCTTCAGTTGGGGAAGTGCCTCCATGAGATCCAGCTGTGGGGCATTTTCTCAATTAGTGATCAAGTGGGGGAGAGCCCCTTGTGGGTGGTACCATCTCTGGGCTGGTATTCTTGGGTTCTATAAGAGAGCAGGCTGAGCAAGCCAGGGGAAGCAAGCCAGTAAGTAACATCCCTCCATGGCCTCTGCATTAGCTCCTGCTTCTGACCTGCTTGAGTTCCAGTCTTGACTTCCTTTGGTGATGAACAGCTGTGTGGAAGTGTAAGCTCAATAAACCCTTTCCTCCCCAACTTGCTTCTTGGTCATGATGTTTGTGCAGGAATAGAAACCCTGACTAAGACAGATACTATATTTTTAAACCTTCTAAAATAATTTGATCATGGACAGAGAGCTGGCTCAGCTGTTAACTTGTCTCTTGAGCACGGGAGTTGGGGGTCCCAGCACCCACATCATATTGTTTACAACCACTTATAACTCCAGCTCCAAAGAATCCGATGACTCTGGCCTCCACAGGCACTTGAGGTATAAACCCCATGCCTCCACACACATATACAGATAATTAAAAATAAAATCTTTACATATAAAACAATTTGAGTGAGAAAATAGGCAATTCAATTTGCTAATAAAAGTATTCAGGGGGAGGGGCTGGCGAGGTGGCTCAGCAGTTAAGAGCACTGACTGTTCCTGAGTTCAAATCCCAGCAACCACATGGTGGCTCACAACCATCCTGACACCCTCTTCTGGGGTGTCTGAAGACAGCTACAGCAAGTGGGGCCAGAGCAAGCAGGGCCAGAATGAGAGCTGGAGAGTTGGCTCAGCGGTTAAGAGCACCGACTGCTCTTCCAGAAGTCCTGAGTTCAAATCCCAGCAACCACACAATGGTTCACAACCATCTGTAATGAGATCAGATGCCTTTGTCTGGTGTGTCTGAAAAATAGCTACAGTATAACACTACATATAATAAATATAAATAAATCTTTAAAAAAAAAAAGTATTCAAGATAAAACAATGTCCCCATTAAAAGTGAATAATGCAAGCTTCCAAATTAGAAAAACAACAACCACAAAGACAACAAACCAACCCACAAACAAGGGCTTTCTGGTGTGCTCTGCTATCTGATGCATTTGTGTTTGCCTGTGCAAGCCTGTTCTGCCAGCCAGAATTGAAATCACACCTTGACCCAAGGTCTTTGTCCCTGCTATACAAACAGTCATAAGGGGCAATCACTTTCTCTTTCTCTTAAGAATTGAGGGCTTGAAGCCAGGCGGTGGTGGCACATGCCTTTAATCCCAGCACTTGGGAGACAGAGGCAGGCAGATTTCTGAGTTTGAGGTCAGCCTGGTCTACAAAGTGAGTTCTAGGACAGCCAGGGCTACACAGAGAAACCCTGTCTCGAAAAACCAAAAAAAAAAAAAAAAAACTTGAGGGCTTAGTACATAACACTGACCACAGGCTGCTACTATGTGTGTATTTCACAAGGGAAAGAATGTATCTCCCAAACTAGTCTGCAATTGTGACAGTTGTCTATTCTTCCTTCACCCCTCCCCTCCACAGTAAAGCCTGGACCACCCACATGCACTGTGGGTCAGGAAGGGCGAGCACAGCGGTGATGGACAGATGCCTAGCTACCAACAAGTGCATCCACTTGGAACACATTTCCTGCACAGCATGTGCTACTTGTCCACAGCCTTCTTATAACTGCTCTCAATCCAGAATCTTAGTTCCAGAGATCCAGAGGGGCTTTGTAGCCTTGTGGGTAGGAATCTGCAACTCACCCTCCACCTTTGTCCCTCTGGTGTCCTGCTATCGCTTTGGGTGGTCCTTATCTTCCTATAAGTTTTGTTTTGTGTTTTGGCAGCTGTTCATTGTTGATTCTGTGTGATTATTATTGATGTACATTTTATTGTAGGTCTAGCTACATGGGAATCCCAAGTTTGGGTCCTCCTCTAAGTCTCAAGGTCCCATAATCACAAAACCAGTTTTCTTTTCCTGGAAATGCTCGTGCTGCCCAGCAAGAAGCTAAAGATTGCCTGCTTGGTTTCATCTTAGATGTTTGTGAACGTGAGTCTCAACCAGACAGCTCCTTCTGGACAGAAGGGCACAAGCCAGAGCCTATTCCAGGATTCCAGGCCTCATTCCAGGGGCTGTTTTATTCCCCACCCCATCCCCCGGGCTTTCCATGCTGATCCAGGGGTTTTCTGAGCCGGACATATCTTTGGGATGTTTGTGGAGCCCTGTGCTGCAGTCACCACTACAAGAGGCTCAGCATTGTCCACTGTTGGGATGATGTTTTTAAATTTTGGATCTGGTTGGTGCCAGAAGGTTTTTCTTTATTGTTGTTTGGTTGGTTGGTTTTTTTGATTTTGGTTTTGTTTTCCTTTATTCCTTTTTAGATTTGGCCAGTGAGAACCCCTTGAAGGCCAAAAAGAAGGGTCAGGGTACAGGGGTGATAGACAGGTCCCTAGCTCAGGGTAAAGCTGCCATGCCTGGGGACCTGAGTTTAATTCCTGGGTCCCACACAGAGAAAACAAACAATCAAACAAACAAACAATTCCACAAAGTTGTTCTCTGACATGTGCATGGTGGTATGCATTTGTGCTCCCCATAGAGAAAGAAAATAAATGAATAAAATGTAATCAAAAATACAAAAAATAGAAAAGAAAACCTTTTGAACCTACAGAGAGAGGGGGAGGCATTTTGTGCTTAGAGCACAGGGGGAGACACTATCAGACAGGCCTGGAGTCAGGCCACCATCTTTCCATAGAACCTGGGTCTGAAGATGCTTGTTGTTTTGCTAGAAAGTCAAAGGAATATTTAAGTTGTTCAGGATGCTTGCAAGGCCTCTCATGAAAAAAACAGGCTGTGTTCACTCTAGACTGCTGGGTTGATGACTCTGTATGTTTTTCATAGCTAATTGCAAAGCAAATACCTCTGTTGAGATTACTATGACCGCACCCCTAAGGACTCCCACCCCTGATGAACCCAAACCCTGAGGACCTCACCCCAGAGTACCCCATGTCTGAGAACCCTCCCCGTGGTGACCTCACCCTTGAGAACCCCACCTGTAAGGACACTTACCTTGAGGAATCCCAGCCCCAAGGACTCCACTCCTGAGTACCCCGTGTCTGAGAACCCTCCCCGTGGTGACCTCACCCTTGAGAACCCCACCTGTAAGGACACTTACCCTGATGAATCCCAGCCCCAAGGACTCCACTCCTGAGTACCCCACCCCTGAGAACCCCCAACCCTGAGTACCTCAACACCTGGTGACCCCATCCATGGTGGCCTCACCCTTGAGGACCTACCTTCATTTGTGGTGGCCTCACCCTGTCAACCCCCACCTCTGGTGACGCATATTACCAGGGACCCCAACAGAAAGCTAACATAAAGGCAAAGAATCACAGTCTAGACCCATTTCCTTTTTCTTGAACTTTATTGACGCATAATTGACATAAAAAAAAATACAGGGTTTGGTGGATACACTCCTAAGTTTGTTCTTTAAGCTTTGTAAAATGCTAATATTTTAATTGTGTCTCTTTTCCTGCCAAGTTATCATTGTGGAATCCTTAGGAGTGTCCTCCTTTTGGCTAGGGTTCATCGGGGTGGGAGGTCTTAGGGGTAGCGTCATGTATAGCTCAACAGACAGTATTTGTGATTAGCTATGGAAAACATACAGAGTCATGAACCCAAATGACTTACACTGAACAATGCATGGCTCTCCACAGGGGTTGGGAGGAAGGTTAGGTCTCAAACCTGGGACCAAGGGCTAAGTGAAGTGCCCATTTATCATATCAAAGTGAACCTGGCTGCCAGGTTTTCCCAGCATCCCTCAGTCCATACCTGTTTCATGGTATAGCTGCCCTTCCCTATCATCCAAATGGTGACCCAGGCTTTTTGTCTACCCTTTACCCTTCTGGCCTTTTGGTCTCCTGGTCTCCTGTCTCTCCTCTCTCTCCTCTTCCCTCTCCTCACATGACCGGGCTCAGGGTCATGTTCACTCTGGACTCTCCTAGATGTCCCTGCCTTGCTCTGCTCTCCCTCACGTTTATAATAAACCTTCTCCTCTACCATACCTAGGAGCAGTCATGGCCTCCTTTTTTATTTCTCTTTTATTTTTCCCCACTCAGGGGTCTGAACAGTCTAAAGTATTGATGGAAATTTCATACAATAAGCTGGGCATTGGTGGCGCACGCCTGTAATCCCAGCACTTGGGAGGCAGAGGCAGGCGGATTTCTGAGTTCGAGGCCAGCCTGGTCTACAAAGTGAGTTCCAGGACAGCCAGAACTATACAGAGAAATCCTGTCTCGGAAAAACAAAAAAACAAAAACAAACAAACAAACAAACAAAAAACCCAACAACCCTGAAACTACATGTTCAGTGAATCACAAACAGAACAGGTAACATTATTATTAATAATATAAATCATCAAAATATAAAAAATCTAAAAGGATATATTCAGTAGGGCAGTCATCCAAGGCTAGTGACATATTCCCAAAAACAGGTCAATAAAACTTTATGGTCAGTCCTCTTAACTCCTGAACTAACTTTACAGCCCCATTTGATTAATTATTATTTAACACCTAGTGCCTGATTTTTTTATAAAGCTTTAATGCATAAATTTAAACTATTTTAATTCTTTCTAATTAATGCTTTCTTTACCATATACTAAAACCCACCTCCAATGATACACATGTAGCCATATGAAATTTTATTGCTGGGAAAATTTTTTATCTATCTTAATAATTTTCTAAACAATTTGAAAAGTAAAGTGTTGCTTTCCCTGGAGATAAGGTCATGTTAGTGACCGTCTCAAGGAGTGGTTTCATACCCATTATTCTTCCTTAAGATCATGGTCTAGGCTACCAGGAACCTGTAACTAAGAAAAGAAAGGAAAGAGAACAAAACAGAAAAATTGCCATGAGAACTACGACCCCACCCCGAGAGTTCCACAACCAGCTCCAGGAGACCTCCTTCTTTGGAAGTCTAATGCCTCTGTCTGTGGAACTTGTCACACAGATTCTACTGGGGTCGGTGTGGCAGGTCACTAGTGTTTCTCCTCTAATTTCCTATCCTCATGATCCATGCACGAAGCATCCGCAGACTGCATCCCTATCTTGTATGATGGCACCTCTGCAGAAATGCTGCAGCAAACACTGTGACTCAGGCAGTGGTTCCCTGCTGTTTTCTGTTACACTGTTATATGAACCATATATGTGACAACCGTAAATGATGTCAGGCAGTCTGCTCTCACCATAGCAGCACAAAGCCAAGTCATGTGGTGAATAGATATATATTTTTTTAAAAAAAATAATAATTTCTTCCAGGTGTGGTAGTGTATACCTTTAATCCCAGCACTCCAGAGGCAGAGGCAGAGGCAGAGGCAGAGGCAGAGGCAGGAGGATTTCTGTGTGAGTTCGAGGCCAGCCTGGTCTACTTCTGTTGAGGAGATCCAGGAGAGCTACAGTAAGATCCTGTCTAAAAACAAAGTTGCTGGGCAGTAGTGGTGCACGCCTTTAATCCCAGCACTTGGGAGGCAGAGACAGGCAGATTTCTGAGTTCAAGGCCAGCCTGGTCTAGAGAGTGAGTTCCAGGACAGCCAGGGCTACACAGAGAAACCCTTTCTAAAAAAACCAAAAACAAAAAAAACAAAAAAACAAAACAAACAAAAAAAAAAAAAACAACAACAACAAAGTCATTTCTGAAAACTCGGTGCCCAGAAAGTTTGTACGAGCACATTGTACAAGCCTCTGTTGGGAGTGACATAACCGCCATGTGGCATAATTCTGGTCCCTCTATTTTCCCAAGGGTCACAAAGCCTATGAGAGATCACAGTCTGGCCAGGGTGCTTCAGGAACACCCTCAGCTGTCTCTCCAGCGTCCTGAAAATGCTAAAGTCACCTGAGTACCACGCCAGCTGCCTCACTCTCTCTTTCTTTAGAACCTTACTCAGAATCCACACTGTCCTGCAAGAAGACTCTTTTCTTAAGTAGAACTTTAGCATCCTCGGTCACTGTGTCAAGAAAATAATTTTGCATATAGTAACTCTTTCTAAAGTAAAGGCCAGTGGCCACGAATCCGCCAGTGACAGCAAAAACTTTCTCCATGATTTTCACCAGCTTGTCCGCCACGGATTCATTCGGCTCACTTGACAACAAATGGGGTGACTTAATGGTGGACTTCAGCTCCTCCACAGACATGGACCACTCCCTGGCCATGTTTTCCAGTGACTCATCATCTATCCCAAAGCAAGCCCTGTAGTGGGTCAGGGTCTTCTCAAGCTCCTCGATGTCGTCGTTGAAGAACGACTTCAAGGGGATGGTGGCCGTCGCTCCAGCCTTCAGAGCCTCCAGCCAGATGGTCTGTCTCAGGACATCTCTCCTGCGGTCAATGGCAGTCTCGGTAATGTTAGGGAGGCACTGCATGAAGATGTGACGCTTCTGTGCCGGCAGCTCCGTCAAAAGGGTGGACTCCAGCTTAGGAAAATCAAACTGTGCTGCCTCAATGCTGGAGACTAAGAAGACAGGAGTGGAAGGTACCTTGGCTTTCTGCAGCTTCTCCACACAGTCGTTTTGGATCCGCTCCAGGGTTTTTTCCCTGTTGTAGGACTTGGGTTTACACTTCTTCTCATTCCACAAATCACTGTCAATTTTTGACCGAACAAAGTAGAACTTCTTTTTCATTTTTCTGATTGCTTTGGCCAGCTGGGCATCATGCTCTGTAAATCGAGTAGCTGAGATGATGAGAAAAAAGTCATACTCCTGGAAGTTCACTTTCTTCAGATAGTCTTCTGCTTTGAAGTTACTTGTCCCGACCCCAGGGAGATCCCAGATGGTCACGTTAGGAAACTTAGGGTGGGTGTATTTCTCCCTAAACTTGGTTGTCTCCACTGCTCCGGTCTTAGCTGACCCACTCTCCTCGTGTCCCATTCCCCGAAGGGCATTAATGAGCGTGGACTTTCCTGCCCCCGACTCCCCGGTCACAGCGATGTTCAGGGGGGCTTTCTCAATGTCTGCCAAGGCAGCATCAATTATACAAATTACCTTCTGTATGTCTCCTTCTTGCATATGAGACTGAATTGAATTGATGGTCTCCTCAGAAATGATCTTACTTTCCACCTTGAAATTCTTGAAGAATTCATCAAAGCTGGAGACCATATCGTGAGTCTTTGCATTTTGGTGAGAAGAAGATTGACCCATGGCTGTGGGCACACAGGACACTGGAGGGAAAGCTGAAGTGGGAAAGAAGGTCAAAAGTTAGGGTATCCCAGAGGCACTCAACTCTGCAGGTAGGGCAGAAGCTGCTCAATTCACTGCTATTCCTAGGACTTGGCTGCTTTGCCTCCTCAAGAGAGTGTTCACTCATTGTAATATCTGATTTCTCAAGG
Organism: Apodemus agrarius; assembly: GCA_964023405.1. Taxonomy (NCBI): domain Eukaryota; kingdom Metazoa; phylum Chordata; class Mammalia; order Rodentia; family Muridae; genus Apodemus; species Apodemus agrarius. The sequence goes on along the minus strand of OZ030015.1, from coordinate 42,264,125 downwards.
CAGACTTTCTAGACTATATAATTTTTCATCTTTTTAAATTTTCATTATTTTGAAAAAAAGAGAAGTTGGCACCCAGCACCATCTAATAAGCAAAAGGAGAAATGCCACCACGCTGCAGCCCATTTGTGGCATCCCACCATGGAAACTGAGTATACGTGCTAAGTCTTAGAAGGAGCGTGTCTGGGTACAAAAAGGGTGGACTCCCAGAACCTTGTCTTCCAAACACTGAGAGTGCATCTATCCACTGAGAAGAGGCCAGGGCAAAATGAGAGGGAATGCTGGGATGTGTCCTGTGAACCTCAAGTGGGCTTCTGTACACACTGTCTCACTTCATCCCGACAACCCTGCCGGCACAGTGAACTGATGCTCACCTTCAAATGAAGCCCTTTTTTGGTACAGCCCTAAGGGTTGCACCCGGGGCCTTGTGCATGCAAAGCAAGTGCTCTACCCCCAAGTTGCACCGCCAGCCTTCTCCACCTCAAAATGAAGGAGCGAAGAAACTGAACCCTTAAGACACATGCAGGAGGGAGTCCGACTGTTGACTAAGATCAGGCCTGGGACCTAAGGCTGAGGTTTGGCCCTCTGAGCTCAGAGTTCTCTGCAGAGGCCAGGACTAGCCCACAGTTTGGTGGAGAAATCAAAGTTCAAGGAGACACACAGGTTCTTGAGTTTGTGCTTAGATGATGCTCCTTATCTTCCAAGTAGAAGGTGTTTGGGTATTAGATAAATGGTGTCTGGTGTCAGGTAATCTCCAGTACCATCCCTACCCATTAATACCCTTTCCACAGCCTAGATATGACAGCTTCCTGAAAATATCCCAAATATTAAGTTCTCTGAGTGGCTTTTAGCTGTCCTCGACCCATCCTGCCTCTCAGCCTAAGACTATAGCACCCCAACCATGTCAGGCATGCCTGCAATAGCACCCCCAGACTTACAGCCTATGATCCTGTTTATAGACCTATATTAATTTTAAGAAAACATATATATCATCTCACTCACCAGCTCCTTTGAGAAAAAGAGATTTCCGGTGGAAGAGTCGAGTCCAGTGAAGAGCTTCCTTCTCCACTAAGCACAGCAAGCGTACACAGACATGTACAGCTCCGTCTCTGCTACTTGGAAGTCCAAGCATGCTACGCCATGTGACTACCACAGAAGATAGCAAGCTGTGTATGAAGAGCTCTGAGGTTTATCCGTGGCTGCTGCCCCGCCCTCACAGGAATCTAGCCAACAGAGGGAGGGGAACACTAACAAAGCAGAGTAGGAAATTTCAGGAACATGAAACTAAAAGTAGACTTTTCATAACAGAAGTTTCTAGGCATAGAAACCGAAAGCCAGCAGGGTCAAAGGTTGCATCTGTCAGCGTGCTTTTGGCAGGGTATAGAGGGGAGGGTGCAGGGACCCAGGCAGGAAGGAGGATGCAGCGACTGAGGAGGGGGAGTTTCATCCAGAGCCCAGATTGTATCCATGCCATCCAAGAGCTGAGCCAGGACTGAGCCCACAAGCCTACTCATGGCCTGCCCCCCCCCCAATCTGCTCCATGGGGATAAAATAATGGCGTGTTTACTTTACTCCTCTTGACATGGGTGCAGACTTTCTGAAACTCCCTGAGTTTCCTTATTAACTCACTAGGGGCTCCCAGCAAACCCTGAGATCCCACATAGGAAATAAAAACAAATGTTTGCTTAGACTCATCAAAATGCTACACTTGTTCTTGGTACTCGGAAAGTGCTACAGTTACAAGTTTAGTTTTATTGCACAGAGAACATAGATGGCAGGTCTAGGAGGGAGCACGGGGCTCCCTCTCTTCCTCCCTAGAACCAGGGTACATACTCCTCCAGGAATACTGATGCATTCGTCACTCATGAGGCTCCACTGAGCTCTGTAATCCAGGGATTAATGCCAGACTATCTATCTGTCCCTAGGCTCCTTCCCCTTCACAGGTAACTGTGAGAGGAGCCGTCAGGGGATCTAGGAGCATCTTCAGGTCCTGCCAACTACATATCAGTAGCACACGGCTTCTCTAAAGGGGAGAGAGGGGTAGACCCAGTTGAATTACGTTAATCCAGAAAAAGAAAAAATTCCAATATTGAAATAAGAACAATATCACTCTCTTAAACACTGAACAGTCTGTTGCTGCTCTAACAATCTGCATAGTGCAAACCCGTCAGGGTGCTGCAGTTAAGTAGTTCAGAAGGAGTTCCAGCAGGTTAAAATCAAGACATCTGCAGGGCTGGCCTGAGACTGTAACCCAGCAGGGAGAGTGGTGGCCTGGCATTCATTAAGCCATTGGTCTATTCCCAGCTCTGCATAAAATGGGCATAGTGGCTCACACCTTTAATTCCAGCATTTAAGAGGAGGCAGGAAGACCAAGGTCAAGGTAGTTCAAGGTTAGCCTGGGCTACCTGAGACCATCTCAAGAAAGAAAGGAAGTGGGTAGGGGGAGGAAGAAAGAAAAAAAAATACATCTGCTGTATTGTTTTCTAGAGACCATAGGAGAATGTTTTTGTTTTGCTAGTTCTAGAAGCTTCCTTGATTCTCTTCAAAGAGAGGAAAACTGCCCCTCTCTGACCTCAGTGACTATGCCGCCCTCCACCTTCTCCTTCTCCACCTTCTCTTTTGTCTCCCTCTCCCGGTTGGAAAACTGTGATCACAAGAAAAACGGGACAACTCTCCTGACAGGCACACACAGTGCACTTTCGAGTCACTGGTAGGTTTACACCCCTTTGTGGCCTTGCACATTCCTAGGGCATTCAGTATTGTGGGGATGAAGATACACGGGTATTTTGAAGGAAGGGTGTGTTGCATTGTTCTGACGGCCGCAAACACAGGATATTCACACAGATGCATGCTAGCAAACTTGGAGACAAAATGGGCAAACTCTTCAACAAAAATACCTCTGAAATCATAAAACAAAACAAAACAAAAACAAAAACGCTTTTACCAAGGAAGCTGCAGCTTCACACAGGCCAGGTGGTTTCACCGAGAGCTTCAGAAATGGTCAGCCCACCCTGGAGGCTTTTTCTGAGAACCTCAGTACCACAGGAAGCCTCTTTCTGGTTTCTAGCTTGAGGCAGGAAGCCCCAAACCCTCAGCTCTGGCAAGTCTTTCTTTTCACATCCTACCTAAGTGGCAGTGGTTTTCTGATTCCTAATGTGGAGAACCAGACTTTCTTCTGATTCCCTTTACCTCCTTATTTGATCTACCACCAACACAGCAATTCCAGGTGAAATTCCTAAAGTAGTCCTGACCAGACCCGCTAGTGACCAGAGAAGGCACTGAAAAGCACCTGTGGGAATTGAGGGTGGACGGGGAGGGGCTCAAAGCTCTGAGCTGGGCAGCAGCAGCAGCAGCAGCACAAGCCTGCTCCCCACCCTCAGCAGCTCAGCGTCCAGACACTGGCACTCAGCAGCCCCACAGCCCTGCACTTCTAACTTTAGCATGGAGTACCGTCGAGACTTTTGAAAAGACTCCATTTTTTTTTCACTTTACCAACACATTATCACTTGTACATGTTTTCCTCTTAATTGCACTAGCATATTCTAATTGTAGAGTGTCTTCCTGACACTGTGTGCATGTGGTTATAAATGATAAGGAGCACTTTAGTGCTACTACCGCTTTGTCTTCATTCGCCCAGCATTCAGTATGGCATTTCCACACTTAATGACAGCGTGTGTGCTGGCCAGTGCACCCCGCCTGCCCACCAGACGCCCACCCGACTCCCGTGATCACTCTCAGTTCATCTGGTTTCCTCGTGTGCACTTTGTCACAGTCTCTCGTTTCTAAACACAGGCTCTTCCGCCTCTGCCCACTTTGCTGTAAACAGGATCCTGTCCTGGTTCCTATGTGAGAAGTGGTCTCCTCTTCTCTGCAAGTACGAACAGTGTGAGGTACCATGTGTGGACACCCCCTCTGTGTCTCCCCAAGAGTGACAGACAGGGATGGACCCAAGGGCAGTCCTAAGGACACTGGTTCCCATCTACCCCTGGGCTACTGACACTTCTTTTTTCATCCTTATACAAACTACTCACTCCATCTGCTTATTTTAAACATTGGGGTTTTTGCTTTGTTTTTGAGACAGAGTCTCACTATGTAGCCCTGGTTAGCACAGAACTCAATATGTAGACCAGGCTGGCATCAAACACACAGAGGCCCACTTGCCTCTGCCTCCTGAGTGATGGGATTAGAGGTACTCAACTCCTCAATGGGCTGAAACTGGATTCCGTTCAGCTCCTGTTGGGTGGGTTCCTGCCCTTTTCTCTCATTGGAGATTCTGCTCTCCCAGTGGCCTCTGCTGCTTGGATACTTTTAGCTAGACAGAAGCCAGGTGTGAGTCTTTACCAGAGTCTTGAATTTTGTTTTTTCTTTGTGCCCGTTTCTAGCTGCACTTGGTCCATTCCAAGCTACAATTTGCAGAGAGACGGACATTTTATTCTTCTGTGTGTGCATACACACCCTACCTGTCATTTCTCCTTGTTTCTTGAACCTTTGTCAAGAACATGTAGGCTGAAGAGAAAGCACAGAAGTTAAGAGGACTTGCTGCAAGGCAGAGGCAGGCAGATTTCTGAGTTCGAGGCCAGCCTGGTCTACAGAGTGAGTTCCAGGACAGCCAGGACTGCACAGAGAAACCCTGTCTCAAAAAAACAAAACAAAACAAAGCAAAGCAAAACATAAAAAGAGGACTTGCTGCCCTCGTGAAGGACCCAGGTTCAAATCCCAGCACCCACATGATAGCTGACATCCATTTCTAACTCCAGTTCTAGGAGATCTGTAGTCCTCTTCAGATTTCTGCAAGCACTGCACAAACATAGTCACAGACATATATTCAGGCAAAACATCAACACACATAAAATAATACAATTAAATGGGGGGAAAAACCTGCGGTAGTTTGAATAAGAATGTCCCCATAGGCTCATATATTACATTATTTAGCCCCCAGCGACTTGAACTGTTTTGGAAGGATTAAGAAGTGTGGCAAGTTCCAGGACAGCCAGGAAGCCACAGATATCCTGTCTCAAAAATCCAAAAACAAACAAATAAACAAAACAACAAAAAAAGAAAGAGCCTGGAATTGAGGATTTTTGTTAAAGTGTTCCTACTATGAGTAACACAGAGATTCAAGCAATCCGCATCAAAACACCAATGCCATTTTTCAAGGAGGGAGGGAGGTATCTATGAGAGTCACAGTTAACACTTTAGTAACTGATTATTGCCATGAGGAGAGTGCCACCTACTGTCTGGTTTTAGAATGCAGTGGTAAGGTTTCTTCAAGTCCCCTTGAAAATCCTCTGGCCTCTGCACATCCACACCAGGATATGTACCCACCACCCCCGAGACAGACAGACAGACAGACACACACACACACACACACACACACACACACACACACACACACACAACTTTGCAGTTATACACTACACTTCAATAATTTAATGAAAAAGCATAAAAATCATTTGTTTTTACTTTTTAAAATGAATGTAAAATATATACACGGCGTAGCCAGAATGACGGGCACAGATCTCATAGAGTATGGATGATGGTCCGGCTGCGAAGCTGTTCAATATACTCCTTGGCGTGGTCAACTGCCGTCTTGGGTGCTTCAGGTGGGGGTGGGGGTCCTTCCACCAGCTTCACAAAATAGTGGCAATAGACCTTCTCCATGATGCCAAAGCGACCTCGGCCATGGTAACGGATGCGCTTCAGGCACTGGCCTCGGCCTGAGGTAGACTCAGCTACAGAGAAGGAAAGAGAATTATGGAAAGTGTCTGCTCTCCATAGGACTGCATCTGCACCAGCTGAGCAGGTGCTGACCCTCCCTTTAGTAGACTACAGGAGCCTGGTGGCTGGCTGGCCCACAGTCCTCTCAAACACAAGTCTCTTGAGCACTATCTAGGAACTGTGCACTGCTCCAGATGAGGCATGGACCCACTGCCAGATCACATTGGACAGAAAATACAGTAAGAGCTTCAGTTGATGGCAAGTTTCATGGATCAAACAAATCTGACTAAGGCAAGACAGACTGATAGGATGGAGGAGATGCCGAGAGGCATCCTGAGACTAGGCATGGTACTAGTATCTGTAATCCAGGAGGCAGAGGCAGGAGGATCAGGATTTCAAAGTCATCCTTAACTATACAGCAAGTGTGAGGCCAGTCTTCGCTACATGAGATTAAGTCTCAGAAATAAAAATAAAAAGAGTCAGTCGGGCAGAGGTGACACACACCTTTAATCCCAGCACTTGGGAGGCAGAAGCAGGCAGATTTCTGAGTTTGAGGCCATCCTAGTCTACAGAGTGAGTTCCAGGACAGCCAGGGCCACACAGAGAAACCCTGTCTCAAAAACCCCCCTCCAAAATAAAAAGAATTGAGGGCTTAGTACATAACACTGACCACAGGCTGCTACTATGTGTGTATTTCACAAGGGAAAGAATGTATCTCCCAAACTAGTCTGCAATTGTGACAGTTGTCTATTCTTCCTTCACCCCTCCCCTCCACAGTAAAGCCTGGACCACCCACATGCACTGTGGGTCAGGAAGGGCGAGCACAGCGGTGATGGACAGATGCCTAGCTACCAACCAGTGCATCCACTTGGAACACATTTCCTGCACAGCATGTGCTACTTGTCCACAGCCTTCTTATAACTGCTCTCAATCCAGTATCTTAGTTCCAGAGATCCAGAGGGGCTTTGTAGCCCTGTGGGTAGGAATCTGCAACTCACCCTCCACCTTTGTCCCTCTGGTGTCCTGCTATCGCTTTGGGTGGTCCTTATCTTCCTGTAAGTTTTGTTTTGTTTTGTGTTTTGGCAGCTGTTCATTATTGATTCTGTGTGATTATAAATTATTGATGTACATTTTATTGTAGGTCTAACTACACGGGAATCCCAAGTTTGGGTCCTCCTCTAAGTCTCAAGGTCCCATAATCACAAAACCAGTTTTCTTTTCCTGGAAATGCTCGTGCTGCCCAGCAAGAAGCTAAAGATTGCCTGCTTGGTTTCATCTTAGATGTTTGTGAACGTGAGTCTCAACCAGACAGCTCCTTCCGGACAGAAGGGCACAAGCCAGAGCCTATTCCAGGATTCCAGGCCTCATTCCAGGGGCTGTTTTATTCCCCACCCCATCCCCCGGGCTTTCCATGCTGATCCAGGGGTTTTCTGAGCCGGACATATCTTTGGGATGTTTGTGGAGCCCTGTGCTACAGTGGCCACTTCAAGAGGCTCAGCATTGTCCACTGTTGGGATGATGTTTTTAAATTTTGGATCTGGTTGGTGCCAGAAGGGTTTTTTGTTTGTTTGGTTGGTTGGTTGTTTTGTTTTTTTGTTTTTTGTTTTTTGTTTTTGTTTTTGTTTTTTTTTGTTTTTGCTTTTGGTTTTGTTTTCCTTTATTCCTTTATGAATTTGACCAATGAGAACCCTTTGAAGGCCAAAGAGAAGGGTCAGTGTTGGTACCAGGACCTCCGAAGCCTGTGACATCACATAGGTGACAGACAGCACAGCCTATACACCTGTTGCCAAGGCAGCAGTCACCATATTCCCAGAATCCATTGGGCTCACCTTTACCTGCGACCATGTCACCATCCATATATATAAGAGAAGCACGCCCCCTCTCTCATCCCCTCTTCTCTTCCCACTGTCACCTTTGCCCTTTCCCCTCTCAATAAACCTCACGTGGAACTGTTTGGCCTGGTGTGGTCTTTCTGGAGCTGCCGCTGCTGCCCACCAATCCCAACAGTCAGGGTACAGGGGTGAGAGACAGGTCCCTAGCTCAGGGTAAAGCTGCCACGCCTGGGGACCAGAGTTTAATTCCTGGTCCCACACAGAGAAAACAAACAATCAAACAATTCCACAAAGTTGTTCTCTGACATGTACACGGTGGCACGCATTTGTGCTCCCCACAGGGAGAGAAAATAAATGAATAAAATGTAATCAAAAAACAAAAAAATAGAAAAGAAAACCCTTTGGATTTGCAGGGAGAGGGGTGGCATTTTGTGCTTAGAGCACAAGGGGAGACACTATCGGACAGGCCTGGAGTCAGGCCACCATCTTTCCATAGAACCTGGGTCTGAAGATGCTTGCTGTTTTGCTAGAAAGTCAAAGGAATATTTACATTGTTCAGGATGCTTGCGAGGCCTCACATGGAAAAAACCAGGCAGTGTTCACTCTAGACTGCTGGGTTGATGACTCTGTATGTTTTCCATAGCTAATTGCAAAGCAAATACCTCTGTTGAGATTACTATGACCCCACCCCTAAGGACTCCCACCCCTGATGAACCCAAACCCTGAGGACCTCACCCCAGAGTACCCCGTGTCTGAGAACCCTCCCCATGGTGACCTCACCCTTGAGAACCCCATCTGTAAGGACACTCACCCTGACGAATCCCAGCCCCAAGGACTCCACTCCTGAGTACCCCACCCCTGAGAACCCCCAACCCTGAGTACCTCAACACCTGGTGGCCCCATCCATGGTGGCCTCACCCTTGAGGACCTACCTTCATTTGTGGTGGCCTCACCCTGTCAACCCCCACCTCTGGTGACGCATATTACCAGGGACCCCAACAGAAAGCTAACACAAAGACAAAGAATCACAGTCTAGACCCATTTCCTTTTTCTTGAACTTCACTGAGACATAATTGACATAAAAAAATACAGGGTTTGGTGGATACACTCCTAAGTTTGTTCTTTAAGCTTTGTAAAATGCTAATATTTTAATTGTGTCTCTTTTTCTGCCAAGTTATCATTGGTGGAATCCTTAGGAGTGTTGTCCTTTTGGCTAGGGTTCATCGGGGTGGGAGGCCTTAGGGGTAGCGTCATGTATAGCTCAACAGACAGTATTTGTGATTAGCTATGGAAAACATACAGAGTCATGAACCCAAATGACTTACACTGAACAATGCATGGCTCTCCACAGGGGTTGGGAGGAAGGTTAGGTCTCAAACCTGGGACCAAGGGCTAAGTGAAGTGCCCATTTATCATATCAAAGTGAACCTGGCTGCCAGGTTTTCCCAGCATCCCTCAGTCCATACCTGTTTCATGGTATAGCTGCCCTTCCCTATCATCCAAATGGTGACCCAGGCTTTTTGTCTACCCTTTACCCTTCTGGCCTTTTGGTCTCCTGGTCTCCTGTCTCTCCTCTCTTCCAGGTGTGATAATGTATACCTTTAATCCCAGCACTCGAGAGGCAGAGGCAGGAGGATTTCTGTGTGAGTTCAAGGCCAGCCTGGTCTACTTCTGTTGAGAAGGAGTCTCAGGAGAACCACAGTAAGATCCTGTTTAAAAACAAAGTCACTTCTGAAAACTCGGTGCCCAGAAAGTTTGTACGAGCACATTGTACAAGCCTCTGTTGGGAGTGACATAACCACCATGTGGCATAATTCTGGTCCCTCTATTTTCCCAAGGGTCACAAAGCCTAAGAGAGATCACAGTCCGGCCAGGGTGCTTCAGGAACACCCTCAGCTGTCTCTCCAGTGTCCTGAAAACACTAAAGTCACCTGAGTCCCACGCCAGCTGCCTCACTCTCTCTTTCTTTAGAACCTTACTCAGAATCCACACTGTCCTGCAAGAAGACTCTTTTCTTAAGTAGAACTTTAGCATCCTCGGTCACTGTGTCAAGAAAATAATTTTGCATATAGTAACTCTTTCTAAAGTAAAGGCCAGTGGCCACGAATCCGCCAGTGACAGCAAAAACTTTCTCCATGATTTTCACCAGCTTGTCCGCCACGGATTCATTCGGCTCACTTGACAGCAAATGGGGTGACTTAATGGTGGACTTCAGCTCCTCCACAGACATGGACCACTCCCTGGCCATGTTTTCCAGTGACTCATCATCTAGCCCAAAGCAAGCCCTGTAGTGGGTCAGGGTCTTCTCAAGCTCCTCGATGTCGTCGTTGAAGAACGACTTCAAGGGGATGGTGGCCATTGCTCCAGCCTTCAGAGCCTCCAGCCAGATGGTCTGTCTCAGGACATCTCTCCTGCGGTCAATGGCAGTCTCGGTAATGTTAGGGAGGCACTGCATGAAGATGTGACGCTTCTGTGCCGGCAGCTCCGTCAAAAGGGTGGACTCCAGCTTAGGAAAATCAAACTGTGCTACCTCAATGCTGGAGACCAAGAAGACACGAGTGGAAGGTACCTTGGCTTTCTGCAGCTTCTCCACACAGTCGTTTCGGATCCGCTCCAGGGTTTTTTCCCTATTGTAGGACTTGGGTTTACACTTCTTCTCATTCCACAAATCACTGTCAATTTTTGACCGAACAAAGTAGAACTTCTTTTTCATTTTTCTGATTGCTTTGGCCAGCTGGGCATCATTCTCTGTAAATCGAGTAGCTGAGATGATGAGAAAAAAGTCATAGTCCTGGAAGTTCACTTTCTTCAGATAGTCTTCTGCTTTGAAGTTACTTGTCCCGACCCCAGGGAGATCCCAGATGGTCACATTAGGGAACTTAGGGTGGGTGTATTTCTCCCTAAACTTGGTTGTCTCCACTGCTCCGGTCTTAGCTGACCCACTCTCCTCGTGTCCCATTCTCCGAAGGACATTAATGAGCGTGGACTTTCCTGCCCCCGTCTCTCCTGTCACAGCAATGTTCAGGGGGGCTTTCTCAATGTCTGCCAAGGCAGCCTCAATTATAGCAATCGCCTTCTGCATGTCTCCTTTTTGCACATGCGACTGAATTGAATTGATGGTCTCCTCAGAAATGATCTTACTTTCCACCTTGAAATCCTTGAAGAATGCCTCAAAGCTGGAGGCCATATTGTGAGCCTTTGCACTTTGGTTAGAAGAAGATTGACCCATGGCTGTGGGCACACAGGACACTGGAGGGAAAGCTGAAGTGGGAAAGAAGGTCAAAGGTTAGGACATCACAGAGGCACTCAACTCTGCAGGTAGGGCAGAAGCTGCTCTCCAAACTTATGCTAGGACTGGGAGCATTTCTCTGCTCAATTCACTGCTATTCCTAGGACTTGGCTGCTTTGCTTCCTCAAGAGAGTGTTCAGTCATTCGTTGCAATATCTGATTTCTCAAGCCAGACTTTCTAGACTATATCATTTTTCATCTTTTAAAATTTTCATTATTTTGAAAAAAAGAAAAGTTGGCACCCAGCACCATCTAATAAGCAAAAGGAGAAATGCCACCACGCTGCAGCCCATTTGTACTGTGACAGTCGCTGACTTTGAGATGTCCTGGAGGGTGTAACACAGAGGCACACGGTTTGCCTAGCTTGCACCAGGTCCTAGGTTCAATCCCCACTACTGCATACACAACAGTCATGGCTTACTATAGAGTTGTAAGACAGTAAGACAGTGTGGTGTTGCTGAAAGTGAAATACAACAGTGTAAAATAGAGTCCCCTTGGAGAGATTGCAAAGCAGCTAAGGGTGCTTGCTGCTCTTACATGGAACCAAGTTCAATTCCCAATACCCAGATCAAGTGGCTTCGAACCACCTGTGACTACAGCTGCAGGGGCTCTGACACCCTCTTCTGGACTCTGGGGGCATCTGCACTCACATGCACATAACCACATGAAGACAAACACACATATACATGAATTTAAAAAATGAAATAAATCTTAGAAATAAAGCCTACTACTTCCCTATAAAAGCCTGTAGTACCAGGACACTGACAAGGTTGGGAGAAAACATTTGCAAAGGTCACATCTAATAAAAGACTGTGACACAAAAATGTATAAATAACTCTTGAAACCGAACAATTAAAGCAAACTGCACTGGGTGGTTGTGGTGGCACACCTTTAATCCCAGCACTTGTGAGGCAGAGGCCGATGGACCTCTGAGTCTGAGGTTATCCTGGTCCAGGACAGGAGTGAGTTCCAGGACAGCCAGGGCTAACCAGAGGCACACTATCTCAAAAAACAAACAAATAAAAAAATTAAAATAAAAATGTAAAAATAAAATGGACCACTCACTTTGGAAGACTGTATACAGTTTCTTTAGCACTAAAATAAATAGTCAACATACATGCTTCTTGATATTCATATGACATTCCTATGTTTGTTCCCACACAGACCTGCAACTGAATGTTTCCAGGGAGCTTTTACATAATTACAAACCCTGGAAGTAGCCAGGGTGCCCTTTGGTAGGTGAATGAACTACACAGCTGTGGAATCTCCAAGATGACCACATACTGTTCAGAAGTACAAAAACTGAACTGTGAGGCCCTGAGAAGACTGAGTGGAAGACATGACCTGCAGAGGCAACAGGACTCCTACAGCATGTCACACGTGCTGAATGATCCTCTGTATATGGCAAAATTATGGAGAAAATCAAGTCAGTGGTGCCGTGTGTTGTAGGGCCTGAGTGAAAAGGCAGAGCAGAGAGCAGTGGAAATCCTCAGTGACACCCTAACTGGGCGTGTGCCGGGATGCATCTCGGATGTCTAAGACCTGAAGGAAACTGTCACGTAATCTCGGGGCCTTGCCTGAGCACAATGTATGTATCAGAGACAGTTCACCATTCTGGTAGGGGACGCTGGTGATGGGCGGGATAGGTCGCGCACGTGTAGAGAGGCAGTATACATCACTACCTTTTTTTTTCCCCCTCTGTGGAACTAAAACTTCTCTTAAAGAGTAAAATCTTAATTAAAAAGGAAAAAGAAAACCCCACCAAATGCCAAAGAAAAGACAACCACTCTTTGGGATATTTAATGACATTCTTTTAAGTTACATTTTATTTATTTTGTGTGTGTATGGGAGCGGGGTGAACATGCTGGGGTAGGGTAACTTGTGAGAGTCGGTTCCCTCCCTCTACCACGTGGGGACTGGAGGTTGAATTCAAGTCATCAGACTGTGTCCAGTGCCTTCACCTACTGAGTCACCTCGTCCCTCAGTGGGATTTTCTAAGAGTCAGTCCTCCTGAGCTGAGATACCACTCCTCGCCCATTCCATCTTGTGTATAAAGGGTTCACATGCCGGGCGTGGTGGGGGAAAAAAAAGAAAACCAAAAAAAAAAAAAAAAGAGTTCACACACATGCCAGGAAGTCACCTAGGGGACTGCTGCGAAATGTGTCACAGATGGAAGAGATGGTGTGAATGATACACGTAGGGGTCGAAGAGGACATTTGCCAGTCACACCAAGAAGATTCTCCTGCCACTTTGGAACTCACATGACTTCACAGGACACAGAAGATTTTGACATAGGACACAAGAAAAAAAATCACACACCCGGGTCTAAACATAATGAATGAGATGCAAATCCTCCATGTTGAACCTCACAGAGACCAGGGAAATGTGCTAGAGCAGGAAAGCAGACCATCCCGAGTCTGAGCGGCTGCTGGGACAGAGGGCTGGCAGAGGGGAGCCAGCTACAGTGAGGGAGCAGGTCCTTCCACTGGGGCCTCCCTGGCAGCCACCTGTTACAGAAAGAGAAGAAAGGAAAAGGGTAGTTTGGGGAAGAATCCATCTGAGCAGGTATATAGATCTAGATCTGGCTTGGTGTGTATACGATCAGGGATGGCAAAAATTCTCCTTAACAGAACTAGAGACATCTGGCCTGTCATTGGATAGGTGAGGAGTTGTCAGATACCATGAGTGTCTGTGAGTATCCAGCATGAATGCCCACATACATACTCCAGTGTGGACACAGACACACACACAGACACACACACACACACACACACACACACACACACACACACAGCAGACTGGGAATTCTTAGGCATCTGACAGGGGCCAACAATATCCCACCATGCAGCAACTCTGAATATACGTGCTAAGTCTTACAAGGAGTGTGTCTGGGTACAAAAAGGGTGGACTCCCAGAACCTTGTCTTCCAAACACTGAGAGTGCATCTATCCACTGAGAAGAGGCCAGGGCAAAATGAGAGGGAATGCTGGGATGTGTCCTGTGAACCTCAAGTGGGCTTCTGTACACACTGTCTCACTTCATCCCGACAACCCTGCCGGCACAGTGAACTGATGCTCACCTTCAAATGAAGCCCTTTTTTGGTACAGCCCTAAGGGTTGCACCCGGGGCCTTGTGCATGCAAAGCAAGTGCTCTACCCCGGAGTTGCACCGCCAGCCTTCTCCACCTCAAAATGAAGGAGCGAAGAAACTGAACCCTTAAGACACATGCAGGAGGGAGTCCTACTGTTGACTAAGATCAAGCCTGGGACCCAAGGCTGAGGTTTGGCCCTCTGAGCTCAGAGTTCTCTGCAGAGGCCAGGACGAGCCCACAGTTTGGTGGAGAAATCAAAGTTCAGGGAGACACACAGGTTCTTGAGTTTGTGCTTAGATGATGCTCCTTATCTTCCAAGTAGAAGGTGTTTGGGTATTAGATAAATGGTGTCTGGTGTCAGGTAATCTCCAGTACCATCCCTACCCATTAATACCCCTTCCATAGCCTGGATATGACAACTTCCTAAAAATATCCCAAATATTAAGTTCTCTGAGTGGCTTTTAGCTGTCCTCGACCCATCCTGCCTCTCAGCCTAAGACTATAGCACCCCAACCATGTCAGGCATGCCTGCAATAGCACCCCCAGACTTACAGCCTATGATCCTGTTTATAGACCTATATTAATTTTAAGAAAACATATATATCATCTCACTCACCAGCTCCTTTGAGAAAAAGAGATTTCCGGTGGAAGAGTCGAGTCCAGTAAAGAGCTTCCTTCTCCACTAGGCACAGCCAGCGTACACAGACATGTACAGCTCCGTCTCTGCTACTTGGAAGTCCAAGCATGCTGCACCATGTGACTACCACAGAAGATAGCAAGCTGTGTATGAAGAGCTCTGAGGTTTATCCGTGGCTGCTGTCCCACCCTCACAGGAATCTAGCCAACAGAGGGAGGGGAACACTATCGATGTAAAGTAGATTTCAGAAACATGAAACTAAAAGTAGACTTTTCATAACAGAAATTTCTAGACATAGAAGCCAAAAGCCAGCAGGGTCAAAGATTGCATCTGTCAGTGTGCTTTTGGCAGGGTATAGAGGGGAGGGTGCAGGGACCCAGACAGGAAGGAGGATGCAGCGACTGAGGAGGGGGAGTTTCATCCAGAGCCCAGATTGTATCCATGCCATCCAAGAGCTGAGCCAGGACTGAACCCACAAGCCTACTCATGGCCTGCCCCCCCCACCCCCAATCTGCTCCATGGGGATAAAATAATGGCGTGTTTACTTTACTCCTCTTGACATGGGTGCAGACTTTCTGAAACTCCCTGAGTTTCCTTATTAACTCACTAGGGGCTCCCAGCAAACCCTGAGATCCCACATAGGAAATAAAAACAAATGTTTGCTTAGACTCATCAACTTGCTACCCTTGTTCTCGGTACTCGGAAAGTGCTACAGTTACAAGTTTAGTTTTATTGCACAGAGAACATAGATGGCAGGTCTAGGAGGGAGCACGGGGCTCCCTCTCTTCCTCCCTAGAACCAGGGTACATACTCCTCCAGGAATATTGATGCATTCGTCACTCATGAGGCTCCACTGAGCTCTGTAATCCAGGGATTAATGCCAGACTATCTGTCTCTAGATTCCTTCCCCTTCACAGGTAACTGTGAGAGGAGCTGTCAGGGGATCTAGGAGCATCTTCAGCTCCTGCCAACTACATATCAGTAACACACGGCTTCTCTAAAGGGGAGAGAGGGGTACACCCAGTTGAGTTACGTTAATCCAGAAAAAGAAAAAATTCCAATATTGAAATAAGAACAATATCACTCTCTTAAACACTGAACAGTCTGTTGCTGCTCTAACAATCTGCATAGTGCAAACCCGTCAGGGTGCTGCAGTTAAGTAGTTCAGAAGGAGTTCCAGCAGGTTAAAATCAAGACATCTGCAGGGCTGGCCTGAGACTGTAACCCAGCAGGGAGAGTGCTGACCTGGCATTCATTAAGCCATTGGTCTATTCCCAGCTCTGCATAAAATGGGCACAGTGGCTCACACCTTTAATTCCAGCATTTAAGAGGAGGCAGGAAGACCAAGGTCAAGGTAGTTCAAGGTTAGTCTGGGCTACCTGAGACCATCTCAAGAAAGAAAGGAAGTGGGTAGGGGGAGGAAGAAAGAAAAAAAAATACATCTGCTGTATTGTTTTCTAGAGACCATAGGAGAATGTTTTTGTTTTGCTAGTTCTAGAAGCTTCCTTGATTCTCTTCAAAGAGAGGAAAACTGCCCCACTCTGACTTCAGTGACTATGCCGCCCTCCACCTTCTCCTTCTCCACCTTCTCCTTCTGTCTCCCTCTCCCGGTTGAAAAACTGTGATCACAAGAAAAACGGGACAACTCTCCTAACAGGCACACACAGTGCACTTTCGAGTCACTGGTAGGTTTACACCCCTTTGTGATGTTGCACATTCCTAGGGCATTCAGTATTCTGGGGATTTTGAAGGAAGGGTGTGTTGCATTGTTCTGACGGCCGCAAACACAGGATATTCACACAGATGCATGCTAGCAAACTTGGAGACAAAATGGGCAAACTCTTCAACAAAAATACCTCTGAAATCATAAAACAAAACAAAAAACGCTTTTACCAAGGAAGCTGCAGCTTCACACAGGCCAGGTGTTTTCACCGAGAGCTTCAGAAATGGTCAGCCCACCCTGGAGGCTTTTTCTGAGAACCTCAGTACCACAGGAAGCCTCTTTCTGGTTTCTAGCTTGAGGCAGGAAGCCCCAAACCCTCAGCTCTGGCAAGTCTTTCTTTTCACATCCTACCTTAGTGGCAGTGGTTTTCTGATTCCTAATGTGGAGAACCAGACTTTCTTCTGATTCCCTTTACCTCCTTATTTAATCTACCACCAACACAGCAATTCCAGGTGAAATTCCTAAAGTAGTCCTGACCAGACCCGCTAGTGACCCAGAGAATGCACTGAAAAGCACCTGTGGGAATTGAGGGTGGACGGGGAGGGGCTCAAAGCTCTGAGCTGGGCAGCAGCAGCAGCAGCAGCAGCAGCACAAGCCTGCTCCCCACCCTCAGCAGCTCAGCGTCCAGACACTGGCACTCAGCAGCCCCGCAGCCCTGCACTTCTAACTTTAGCATGGAGTACCGTCGAGACTTTTGAAAAGACTCCATTTTTTTTTCACTTTACTGACACATATCACTTGTACATGTTTTCCTCTTAATTGCACTAGCATATTCTAATTGTAGAGTGTCTTCCTGACACTGTGTGCATGTGGTTATAAATGATAAGGAGCACTTTAGTGCCACTACCGCTTTGTCTTCATTCACCCAGCATTCAGTATGGCATTTCCACACTTAATGACAGCGTGTGTGCTGGCCAGTGCACCCCGCCTGCCCACCAGACGCCCACCCGACTCCCGTGATCACTCTCAGTTCATCTGGTTTCCTCGTGTGCACTTTGTCACAGTCTCTCGTTTCTAAACACAGGCTCTTCCGCTTCTGCCCACTTTGCTGTAAACAGGATCCTGTCCTGGTTCCTATGTGAGAAGTGGTCTCCTCTTCTCTGCAAGTACGAACAGTGTGAGGTACCATGTGTGGACACCCCCTCTGTGTCTCCCCAAGAGTGACAGACAGGGATGGACCCAAGGGCAGTCCTAAGGACACTGGTTCCCATCTACCCCTGGGCTATTGACACTTCTTTTTTCATTCTTATTCAAACTGCTCACGTCATCTGCTTATTTTAAACATTGGGGTTTTTGCTTTGTTTTTGAAACAGAGTCTCACTATGTAGCCCTGGTTAGCACAGAACTCAATATGTAGACCAGGCTGGCATCGAACACACAGAGGCCCACTTGCCTCTGCCTCCTGAGTGATGGGATTAGAGGTACTCAACTCCTCAATGGGCTGAAACTGGATTCTGTTCAGCTCCTGTGGGGTGGGTCCTGGCCTTTTCTCTCACTGGAGATTCTGCTCTCCCAGTGGCCTCTGCTGCTTGGATACTTTTAGCTAGGCAGAAGCCATGTGTGGACTCGTCTTTACCAGTCTCTTGAATTTTGTTTTTTCTTTCTCCCCATTTCTAGCTGCACTTGGTCCATTCCAAGCTGCAGTTTGTAGAGGCAGAGAGACGGACATTTTATTCTTCTGTGTGTGGATACACACACCCTACCTCTCATTTCTCCTTCTTTCTTGAACCTTTGTCAAGAACCTGCATGTTCATGCTGGAGAGAAAGCACAGCAGTTAAGAGGACTTGCTGCTCTTGAGAAGTACCCGGGTTCAAATCCCAGCACCCACATGATAGCTGGCATCCATTTGTAACTCCAGGTCTAGGAGATCTGTAGCCCTCTTCTGATTTCTGCAAGTACTGCACAAACATAGTCACACACACATATACAGGCAAAACATCAACACACATAAAATAATTAAATTAAATGGGGGGGGGAAACCTGTGGTAGTTTGAATAAGAATGTCCCCATAAAGCCGGGCGGTGGTAGTGCACGCCTGTAATCCCAGCACTTGGGAGGCAGAGGCAGGTGGATTTCTGAGTTCGAGGCCAGCCTGGTCTACAGAGTGAGTTCCAGGACAGCCAGGGCTACACAAAGAAACCCTGTCTTGGAAAAACTAACTAAATAAATAAATAAATAAGAATGTCCCCATAGGCTCATATATTACATTATTTAGCCAGCGACTTGAACTGTTTTGGAAGGATTAAGAAGTGTGGCAAGTTCCAGGACAGCCAGGAAGCCACAGAAATCCTATCTCAAAAATCCAAAAACAAACAAATAAACAAAACAACAAAAAAAGAAAGAGCCTGGAATTGAGGATTTTTGTTAAAGTGTTCCTACTATGAGTAACAGAGAGTCAAGCAATCCGCATCAAAACACCAATGCCATTTTTCAAGGAGGGAGGGAAGTATCTATGAGAGTCACAGTAATACTTTAGTAACTGATTATTGCCATGAGGAGAGCGCCACCTACTGTCTGGTTTTAGAATGCAGTGGTAAGGTTTCTTCAAGTTCCCTTGAAAATCCTCTGGCCTCTGCACATCCACACCAGGATATGTACCCGCCACCCCCGAAACACAGACACACACACACACACACACACACACACACACACACAGACACACACACACAGACACACACACACACACACACACACACACACACACACCTTTGAAGTTATACACTACACTTCAATAATTTAATGAAAAAGCATAAAAATCATTTGTTTTTACTTTTTAAAATGAATGTAAAATATATACACGTCGTAGCCAGAATGACGGGCACAGATCTCATAGAGTATGGATGATGGTCCGGCTGCGAAGCTGTTCAATATACTCCTTGGCGTGGTCAACTGCCGTCTTGGGTGCTTCAGGTGGGGGTGGGGGTCCTTCCACCAGCTTCACAAAATAGTGGCAATAGACCTTCTCCATGATGCCAAAGCGACCTCGGCCATGGTAACGAATGCGCTTCAGGCACTGGCCTCGGCCTGAGGTAGACTCAGCTACAGAGAAGGAAAGAGAATTATGGAAAGTGTCTGCTCTCTATAGGACTGCATCTGCACCAGCTGAGCAGGTGCTGACCCGTCCTTTAGTAGACTATAGGAGCTTAGTGGTTGGCTGGCCCACAGTCCTCTCAAACACAAGTCTCTTGAGCACTATCTAGGAACCGTGCACTGCTCCAGATGAGGCATGGACCCACTGCCAGATCACATTGGACAGAAAATACAGTAAGAGCTTCAGTTGATGGCAAGTTTCATGGATCAAACAAATCTGACTAAGGCAAGACAGACTGATAGGATGGAGGAGATGCCGAGAGGCATCCTGAGACTAGGCATGGTACTAGTATCTGTAATCCAGGAAGCAGAGGCAGGAGGATCAGGATTTCAAAGTCATCCTTAACTATACAGCAAGTGTGAAGCCAGTCTTCGCTACATGAGATTAAGTCTCAGAAATAAAAATAAAAGAGTCAGCCGGGCAGTGGTGGCGCACACCTTCAATCTCAGCACTTGGGAGGCAGAGGCAGCCTAGTCTACAGAGTGAGTTCCAGGACAGCCAGGGCTACACAGAGAAATCCTGTCTTGAAAAACCAAAAAGAGTCATCCCAGAGGGAGAGAAGCCTGACCTGAGACCAGCCTCTCCCCATCCCTGTTCCTGAGGCGAGTGAGCTCGGAGTGCTTAGGCAGATGATGGGGCACACTGACACTGAGCGTGTTTAAGAGGCAAGAGATGAGACGAGCATGGGAGACAGGTTATATATGGTCCTACAGGCAAAGAAAATGCCATCCCCAGCACCCAGGTAGACAAGGAAGAATGGGACTGCAAACCACCCAGCACGTAAAGCAGTTGCCATGCACACCTGACAACGTGAGTTTGTCCTTGGAATCCACCTAAAGGTGCAGAGATGTGACTGCAGCACTGCCTTCTGACCCCACCGATGGCGCGCACCGTGGCTGTGCACAAGTACTACCTTGGATAGTCTCAATGGTGCCCTACCATGGCTGTGCAGGCATTGCTGGTATGCTTAGTCCTTGGGCGTGTGCTCAGGACGGGGCAGCTGCACCAGGCGCTCGGTCTATGTTTAGTTTCTGAGTGTTTAAGGTAAGGATGTTGATTTTTTTTTTCATGAATTTTATATAATTCTCCTAAGAATTATATAATTCATTTGCTTGCTCATTGATTGGATGATTCTGTGGTTTTGGTCTGCCTGTTTCTCTCACTTGTACAGATCAGCAGGGCTTTCAGCCTGATTACTAGAAGGCTCCATTTCATTCATTCTTATGACAGAGGCACATTATAAAACGACCTTTAGGAGCTGGAGCAATGGCTCAGACATTAAGAACACTGGCTGCTCTTCCAGAGGTCCTGACCCAGCAACCATGTGGTGGCTCACACCAACTATAATGGAGTCAGATGTCCTCTTCTGGCATGCAGGTGTACATGCAGATAGAGCACTCATACAAATAAAATAAGTAAGTCTTTAAAACAAAACAAAAATGACCCTTAAAGTTTACCTGTGAACCTTTTATTCAACTCCTTCCACTTGACAAGTCATCTATTTTTTCTGCCCACCATCCCTCTGCCCCCAATAATCTATGTAACTCTAGCTGTCCTAGAACTTGCTATGTAGACCAGACTGGCCTTGAACTCAGAGATCCATCAGTTTCTGCCTCCTAGGTGCTGGCACTAAAGTGTGTGCACCATGATTAAAAATTATCTTTTAGGTGACTTGTGGTCATTCTCAGTTTATTGTGAGGAAAGGGTGGAGCATGAGCTGCTCCTAGAACCCTTGTGTACTAACCTCTGGGGGAGACTTCACACCCTCAGCCCCATTCAGAACAGGCAGTGAGACGCTACCAAGTCTACACTTATGACCCTGCCACTGCGGTGCCAAAGGCTACAGAAAGAAGGTCCTTGCCTACAGGCGAACTGATACCAGAGACATCCCAGGTGCTGAAGACAGGAAGAGTCTTACCTATGTGTAAGTTGGATCTGAATTCCACATTATGGTCTCTCACTGCCATGTCTTGTGCTTCTAAGAGAACCTTTAATGACAAGAGAAGCAGGCTCATATAGTGGGATTAAATATCTCTCATCTTTGTTGTCTAAAACATACCAGTTCAAGCCTACACTTCACAGTGAACTTTTATTAATTAGTTAATTTATTTATTTATTGGTGGGGTTGTTTTGTTTTTTGAGACAAGTTATTACTTTGTGCTCTCGATGCCTTGGAACTCATAGAGACTGGCCTGCCTCTGTTTTCCAAGAGTGAACCTGTAACTACACTCAGCCACAATGAACCTCAATTGCTGGTTGTATCAAGGAAAATGGTACAGTGAGGATTCCTTCCTCAGAACGAATCAGGAGCCACCCTCCATCCTGCTGAGCCTTGGAGGCTCTGTGTAAGGGAAGGGAGGACAGACCACACCCCTAAGCCACGCCATTGGCAAAAGACACTGAATCTGAGTCAGGGAACAGCCACAGCCTGCACACTGGTACTGTACCCAGTGAGGCGTTGGCAACCCTCGGGCCCACCTACGTACAAATACAAACCTACAACCACAGGAGAAGTATGGGAGACAGCACACGTCCAAGTTTCCCGGGTGGATGCCACGGCTTCCTCCACTTAATCACTCACATAAAACCATAAGCTCTCATTGTGGAAGCTGGCTCCCCACCAACAAACAAACAAAAAATCCATATCAAGTCTGGGGTGGAAGTGTGGGTTTTTGGTAGAGTACCTCCCTGGCATACACTAGGCCCTGAGTTTTATCTTCAGTACCACACTCTAAAGAAGCCCCAAGACATTTTTTTCAAAAGGCTTCTCTAATAATTTCCCTAACAATTTAAAAACAGTGTCTGGTGCATGTAAAGGCACCTGAAGAAACCCATGTGAAAAATGAAAAGCACCTATTTCTCAGGGACAAGGGATGGGAGAGACTTAATAAAAACCAGGAGCAACAAATCTCTATCTCATTAAAAAAAAAAAAAAAATACCAGGAATTTCAGGAACCCAGGATTTTGGCTAAAGATGGCCGCATGCCCATCCCTCCCGACCACCACAGCTTACCTCTTTAATTATCTGAGCCCCCTTTTTATCATTGAACTCCAGCTGAGCCAAAGCCTGATCAATGGACATGCCTCGTATCTAAAGGGGAACAGATGAATGAACAAACTCAAAAGCTATATTCCCTGTCAATAACGGTAAAAGCATTACAGTACTTTTGAGTTAAACTCAAGCATAACAGAAAAAAAGAGGTTTGAAAGAGATCCTACCTCATGGTTATAACCAAACTTAAGTGCTGCAAGATAAAACCAACAGCTTTATGCGTAACGCTTTCAGAACGATTAAGGCAGACATGACTGAGAGACGGTCCTTCACCTTACGTGACACAAATGATTCTGTATCTGCTGCATTTCTGCTCCTCACTAAGAATATACAAGAGCCAACACTATCCTGAGATTAAACCTCTTTGTACAGGTAAGTAAGCAAGTGTCCTGGGTTCTCTCCCCCTTCATCACTAGACAAACACTTAAGAACCTACTGTGTCACGATATTAAAACTACTACAGGTGAGCAAGCAGGTCCCTCGGTGCTCTGGCTGTTGGTGGTTGTGCTACCTTGGCTTCAAGCATAGGTTTCCACTGTGATTTAGTGTCTCCCTTGATGGCCTGCTGGTCACTGATCATATAATGACATTCCCTACTCCTTGGGAAAGTGGGATAACAATCATTCATCTCCCAGTCTTCAGGAAGAAGCCCAGCTGCCTTTCCTGGGACTCACATGGGAGGAGCCGGCTCGCTTACCATCTTCGCCAGGTACCACATCTTGTCCTTGCTGTATTTTATTTGTCTCCGACAGTGGTAAATTTCCTTGCAAGTAGGAAAAAAAGAAAAACATGTTACAGTAGGTTTGTTAAAGTGACAGTGGCATAGCTATTAGTTCCCGTACTCTATGCCCGATGACAAAACTGTTGTCACAAGAAATAAAACAAAACACTACAAAGACTCCAGAGAGTCTTTAGACAAATTTGCCTTTTTTCAAAGTCTCATTATGTTATGAAAAGATTAGTAATAAAGAAACAGAAACTGTAATCTTCTCAAATTTACTTCCTTTATATATATGCGTGTTTTGTGCATAGATGTGCATCAGGTGCACACCTGGTGCCCTTGGAGGGCGGAAGGCACTAGCTCCCCTGCACTGGAGTTACATATGGGTGCTGGGGATTGAACTCCAGCCCTCTGCAAGAACAAGTGTTCTTAACCACTGGGCCACATCTCCAGCCCTGAAACTATAATTTTTAACCAAGTAGATATTAAATAATTCACAATTCATGAAGCACTTTTTAGTCAGTTCAGTTGGGAGAGGAACCATCATATAATCCTTTGGTAAAGTGAAACTGACTTAACCAAGTGGTGTCTTCCAAACCTAAAAACCTGTGAGCAAAGGGGACAGCCAGGCGTAGGAGGGACCAGGTCCAGCGTGGTGCCTCCTGTGGTGGTCTGAATGAGAACGGCCCCCACCGGCTGACAGAATTGGGACGTGGTGTGCCCTTGCTAGAGTGCGTGTGTCACTGCGGGTGGACTCTGGAGTTTCGGCAGCTCAGGTCAGGCCCAGTGCTTCTCTCTCTCTGTCTGCAGATGTGGATGGGCAACTCTTAGCTTCCTCTTCCACACCACGTCTGCCCGCATGCCACCATGCTGCCACCATAGCAATAATGGACTAAACCTCTCCACTGTAAGCCAGGCCCAAAGAAGTATTTCCCTTGGTCATGGCGTCTATTCACAGTCACAGAAACCCTAACAAAGACACTCCCAAAGTTCCCCGCAGACGCTAAAAGTCCACCTTCTTCCCACTATTGGCCTTCCCACCACTTAAAAAAGTTTAAAAAAAATATTTAAAAAGTCTTTTTTTTTTTAATAGATGGCTGGAGTTGTAGCTTGGTTGTTAGAACGTTTGCCTGACTTTGAGCCATAGCACTTCATACACGGATGTAGCAGTGCTCACACATAATCTCCAAGCCTTTTAGCAGCTGTGTATGCGTGCCTCCATGCATTCACTTCATGCTGGACTCTGCTTTACATGTCACTAGAATAATCTCTGACAGTGTCAAGTATGCAACGTAATAATTTTATTACTGAGCAGCTAAAAAAATAGATACATCTTTGGTAGGCATCCAGTGATTCAATACAAACCTGAGCTTTAAAGGTTTGTACGTCACAAAAAGAAACAAAACTGTAATTGTGCTTAAATTCAAATACACAATGGTTAAAGCAACATTTCCCAGGTCATTATGCTTCACTGTCGGTAAGTTATCAGCTGGGTGTGCTGGCACACAACTTCAATCCCAGCACTCAGGAGGCAAGGGCAGGCAGATCTGTGAGTTCGAGGGCAGCCTGGTCCATATAGAGAGAACAGCCAGGGGATACATGGATTCTGTCTCAAAAAAGCCCGATGATGATGATGACAATGACTCACCAACAAGCCTCATGTAGTCAAAATCAGCTTCTCAAGCCCTAGGTGTATCAGGGCAGGTAAAGGCAAGCAAGCTACAGCACAGGCAGTCTGAGACCCAGAGGCAAGCTGGTCCGGAGGTCAGTTCATTAGAACATGTCAATTACTTCACAATGCCCCTTTAACCAGGAATAAACACCTCAGTGCTTGACACGTAAGGGCATGAGTACTGGTCAGGCAGGGCATGGTGGTGCACACCGCCAGTCCCGGCACTTGGGAGGCAGAGGCAGGCAGAGTTCTCTGAGTCCAAAGCCAGCTTGGGCTACGAGTTGAATTCAAAACCAGCATAAGACCTGACTCACAAGAAAATAAAAATAAATTGAAAAATTAGGGGATTACTTCTCCCTATAAACTTACTGCTGGTCTCCGAGGTTCACCAGGCAGTTGAGGGGGATAAACGATCTTATTCTTCTTCTCCCATCTTCGAGAAATGTCAAGAGAAGCACTTGTGTGGATGCACGACCGGGGTGGAACGCTGAAAGGAAGGAAGCCCATAAGACAACAGAAACTTGGAACTTTCTGCAGTTCCGGGAGCCACATCGCCACCACCCTGACAACTTCAGGCTCTCAATCGGAAGTTCGTTGACAGAATGCATCCTCTAGACTCTAACGAGCTGGTTTCCTGGAGGCTAAGAGTGAATGCTAGGGACTCTGTAAGGCAAATGAGAGTTGGTATCAACCCACACTCTGCACTGACTGCTGACTGCTGACTCTCTGGGTAAGTCAGCTTAGCCCTATAAAAGACTGAAGAAGAAACAATGGACTAATTCTTTATCTGACCTGTGCAGTTACCCAACCTTGCTGAATACACAAGACAAATAAGTAAGAGAACCAGAAGGCAAAGTAAAACTAAAGCACAGGAAAGGCTGCAGAGGACTGCAGAGTGGCTTCACAACTTTTTTAGAGGGGGTAGATTTGAGATAGAGTCTCGTTATGTAACCCTGGCTGTCCTGAAACTCACTCTGCAGACCAGGCTAGCCTCAAAATCAGAGATCTGCCACCTCTGCCTCCCAAGTGCTGGGATTAAAGTCGTGCATCACCATGGCTAGAAGATGGCTCTTAAAAAAAAGATTCAACTCAGGCTGGAGAGGTGGCTTAGCGGTTAAGAGAGCTGACTGTTTTTCCAGAGGTCCTGAGTTCAAATTCCAGCAACCGTGTGGTGGTTCACAACCATCTGTAGAGAAATGATGCCCTCTTCTTGTCTGGTGTGTCTGAAGAGAGCTACAGTGTACTTATATATAATAAATAAATCTTTAAAAAAAAAAAAGATTCACCTCGCAGAGGATAAAGACACACTCCCACAGACAGGGGCCTTTATGACCTGCGCAAAGGGACAGAACTGAGCTGAGGGCTGTGCTGTCACAGGAGATGTCAGTGCTTTCAGAAGTCACCAAGTATTATCGATGCTACCAAGGACTCTCTCAAATGCTTGGCTTCATCTCCTTGCGACTGCCACCACCCTAGTTCAGGACTGCTGTCTGCCACAACTAGACAGTAGCCTCTGCCCTCACCTCACCAAATTCCAACCCCTCTTCCTGTGCTTGAGCACCGTGTGGAGCCTCTTCTGAAACAAGGACGCTCATGTCTTCCTTCAGCTGAAAATCCTTTGATTTGAGGTAAGGAAAATGAGTGATTATTTCATTATTTATATATTTTAATCTTGTGTGTGGCGTTTTTTGAGATAGCTTCTCTCTATGTAGTCCTGGTTGTCTTGGAGCTCTCTATAGACTAGGCTGGCATACAAACACCCACCTGCCTCTGCATCCGAATGCCAGAATCAAGATGTACACCACCTATTGTATGCATTTGGGTATTTTGCCTGTAAGAACATCTGTTCCATGGATATGCATTAGTCTTGGAGGAGAGAACAGAGCATTGGATGTCTTGGAATTGGAGTTACAGGCAGTTGTTAGTCAACTTGTGGTTCTGGGAATTGGACCCAGAGCCTCTGGAAGATCCTTTATGATGGTCTGAATGAGAATGGCCCCATAATGCTGGCAGTGGTGGCACACGCCTTTAATCTCAGCACTTGGGAGGCAGAGGCAGGCAGATTTCTGAGTTCAAGGCCAGCCTGGTCTACAGAGTGAGTTCCAGGACAGCCAGGGCTACACAGAGAAACCCTGTCTCAAAAAAAAAAAAAAAAAGGTGGGGGGGGAGGAACAATCCAAGCAGTAATAAAGATAATACCTTCATGGTATCATCTTTGATAACTAAACCTATCGAATACATTTAAGGTCATAGCAAAATAGCACAAATGATAAGTTATTTAGTAAAATCCTTAACCCGGCACTTAGGACTCAATTAATTTCAGATATAATTACATGCAGTATGAGAGCAAAATGGGCTTCATTCTGTTGTTGGATGACTAATGCTTCATACCCTGCAGTATCCAACACAGCATAGCACTTGACGGCCAGTGTTACGGAAAATGAGATCCACTGAACAGTTATGTCTTGTCTCTCCTCCAAATATGCCTGTGATCTCTAGACCTTCAAACTTTCTTCTCCAGTCTGAATCATGGGTGTTTATATTTCTACACAGTTAAAGCCAGTGGGCGCACTGTCACTTCTTTAGGCCTTGGTTTTCATATGTTTTCATATATCACTCACAGCAGGATGATAGATCCATGAGCTGCCCAGCTCTGACTTCGATCCTTCTAAGAAGCCATTATGATAAACTATTAAACAGGATTTCTTCAGAGTGAAGTACATACTGTCTGTTATCCCTTATGAAGCACTGCCTTGCACATCTCAAAACCTCAACACAGATTTGGCAATTAATATGATGTTTGGTAAATTCAGTATGCCATGAATTAATGGTGACCAAGTTTCATGAATACTTACAGGTTTTATGAATACTCAAGACTGAAATGGGTCTTAAACAGAATCAAGCAAATGCCAAACAACTACAATTATATTAAATCAGAAAGTACTCCAAACAAAGCAATACATTTGCAAGTACTATATATGCAATCGAAACTTCCTGTGTACCCTATGGATCCATGCCAGTGCTAACTCAACTGCACAGGAACGCTTGTTTTCTAGCAGGACATTGCACGGCCGGGGATCCGAGCCTCTGATTGGTAAGCAGAAGCCAGACTGACTTAAGTAGAGAGACTCAAACAAACAAACAAATGGCGTTCTCGAGAGGCTCCTGAATGCTCTGCAGAGCAAAACGTTCAAACTCCAGTTGCTGAGAAACAACACCAAAGAGTGTACAATGTCAGGCAAGCTTCGAGTCACCAAACAGTCCTTGCCCACCTACGATAAGTGAACGGAGAAATAACTAGGAATATTTGTTGGTATACCACACAAATAGTCGAATCGTGTCTATGGAATAGGGAGAGGCTGCTCAGAAAACACTGAGAGGAGCCCTCGGAGGCAACAGTCCTCACGGGGTTACAAAGCACTCTCGGGCCGGGCCGCCCTCCACCTGAGGCCCAAAGTACTGCCTGGCACACAAATACACTGCTAAAGACGCAGACCAGGCGCAGCCTGCTAGAATCTTCGTGGCGGGACTCTTACCGCAGCATCTGCGTTGCCCAAATCCTCAGGTTAGGTACCCACAGTGCACCTGCAACATGAATACGAGCTGTCAACTTCGATTCTCACTATCTTCTCCTTCCCCAATTCAAGAAAGCCTTAAGCCTTACCCAACTCTCGCAGCAGTGCCGCCGCCATGCTGAGACCTACGGAAGCCTCCGGGTTCAAACGGCGGCTGACTGTACGCACGCGCAGTCTGAGGCCAGCTGCCCCAACCCGAAAAGTCAGAGTGCGTTGTCATGGAGACCAGGAATGCGTCCTCCTTGTGTAGAGTCCGGTCAGACCAGTCTTTTTTTTTTTTTTTTTTTTTCTTCTTTTTCTTTTTTCTTTTTCTTTTTTGGCGTGAATGACCTCGTAAAGACTGAAGGCAGGGGAACTTACTAATCCCAAATATTTGAAGCCAAAGATACCAGAAAGACCACCCATCCAAAGTATCATGGCCGAATTAATTAAAGCAAGCAATTAAAGCACACTTTTTTATTTGCATACAGGAGCTGCCTCCCCCTAAGGCAGCATTTGAGAAGGCAGCATTGGACATGAGGAAGACAAGGTTTTTATAGCTCTGGGCCTGGGGGTTTCCAAAAGGTGGGGTTACAGGAGCAGAGCTATAACAGGAGCAGACTAATAAGTTAGTCCTGTAAACAGAAACAGACTAGTAAGTTAGTCATAATGACCTCCTGAAAGAAAGTCACGATTGCAAGGTGGTCCTAAGAAGGTAGTCATTGAAAACCTTTTGAAACAAAGGTAGAGTTAGCAAGATGGTTTTGAAACAAAGACACAGTAGCCATTTCCTGGAACCCATAGAACCATGTGTAGTTAAGATTACAGTGGGGGGAATAGCCCAGTCAGTGAGAAACAAAGGTTTAATCATAAACAGGAACGAACCTAGTTTGTCTTTATTATAAGATGGCTTCTAAGTCAAAGATGGAGGTAGACAGGTTCATCAAACTGTGTCCTCAGTGGGCCTCAGGATTCTTGTTAAAAATGACTGTAACAAGCTGGGCGGTGGTGGCGCATACCTTTAATCCCAGCACTTGGGAGGCAGAGGCAGGCAGATTTCTGAGTTCGAGGCCAGCCTGGTCTACAGAGTGAGTTCCAGGACAGCCAGGACTACACAGAGAAACCCTGTCTCAAAAAAAAAAAAAAAAAAAAAAAAAAAAAAACCCGTAACATCAGCATGTAGAAGACTGGTATTCACCATAGCCGGGCAGTGGTGGCACACGCCTTTTAATCCCAACACTTGGGAAGCAGAGGCAGAGGGATTTCTGAGTTTGAGGCCAGTTCTGGTCTACAGAGTGAGTTCCAGGACAGCCAGAGCTACACAGAGAAAGCCTGTCTCGAAAAACCAAAGAAGAAGAAGAAAAAGAGGAGGAGGAGGAGGAGGAGGAGGAGGAGGAGGAGGAGGAGGAGGAGGAAGAGGAGGAGGAGAAAGAGGAGGAGGAGGAAGAAGAATTACCATGATACACAAACCAGACTCTGTCTCAAAAGAAAAGCCTGGAGTAGTGGCACATGCTGTTAATCCCAGCATATGAGAAGCTGAAGCAGGAAGATCTCCACAAGTTTGAGGTCACCCTGGGCTGCAAATTCCAGGCCATTCAGAACTACACAGTAAGACTCTATCTCAAAGGAAAAGAAGAAAGAGGAAGGAAAGAAACATCACTCTGCAGACACAAATTTGTGAACATTACTGAGAAAAGTCTTTCAAAAACCAAATTGCCTGGCATGGTGGCCCACACTTTTAATCCTAGCACTCAGGAGGGCAGAAGCAGGTGGATCTCTGTGAACTCAACGCAGTGTAGTCTACAAAGCAAGTTCCAGGCTAGTCGGGAAGCTGTATAGTGAGGTCCTGTCTCAAAAAACAAATACAAAACCAACGGGGGATGGGGGGTGGGGGTGGGGTGGGGGGGTGGTATTGGTGGTTATCATCCAGATGGTTCAGATGGTTCAGAAGCTTTGTACCAAGTCTGAAAAGCTGAATTCAGTCTCTAGGCCCCATATGATGGAACGAGGGAACCAACTCCTTGACCTCTGATCTCCATACACACACATTATGAAATATGAACACGCACACATACATAAAGACCAACATGATGTGCAATACCGTTTCTACTCACCTCAAGGTTTACTAAGAGATGAACTAATGCGTTTATGTGCATTTACCGCCATATATACCTGTATTTTACTAAATCTCCTTATTCCGTCCAATAATCCAGCAAGGCAATTATTATTAAGTAAGAAACATCTGGGACAGATTGGCCCTAAGCTGGCAAAACTAGTGATCGATGTGGAGCCAGGTGACTCTGAATTTAGTGCCCTTGGGCTATGCTAGCATAGGTAAGGGCTCTCTATTAATTACCTTTGCAGGTTTCCATTTACCACATCCAGGAAGGGCAAACAGCAATACAGAAGTACAGTCGAATCTGAGCAAGTTGCTCGGGTTTGAGTTGTAAGTAGAGCCCAATTCTTTTTTCCCTCCACGCCACTAACCAGTTCTCCTCAGAGCACTGGCACTCCGTCAAGGTCAAGCAGGAGGCAGAACGTCAAACCTCTGCTCCTTAATCTTTGTATACCAAGAGCCCAGAATCAGAGTTCCCACCCAACTACAGAATCTCTTCCTGCCCTTTCTGATTGCTGACTCATTTTATTTGTTTTGACAGGCTCTCACACTGTAGCCCAGGCTGCCTGGTCTGAAGCTCATGGCCACCCTCCTGCCTCAGCTTCCTGAGTGCAGAGCCAGAGCTCAGATTCATTCTTTTAGTATTTTAGTTAAATATACTCTTGCAACTGTCTTTAAAACACCTCCCGAAACTTGCAAAGTACGCCTCTACGTAGCATTAAAAAAACTGAATTGGGATACTGAACTGCCTTGAATATTAAGCCTAGGTGGTTGGTTGGCCCGTTCCACAGGTCTAAGTCCCTAATTAAGAACAATGCTAGCCTGGCGGTGGTGGCGCACGCCTGTAATCCCAGCACTTGGGAGGCAGAGGCAGGTGGATTTCTGAGTTCGAGGCCAGCCTGGTCTACAGAGTGAGTTCCAGGACAGCCAGGGCTATACAGAGAAACCCTTTCTCGAAAAACCAAACAAACAAACAAACAAAACAACAAAACAACTTAGCCTCAGGGCCTAGAATTCAGTCCCAGGCGTGAGACTCCAGTCCCAGGAGTGAGAGGCGCGGCTTGGACCTCAACGCACACCGTAGCACCCGCCTTCAGGGGCGGGGTTTAACTCGGTCCCGCCCCCTCCCGCTACACTCCGCGGTTGCGAACCACCGTCCCGGAGCTCTTCAGCCGAGCCTGGGCGGCCGCGGAGATGAAACCAGAGCCGCGGACGCTACCGCCGTCCCCCAACTGGTACTGCTCGCGCTGCAGCGACGCGGCGCCCGGAGGCATCTTTGGTTTCGCTGCGCGGACCTCCGTCTTCCTCGTCCGCGTGGGCCCGGGCGCGGGCGCGAGTCCAGGGGCGCCCCCGTTTCGAGGTGAGCCCCCCACGGGCCGGCGCAGTCCTTCTCGCCGCCCTCTTGGGGGTCTGTAAGTCGCCGGGTCCGGCGGCGCGCGCACGTGGCCCCTCACGCTTGGAGGGGCTGACTCAGCCTAGACCAGGCATTTATGGCGCTCCTGGCCTTCCCACTTCGCCAAGGCCCAGCCGGCCCCTAGGACGCCCCCTGGGGTGGGGGCTCTTCTCTGGTCGCTGCTCCCGCTGGGCAATTACGAGATGCTGGTTTCTGTATGATGAGTGGGATGAGTCTGAATTTGCGCCAGGCGCGATGATGCTTGTCTGTGATCCCAACTTCTTGGATGTTGGCTGGATGATTGCCGCGCGTTCAAAGCCAGCCTAGGTTATCTAAAGTGAGTTCCCAGGTCAACCAATGGCTTCACAGCAAGATCCTAACTCAAAACGAAACAAAATTAGAAAATGCCAACTTACTAATATTCCATATGACCTATGGCAAAATTAAATAAATATGGCTTTACGTTCACCGGTGAGCTAGGACTGATCCATAGCCTGTAAACCTGGCTCGACAAAAGACATGAACATTGCTTAATAGATGAGAATAGAGAGATTCAAAGAAAATGGGCCTGTACGAAGTCCCTAAGTACAGGCATCACTGGCACCCAGCGCTTCTGTCATTCGTCTGTGGAAGTCTCTGTTCCCTGTTTGTTAAGAGACTTCTATTTATCTGCTTATTGCTCGTCCAGCAGCATGCAGCCTGATTGTCTGGATAGTGGTTTAGTTAACCAAGTCTGGTTTTGCCTGCAGTTGTAGGAGAGTTGGTGGGACACACTGAAAGAGTATCTGGTTTCACTTTTTCTCATCACCCCGGACAATACAACCTCTGTGCCACCAGCTCAGACGATGGGACTGTGAAGATTTGGGATGTAGACACCAAGGCTGTAGTGACAGAACACACACTCCATCAGGTAATGTGCATCCTGAGTCCTCAGAATGTCTTAATATATCTCGTCCAGGTGGAGGAATGCTAATAAGTTGTGTTGGTTATTTAAGATATGTTGGAAAGTCTCTCAAAACCTTTTTTTTTTAAATTTAATTTTATTTTTTTTTAATGATGCATGTTTTGTTTAGAAAGTAGAGTTTCTGGTAGGGGATGTAACTCAGTAGAGTGCTTGGCTAGCATACTCAAAGCCTGGGCTCAGTCCCCAGAACTGCATAAATGGACATGGTGGTGCATACCTATAACCGCAGCTCTTGGGAAATGGAGGCAGAAAGATTAGGAGTTCAAGACCAGCTTGGGCTACAGGAGATCCTGTCTCTAAGAGAAAAAGAGCCGGGCGGTGGTGATGTACGCCTTTAATCCCAGCACTTGGGAGGCAGAGTCAGGCAGATTTCTGAGTTTGAGGCCAGCCTAGTCTACAGAGTGAATTCCAGGACAGCCAGGGCTATACAGAGAAACCCTGTCTCAAAAAACCAAAAATAAAAAAGAGAGAGAGACAGACAGACATACACACACATGAGTTAACTAAGCTACCTATTTATGAAAGTAACATTAAAGTATGGCTAAATCTAGTCAGTCTTTTATATATTTGGACAGTTTTCCCATATATAAAAGAAGAGGTGAAAACTGAAGTTACTGGTGACTGTGTCACCACGTGGGTGCTGGGAACCATAGCTCTGCAAGAGCAGCAAGTGTTCTTAACCCCTGAGCAGTCTCTCTAGCCCCATGAGCAGTTTCATCTCTGGAGTCCACATGAAAGTAAAAGAGAACTGGCTCCACAGAGTCTTCTGACTTCCACATGCTCAGCCGTGGCACATGCTCCCCCAACACAATAAATAGAACATTTAGGGGCAGGAGAGATGGTTCGTCCATTAAGAGTGCCTCCTACTGTCCCAAAGGACCCAAGTTGGGTTCCCATTACTTTCATAGCTTGACTCATAACCAACTCCAGATGCAGGGAATTCAAGAGACCTCTTCTAGCCTATACACACACACACACACACACACACACACACACACACGGCATTTGTTTGTACAAACACATAAGTAAAAATTGTGTGTGTGTGTGTGTGCGCGCGCGCGCGCGCACGCATCCATTTTAGTGTCCCCAGGCATGGTGGTACATGGCTGCAATTCTAGAATTCTAGTACTTAGGAGACAGTCAGGAGGATTGCCATGAGTTCCAGGTCAGCCTAAATTACAAAGTGAGACTGTCTCAAAACCACACATAAAGTTCTAATTTTAGATTTACTATTTACTATATTGCTATACAGGTAGTTATAGCATATTTCATTAGGCTACTTTACAGCCCAACATTGACAAATAAGACTCACCTGGCTTTGCTTTGTTTAAAGCATACAATATCAGCACTGCATTGGTCTCCGACAGTTAAGGACCTAATAGTCTCTGGGGATGAAAAAGGAGTTGTTTTCTGTTACTGGCTTAACAGAAATGACAGCCAGCACCTCTTCACAGAGCCCAGGACAATATTCTGTCTGACGTGTTCACCTCATCATGAAAATTTAGTAGCCATTGGGTGAGTATCAAGTACTGTGCTGCCTGCTGATGGCTTGGCTTAATTTATGGTCTTGCTTTTCATTCCCCTTGCCTTGTGTACCTCAGTCCTCAAAGGAAGACTGCAGCCCAGGGCGTCATATGTTCCTCTGATCTCTAGATCTAGACTTTTCTCTGCTCCTCATCTCTGTCTAATTTTTCCAGCCACTCTTCAAAAGTTAGAGGTACCTTCTTTCATTCTCGGCTGACTTAGACTGTCCTTGGATGTGGCATTAACTATAGTGTCAGGTGACTCTGCTTCATGTACCTGAACTAGGGATATGTGTATCCTAACATGTACCTCACACGTAGGACAAAGAAAGCCAGCTTCATGATACCATTTATGAAGCCTTTGGATGTACAAAATAGTTTGTGTCTTACTTGAGAACATTTATAAAGAAAGACTAGGTAGGGATGCTAGATTATAACTCAGAAACATTGACTACCACTAGGAAATCAAAGCAGAAATTTGGTAGGAGTAGATATAAGCTGTTTTTCTTAAGCTAAGTATACTTTAAGGTTTTTTGGTTGGTTGTCTTTTTACCATGTATGATTGTTTTGCTTACATATGTGTTTTGTGGACCATGTGTTTGCAGTGCCCTATGAGACCTGAAGAAGGCACTAGATCCTCAGGGACTGGAGTGACAGATGGTTGTGAACCACCTAGTGAATACTGGGACTTTGGTTCCTCTAGAAGAGCAGCTGGTGCTCTTAAGTGCTGAACTATCTCTCTAGCTCCCAGTAGATACTTTTTTTTTTTAAGATTTATTTATTTATTATATGTAAGTACACCGTAGCTGTCTTCAGATACTCCAGAAGAGGGAGTCAGATCTCATTATGGATGGTTGTGAGCCACCATGTGGTTGCTGGGATTTGAACTCAGGACCTTCAGAAGAGCAGTCAGTGCTCTTAACCACTGAGTCATCTCTCCAGCCCCCAGTAGATAACTTTTCAATGTGTTCAAAGTAATTCACTTTTTAAAAAGCTGTTAGAATCTCTCAGTTTTTGCTGAATTCATATATTGACACTTAGGTTCAGCTTAACAGTTCTTGTTTCGTTTGTAGTTAGTGTCATTTGTGGAGCTGAGGATGTAGCTGCTCTGACAGAGTATTGTCTAGCACACACAAAGGCCTGGGTTCAATTCTAAGTATTGTATAAAGCAAGTACGTTGACTCATGCCTGTGATCTCAGCCATTGGGAGGTGAATGAAGTTCATGATCATCATTGGTACATAGTAGGTTTGTGGCCAGTCTGCAATACATAAAGCTGTCTCAAAGAGAAAAAAAAAAAAAAAAGTATTAGTTAACTGTTTTTATTGCTAAAATCTTTTCCCCTTTCAGAGCATCAGCAATGCAGACAAGCTGTAAACTTAGTGGGTACTGGGAGGAGGGTAGCGAGGAGGAGGAAAGCCATGTCTTTTGAGTTAGGGTCTGCCCTGGAGGGCTGCAGATAGCTGTAGAAGGAGGTGGGGCATGGTGGAAAGGTAGTCTTCCAAGAAAGAGTCGAGTCTGAAGTCTCAGGGTAAGCACATGTAGGATTTGAGCTGGTATCTAAACAGGCAGAAAGGAAGAAAAAGGAAAGGCGTGCTGCTTGGGTTAGGACTCAGACAGGTGAGAGGTTTGGCAATGTGAATCTTCAAGCCCTGAAATATTTCCAACTTATTTTTCAGCTACAAAGATGGCATAGTGCTTATCATTGACATCAGTAAAAAGGGAGAAGTTATTCACAGGCTTCGAGGCCACGATGATGAGATTCACTCCATAGCCTGGTGTCCTCTGTCTGGTGAAGACTGCTTATCTGTAAACCAGGAGGAAAACTCAGGTAAGATGGTGGAAGGAGAGCTCTGCTCTTTCAAACCTGCAGAACTAAGTGCTGGATTGCAGCTTCTGAATTATACTTTGAACATGAGCCTCACCGATCAAACTAGGAAAGGGGGAGGAGCTGAGTTTGGGGAGTTACTTTGTAACTACAAGTGCATATTCAGTGTAAATTAAAAATAAGCAGGTTGGGTTTTTGTTTTTTTGTTTTTTGTTTTTTGTTTTGTTTTGGTTTTTTGTTTGTTTGTTTGTTTTTTCGAGACAGGGTTTCTCTGTATAGCCCTGGCTGTCCTGGAACTCACTCTGTAGACCAGGCTGGCCTCGAACTCAGAGATCCACCTGCCTCTGCCTCCCAAGTGCAGGGATTACAGGCATGCACCACCACGCCCAGCTATCATTCATTCTTTAAAAAAAATAAAATGTTTATCTCTTTCCTAGAAGAACCTGACATTCCCAATGGGAAGCTTATAGCAGAAACCCCCATCACAAAAGGCTGCTACTTAGCCACAGGAAGCAAGGATCAGACCATTCGAATCTGGAGCTGTTCCCGAGGTCGGGGTAAGGTTGATGCCTAGAGTTTACCTGCTACTTTTCTGTTACTAAGGTCACACAACAAACCACCTTGGAGGGACTAAGAGTGATTGCAGCTTAGTTCCAGGTTCTGGTCCTTTTTATTTTTATTTTTATTTTTTATTTTTTATTTTTTTTTATTTTTTGGTTCTTTCTAGACAGGGTTTCTCTGTGTAGCCCTGGCTGTCCTGAAACTCACTCTGTAGACCAGGCTGGCCTCGAACTCAGAAATACACCTGCCTCTGCCTCCCAAGTGCTGGGATTAAAGGCGTGCGCCACCACCGCCCGGCTATTTTGTTTGTTATTTATTTATTTTTAAGGATTGATTTGCTTTCTTGTGTATAGGTGTTTGCATAGACATATGTCTGTGTACTATGTATATGTATGTGCTCATGGAGGCCAGAAAAAGACACTGGCTTCTCTAGGAACTGGAGTTATGAACTGTTCTTGGTCACCTTGTGAGTGCCAGAAACTGAATCTGGCTCTTGTAGAAGAGCAACGTGTCCTCCTAACTGGTGAGACATTTTCCTCCACTGCTCTCCAATCAGTTGTTCAGAGTAATCAGTCTCTTCCAGTTAGAAGCAGAGAGGACAGAGATTACATGCCTACCTGCTGCTCAGCTTTCTCTGCTCTTAGCAGTTCAGGACCTAAACCCACGGAACAGCACCACCCATCCGCAGGCTGTGCTCTAGCTCCTCTCTGCTGCTCTGATAAAACACAGACCAAAAGAAACTTAGGGGAGGAAAGGTTTTGCTTTGGCTTCTAAGTTACAGTCTGTCACTGAGGGAAGTCAGGTGGGAACTTGAAGCAGAAACCATCCAGTGGACGAATGCCGTGTGGCAGCTCACTCCTGGCTTATGCTCAGCTGGCTCTTTTGGATAGCCTGGGACTGCCTACACAAGAAGTAACGCATCCCATAGTGGGCTGGGCCTGCTTGTATCAGTTGACAATCAAGACAATCATGCTCAGAGGCCAAACTGTAGATAATCTCTCACTGAGACTCTTCCCAGGTTTTCTGTGACTTTGTCACAGTGTCTCTTCAGTGGCAAATCCTGTACTGTTACAGTGGAATTATCTACTTGTCTTGTTTCATCTCATCCCAAGAATATCATCTGTCTAAAATCCTACCAGAAAGTTGCTGTCCCCATATCCTGTTTAGACCTCTGTGTTCTGGACATCTGGCCCTTGCGTCTGTTTTCTGGTGCCTTCTAGAAACCAAGAACCCCGGCTTTGCTACAAGAGCCTTACCTGGCATGCAGAGTAAGGCTGTCCTAGATTTTGCTATATAGATCAAGCTGGTCTCAGACACACAGACCCACCCGAGAACAGGATCTTTACTGTAAGGACAGGAATAATGGGCTTTCCTTGAGTGTTAAGAATGGAAAAACTGAGTGATACTCAGCATGTGCATTGAGCCCATGTACAAGCTTGCTATGTTTACATTGTCTTCAAATTTTTATCTATCACCGTGAGGTAGGGGCTTTGTGTACATGAAGGTGCACATCACCTTTATGTGAGTTCTGGGGCTCAGACTCCGGTGGTGGCAAGCACTTTGGCCAGAGCCATCTCACCAGGCCCATCACTTAGTTCAAATTGGCTAAACATTCCCCTCTCAGACTCCTGTCTGAGAATCCGTGGACATGGTGGCTGTCCACAGTGGCCTCGCGTTCTTGAACAGCAGGCCTGCTGGAGAGTACTGAAAGTAGTGTTCTCTGTACTCCACTTGGAAGCTCCTGAGTCACATCTCTGAACCTGGACCTGTGTGTGTGTTGCTTTGTTTTGTTTAAGACAGGGTTTCTCTGTGAAGTCTTAGCTGTCCTAGAACTTGTTTTGTAGATCAGACTGACCTTGAACTCAGAGATGTGCCTGTATCTGCCTCCTGAGTGCTGGGAGTAAAAGTGTGCTCCGCCATACCCAACTGGCATGTGTGTTTTTAAAGCTGGCCTTGGGGCTGGAGAGATGGCTCAACAGTTAAGAGCACTGACTGCTCTTCTGAAGGTCCTGAGTTCAAATCCCAGCAACCACATGGTGGCTCACAACCATCCGTAACAAGATCTGCTGCCCTCTTCTGGAGTGTCTGAAGACAGCTACAGTTACATATAATAAATAAATCTTTAAAAAAAAAAAAAAAAGCTGGCCTTGTGGTTCTGATGGCCA
This sequence comes from Apodemus agrarius, assembly GCA_964023405.1. Lineage (NCBI taxonomy): Eukaryota > Metazoa > Chordata > Mammalia > Rodentia > Muridae > Apodemus > Apodemus agrarius. Next base: position 42,225,198 of record OZ030015.1, on the reverse strand, counting down.
GTAAAATGATTGGGTCAGTGCTGGTGAAGGTTTCCTTTTGAGGGCTAAGCGACCCCTTTCACAAGGGTTTCATATCAGTTATCCTACATATCAGTTATTTACATTATGATTTATACCTGCAAAATAACAGTTATGAAGTAGCAACAAAAATAAGTGTATGGTTAGGGGTAGCAAGGTTACAACACTAGGAAGATTAAGAACCATTGAACTAGGAATAGGCGTTAACTAGGAGAATTCCACTATCCTGCAGTTGTTGAAAAGTCTCAGGTTAGATTCTCATTCTAAGTAGGGACTCAATCCCTACACAAAGATACTGGCAAGTGTGCATGTTCATGCATCTGCAGGCCAATAACCTTTGGTGCCATTACTTAGGCGCCATTTACAGACAAGATTTGGAACTTGACAAGCCAGCTAAGCTGGAGAGGTAGCCTGGGGACACTGCTTCGCCTCCCGAGCAGTTGGACTAGCATATGTTACTGTGCCTGGTTTTGCATATGAAACCATTGAGTTTCAGATCAAACTCAAATCCCAGTGCTTGCAAGGCAGGCACTTTATGAGCTGGACTGTCTCCCAGGCCTATCCCAGACAGAGATACAATTTTTTCAAATTTCAAAGATAGCCTGAAAAGGTTCGTTTTACCTAAATGTGTCTAGACTGGTCTTAACCTTCATCATAGTAATTTCTCCATAACAAAAGGACATGTTCTTTCATATGTATGCACATGTATGTAGAGGTGACGTTGCATGTCTTCCTTGGTTCTTCATGTATGTTTTTTCTCTCAGCCTTGTTTTGTGAGACGGGTTTTAACTGAACTTGCTGCTCAGTGATAAGGCTAGACCAGCAACTGGTCAGCAGCTCCAGGGATCTGCCTGTGACTGGGCCCCACCCCAGCAAAGGGTGATAGGTATACGCACTGCACCAGGCTGCTGCTGCTTTTTCTGTGGGCTCTAGGGGTCTAAGCTGAGGTTTTCATGCGTGCACGACAAGCAGTTTCATCACTCTAGCCCCCAAGGTTTTACTGTTAATTAGCCAAACAATTTATAAACCATAGATTGATGGTTGCTGGGAGGGTCACTCTACTGTTTCACTTGAGAGCAAATTGACTTTTCTCCAATCTACAGGTGTAATGGTTTTGAAATTGCCCTTCCTGAAGAGAAGAAGTGGGGGTGTGGACCCAACAGTTAAAGAACGTCTTTGGTTGACACTTCATTGGCCCAAGAACCAACCAACACAGCTGGTATCCAGTTGTTTTGGGTGAGTGTTGGGGGGTCATACTTTCTAATAAATACTGTTTTCCTGTTGAGATTCAGAAATTCTAGGCTTGTATGTTCAGAAAATAGAGAAATAACCAAGATTTATGTTTTTCGTTTTTCTTTTTCTTTCTTTCTTTTTTTAAAGACAGAGCCTCACTTATGGCACAGATTGGCCTAGAACTCAGGATCCTCCTGCCTCAGCCTTTCCAGCGCCTCACTTTGCCCAGCCATCTTAGCATGATAAATGAAATGATAGATGGGGAAATTCATGAGGCCTGTGCTATTTACTGACAAGAATGATTCCTCAGGGTGTCTTTATGGGCTCTGCCATGGCCCCCCACGCCCCACCGTCACCCCTCTTACACATGCTAGTTGAAAACCCGAAGTGGTTCTGTAGACTAGGATTTCCACAGCCTCATCCTCTGGTTCAGTTCACTGGCATGAGGCACTCGTAAGCCTCACCTGTGAATAAGGACATTCAAGGGTACAGTTGAGATACACAGGGCGGCATGGGGAGAGAGACGGCCTTTCTGTTCCCTCTTTAGGTTTATGAGATCATCATTACAGACATGTGATTGATGACATCTGTGGCCATCGGTGACCAGCTTATCTTAACCCCTTCCCTTCCCTAAAATGGAACTTGGACCTTAAGTCACACCCCTACCCTGCCGGGTCTGCTGAGTGACTAGCCCACATCTTGAAGCTACCTAGAGACTGCACCTACCAGCCTAAAGTGCAAAAAGATACTGCTGTCGAGACACGTGCCAGAGAAGAGCAGATACTAAATACGTATGCCACAGTGTCAAGCTGCCCTGGTTGCCAGAAACTCTGAGAATTTCATGGGCTGGTTTCCTGTTTGTTTGTTTGATTTTGGAGACAGGGTTTCTCTGTATAGCCCTGGCTGTCCTGGAACTCACTCTGTAGATCAGGCTGGCCTCGAACTCAGAAATCCGCCTGCCTCTGCCTCCCAGAGTGCCGGGATTACAGGCGTGCACCACCACCGCCCGGTGGTTCCCTGCTTTTAAGTAAGACAATACAGAAAAACATATACAAATTGCCCAGAATGTTAGCCACATCCCTTCCTGACTACTTCTACCTCAAAAAGATAAATCTTGAACTTTGCAAGTTATGGTTGACTTTTATAAATTAAAGCTAAATATGAAGAGAAGTGTATTTAAAAAATAGTTCATGGATATGGTACCTCCAGAGGCTGAGACAGGAGGATCTTAAGGCTAGCCTGGGCAACATAGTGAGTTCCAAGCCAGCCTGGGATACATCCCAAGACGACTATCTCAAAAAATGTTCTTAAATTTATTTTTACGTACATTGGTGTTTTTCTTGAATTGCATGTATGTATTGGTAACTGGGCCAAATTCCCTGGTCCTGGAGTTATAGATGGTTTTGAATTGCTGTGTGGGTACTGAGAACTGAACCCCAGCCCTCTAGAAGATCAGCTAGCCTTTATAACCAGAGCCATCTCTCCAGCCTCTCAAAAACCATTTTTCAAAAAGTACTCCTGTACACTGAAGTTCCAGGAATATAAGCACACATGTCCTTCCCTCTGCTCCCTGACAGGGAGTACCGCCTTGCCCTTCCTATAGATAAGCAGTAAAGGTGGCCTGGGTTGCAGTTTCTTTGCTTTGTTTTAAGATTTTTCAAAGCTGGGGCTGGAGAGATACTTCAGCAGTTAAGAGCACTGGCTGCTCTTCCTAAGGACCAAGGTTCTTTTTGTTTGTTTGTTTGTTTGTTTGTTTGTTTGTTTGAGACAGGGTTTCTCTGTATAGCCCTGGCTATCCTGGAACTCACTGTGTAGACCAGGCTGGCCTTGAACTCAGAAATCCTCCTGCCTCTGTCTCCCAAGTGCTGGGATTAAAGGCGTACGCCACCACCGCCCGGCTAGGACCCAGGTTCAATCCCAGCACCCACATGGAAGTTCATAACTGATGGTAATTCCAGTTCGGGGATCCAACATCCTCACATAGACATACATGGAGGCAGAGCATAACACCAATAAAATTTTTAAAAATATTTTTTCAAAGATTTATTTGTTTGTCTGTTGTATGTGTTTGCACATGCATACCATGGCATGTGTGAGAAGTTGAGGGGACAACTCTAGGGGCTGGTTCTCTATTTCCAGAATTTAGTTTCTCTCTTGACCCTACTAATCTTTTGGATGTTTAGGTTACCAATTGAGCACTCAGCACGTTCCTCTACCAGTCTATCTAGCTGGTAAGAGATGTGTGTGCTCTTGTTCTTTCAGAGGTGAGCTGCTGCTGTGGGACCTCACCCAGTCATGGAGACGGAAGTACACACTCTTCAGCACCTCAGCAGAAGGGCACAATCACTCCAGAATTGTCTTCAATGTGTGTCCTCTGAAGACTGAGGATGACAGGCAGCTGCTACTGTCCACGTCCATGGACAGAGATGTAAGAACCCGTCTCTAGCTCTGTTCAGAGAAGTTGTGTGTCACAGTCAGGCTAGAAGGTGTCTGTCCTCATATACATCTCTGCCTTCCAGTTCAGGTCCCTGCTAGCAAGTGCCCTGAGGAGGGCGTTACCAGCGGGGTTGTCAAAGGCTGGTAGAGACACTTTTGGAGACAGGTCTCTAACTTAGTCTGGCTTTGAATTCCCTTTTCTCTTGAACTTTGGACACCTTTTTCCTCTTCCTTCCACATGCTGAAGTTACAGATGCAAGCCACCAAGTGGTTTCTGTGGTACTGGGGATTGAAGCCACGGCTGCGTGGTAAGCAGGAGTTCCACCAGCTGAGCTGTGTTCCTAGCTTCTGATAGACGCTTCAGTTTTCTCCTGCACCCCCAGAGCGTGAAGTCCATGGCTTGTCAGGCAGCAGTTCTTGATATTCCTTGTGGAGACCATGTGCGTCCTTCCAGAGCTGTGACAGGTAGTTAGCTGTGACCTGGGGGCGTGGCAAGCCTGAGCTCCCCGGTGCTGACTGGATAGCAGGATGCTGAAGTCATTAAACATTCCCGGAAGTCAGTGTGCTCCCAGAGTACTTGGGGCTTTGTGAGACAGACTTTCCTCATAAGAGAAACTTCTTCCAGTTCCCTCTAAAAGAATTAATACATTAAATCCCATTTGAAATCTTGAATTCTAGCTGGGCAGTGGTATCACACACCTTTGATCCCAGCACTTGGGAGGCAGAGGCAGGTGGATTCCAAGTTCACAGACAGCCATGATTACACAGATAAAAACCCTGTCTCAAAACAAAACAAATAAACATGCAAACAAAGAAAAGGAAATCATTCCTAACCCCATTCTTTCACTTTCTCTCCTTTCTTTAGGTGAAGTGTTGGGACATGGCCACCCTGGAGTGCTGCTGGACGCTGCCTTCCCTTGGGGGCTTTGCCTACAGCCTGGCCTTTTCTCCTGTGGACGTGGGCTCCCTGGCCATAGGTGTTGGGGATGGCATGATCCGGGTGTGGAACACACTCTCCATAAAGAACAACTATGACGTGAAAAACTTTTGGCAAGGAGTTAAGTCCAAGGTCACAGCGGTAAGGGCGCTCCCGGAGATTTGTTCAGATTCTTCTTAGACACTACCCATTTGTGTGAACCCTGTTGGAGATCAGTGGGTGTTTAATCATGCCTGTGACAAAGCATGAGCTTCTCGTTGTCAAAGCTCTAAATATTCAGAATCTTTCTTCACGTCATAGAGTGCTGTGTGCTTCACTTAAATGTTTGAGGTGTGTAGGATCAGTCAGGGTTGTGCTGAACTGTGAGAATGCAGTGATTTTAACTTTGTTTCTCGTTTTCTTGCTGCATATTGTGTGTGTGTGTGTGTGTGTGTGTGTGTGTGTGGACAACATAGGGGAGGGGAGGTGGTTGTTAAGTCTTAGGAAGTAGAAAGCCTGGAGGCAAGTACTTTTACCTGCTGAGCCATTAGAGGCCAGACTGTTTACTCCTTCTTTTCCTTATCAAACACTGAGAATCAGTGAAGAGCAGGAACATTTCCCATGGAGCAGTGAGGACTGCGCACAGCTCCTTTCTGTGTGTTTGACATACTCTCATCTGGAAACCTTTGTAGCTATGCTGGCACCCGAACAAGGAAGGCTGCTTGGCGTTCGGGACAGATGATGGAAAAGTGGGATTGTATGACACCTGCTCCAACAAGTAAGTACGCTGACGCTGCTTCAGCTTAGTGAGCAGATTTAACTTGGAGTTCATAAACGTGGCAAGTGTAAAGTCTTGGCTCTGATACTGAGGTGCAGAACTCAGAATTTTGTCTAAGAACACTAAGGACACAGCTCAGTGGTAGAGACTTTGACTAGCATATATGAAGTCCTGAGTTTAATATCCAAGACTAATAAACTGGGAGATGGGCTCATCTGTGATTCCAGCATTTAGGAGGTAAAGGCAGAAAGATCAAGAGCTATGGCCAGCCCAGTCTACACAAGAGACCTTATCTACATAAGAAGAAAGAAAGAAAAAATATTAGTTTTTCAGGTGATGAAAATGTAGCCTGCCTGGTATTTAAGAAACACTAAGATAAACCAGTGGATTTTTGTACAAAAGTCTCCAGATCCACATCTAGGTGAAGGACTAATGTAGAAACATACCTGTGCCTTTTCTGTTTTATCTGTGAATCTTGCCGTCTCCAGTGAGTCAGTTGCAGGGCTAAGGATATCGTTGACTGGTAGAATGTGTGCATACACCAAAAATACAAAATAAAGCTTAGACATTGTGAAGATTAGGTCAGGGCAGGTGTGTGTCATGCATTTCCAAATCCTAAGTACATTTTCTAAACCTCATCTTGTACTTGTGTGACGTTTACTTTGGGCCTGGAATGCTTCTCCTGATGCCAGTTTTTCTACTGCCTGCAAGTTGCTGAGCAAGGTGCCTATCTCTGTAATCCTTTTAGCACGGGAACCTGGCTGCAGAATTGTGGAAGAACCTGAGCTCGAGTGTGATATGCTGTATGTGTCATGGAATGTCTTCGTATTTATGAAGAGTATAAAATAGGACTAGAGAGATGGCTTTAGGAGTTAAGAGCACTAGCTGCTCTTCCAGAGGACCCAGGCTCTAGTCCCTGCACCCACATGGTGGCTGTAGCTGTCCAAATCTTTCCAGGGGATCTGATGCCCTCTTCTGACCTCCATGGGCACCAGGCACACATTTGGTATACAAATGTATGTGGATGTAAAACACCCATGTACCTAAAATAAAAAACAACTTTAAGGAAATAGCTTATAAGGAATCTTATTATTATAGTTATTTTGCTTTGAGACAAAGTCTCATCCAAGCTGGTCTTGAACTATGTAGCAGAGACTAGTCTGGGCCTTCTGATCCTTCTGCCTCCACTTTTCAAGTTCTAAGATTACAGGTGTGCATCATCTTATGTCTTGTCTTTAGCATACTAAGTCAAATATTATTCGTTTTTTTGATTTTTGGTTTTTAGAGACAGAGTTTCCCTGTGTAGCCCTGGCTGTTTTAGAACTCGCTCTGCCCAGGCTGGTCTCGAGCTTAGAGATCTGCCTGCCTCTGCCTCCCAAGTTCTTTTTCTTTTTGAAATAATCATCTTACTAGGTATCCCTGGCTAAACTCATAGGGGTCGTGTCTGGCCTGCTTAGATCTTTTTTGACTGTGGCTTCTGATGAGTTCTGGGTACATGGGGTTGTTTTGGCTCAGTCTGTATGTTGGACAGCTGCCCTGGTTACAGCTTGGAAGTGCTTGTTCAGCACAGCAGCCCTTTGCCACACATGACTGAAAGTGGTTGAAATGACATGCATTTAGAAAAACAGGTCTTCGTTTATACTGACCACGTTTCAGATCACTAGAGCAATGTGTGGCTCAGGTTGCTCCTTTCTAAAAGTGGGACTGGGGTGGCTTCAGTGTCCGGGGCATAGGAAGAAGCAGATGCAGATCTCCGTGTGTAAATAAAAACCTGTAGGAACTCATCCGTCCTCACTGACTGCATCCTGCCCGCTGCTTCCACACCACTGCAACACCCTGGATGATGGCAGACCACACGGCTGCGAAGCTTGACCTGCTCACTGTCCCCTTATGAATAGGGCATGAGAGCCATTTCTATTGCAGCGCTACCCTCTGCTGTCCTCTCTCCCTCTGCGATGCCTCTTTCTGTTTCTTTCCTTTGCTGTGCTAGGGATCTATCTGTCTTGGTTAGTTTTGTACTGCTGTGATAAGACATGACTATGGCAGCTTACAGAAGAAAGAGTTTAATTTGAAATTCACAGTTCCAGAGGTGAGTTCATGACTGCCATGACAGCAGGCAGTCAGGCATGGCAGTAGAACACTAAGAGCTCACTCACATCTTGATCCACGAGCATGAGGCAGAGAAAGCTAACTGGGAATGGTGCTGACTTTTGAAATGTCAAAGTTCACCCCCAGTGACACACCTTCATCAAGGCCACACCTTCCTAGACAGTTCCACATAGAATTCAAGCATACTAGCCTATGGGTCCACTCTCATTCAGACCACCATAAGGCCTCATGGATGCTAATCATCTAAGTCGAATCCCCAGGTCTATATGCAGTGCTTTAAGTATTTGTGTAGAACCTTTGTCTGCTTAACTATTTCTTCCTTTTGCTTTAAAAGCTATTTCAAAGGGGGTATGTAACTAAACACAGTCGTGTTCATCTAAGTAGGACTGAATCACCCCACAGGCTGACTTGTCATCCTACTGCTAGTTGAGCTGTGTGTTAGGATGGAAGATGTCACTGTTAGATAATCAAGATGGTTTATTTTGGCTTTTTTGAGCCAAAGAGATTAGTACCATCTCTGGGTGTTCTAAGTGTGTCCAGTACTTAGTAGCATAGCTCTGTCAGCCACAGTTCTGGAGTTTTAAATCTATACCTAGACTATGATTGACACTTAAAGTCACAATAGTGCTGTCTTTTCCCAAGAAGTCAATCCACCTTGACACCTTGACACCTCCTAAGAGCAAGACCCCCCTGAAAGACAGTAAAAAGCATTAGTTGTCTATCTGCCTTCAGGTATTATTCAGTGTAAGAGTGTGACACTGCCTAGTTGGCTTGGTGGTGCATACCTCTAATCCCAGCATTCAGGAGACAGGGGCAGGTGGACCTCTGTGACTTCCAGAACAGCTAGATCTACATAGCGAGACCCTGTCTCAGAAAGAGGAAGGGGTGCTAACGGCAGAGTAGCAGGTGAAGTGGCCTCTCATCTTCAGCCTGAGGTTAGGTGACTGGTTGTCATAGCTTCTGTACGTCTCCTGTACTGCCAGATATTTGACATTGCTTTGCTATAGGCTATTTAGACAGACAGAAGAGAAAAATCATCCTAGCTGGGCCTTACATGGTATGTTAAGTGCTTGCTTTTTAGAACTCGATGGTGGTGCACGCCTGTAATCCCAGCACTTGGGAGGCAGAGGCAGGCGATTTCTCAGTTTGAGGCCAGCCTGGTCTACAGAGTGAGTTCCAGGACAGCCAGGGCTATACAGAGAAACCCTGGGGGGGGGGGACTATTTTGGGCAAAGGTCAACTGTTTTCCCTCTAATACAACCAACCACATGTATAGGAAGGGCCTTTCAGAGGAAGATGGTCTGTTTTATAGTGGGCCTCTTTCTTCAGATCATCCTGTTTTCCCCATCCACAGACCTCCACAGATTTCAAGCACGTATCATAAGAAGACCGTGTATAGGTTGGCTTGGGGGCCACCAGTGCCCCCCATGTCACTTGGTAAGTGTACAAGTCTTTCTTAACACACACGAGTGTATTTTTCCACTTTAATTCTAGAGTCTGAAAGCTGAGGTCATAGATGTTCTAGTATAGTCACTGCACATGTGCTTGTGTAGTCTATGAGAGGAGCAAATGTGGGTGGTCATGATGGGTAAAGGAAAGCCTTGACTCCTACCTCCCTCAGCTCTGAAGTATTGCTCTTCTCATCGAACCCGGTCTTCCACTGTGTAGAATAACCTTAGACTGGTTGCTGGCCTCTGATTGCTGAGGTCTGTATCTTTCTCTTCTGTAGCCCTGCCTCATCATTTTCCTACCCTGACCATTGCTTCTTTCCCTAAAGTAGTATGCCTTTTTTATTTTTAAAATGAGTCAGAAGTTTCCACACTCTTCTTACTTTGCTGAAGTGGCTGGATTCCATAGCACTGGCTTTATGCAGAGAGTAGAGAGTTGCCTTGCAAATAGGAGGCTAGCTCTACAACCAAGGGCTGTCCTTGACACCTGGGAAGCCCTGAACTCTTGTGTTTGCACAAACAATGAGAATCATTTCTCGAAGAAAAATGACTTTGTCATTTGAGACCATGACATTTCCTCTGGTCACATCTTTAGTGTCACTGCTCTTGAATGTCAAAAAGCCTGTACAGTGAACGCAGTACTCAGAAGTTAACACTATGTTTTCTTATGCCCATGCTGTCTAGATTGGTAGGCAGGTGGCTTGGTCCCAACATGCTGGGTCACTTCCCACACTAAGCTTTTCTTTGTGTTAACAGTTTGATGCGCTGTGCTAATGATGTAGCTGTGGAAGCGGGTATGCTGGTGAAGTGAGAAACTTCACTCAAGAAGTTTTCTTTCATAGGAGGGGAAGGAGACAGGCCTTCCCTCACCTTGTACAGCTGTGGAGGGGAAGGCATTGTGCTGCAGCATAACCCCTGGAAGCTCAGTGGAGAGGCCTTCGACATCAACAAGCTCGTGAGGGACACCAATTCCATTAGAGTAAGTTCCAGGGGGCTGAGGTCCGTTCAACTTCCTTTAGTTTTCTGCCTTACTGACTCAGGCCGTCTGACTTCTCAGTTGACTAAGCTATTGGGGAGTTTGTATATTGCCTGCTATCCCTCAGAAGTCATTGTCACTGAGCAAAGCAAAGAACTAAGTGCAGGGGAGCAACTTCATGATAAAAACCTTCCATAGCTTCACTGTAAAGCGTCCCTTTTGTTTTGTTTGTAGATGTTTCTTTTTGAGACAGGGTTCACCATGTGTAGTCATGGATGGTGTGGAACTCACTGTAGACCAGCTGGCTTCAAATTCAGAGGTCCACCTACCTTTGCTTCCTAAGTGCCGGGAGTAAAGATAAGCGGCCTTTGAAGCTCCCCCTCTCCCTCTCCCCCCTCTCGCTCTGTCTCTCTGTCTCTGTCTCTGTCTCTGAGACGGGATCTAACATAGCTCAGACTAGCTTCAAGCTTGGTTCCTATCTCCACTTCCCAAGTGCTAGAATTACAGTTGTGCACTACAATGCCTGGCTTCCACAGCTGTCCTTAAGTTAAATCATAAATATTGAGGGGTTGTTTGGTTGGTTTGTTTGTTTTTTTATTTATTTTATGTATGTAATTATACTGTAGCTGTCTTCAGGCACATCAGAAGAGGGCATAGGATCCCATTACAGATGGTTGTGAGCCACCATATGGTTGGCAGGATTTGAACTCAGGACCTCTGGAAGAGTAGTTAGTGCTCTTAACTGCTGAGCCATCTCTCTAACCCCCATACTGAGATTTCTTAACCCTTGAAAATGAGCAGCTTTAATTGCTGCTTATCATTTTTTGTATAGTTACCATAAGGTAACATCATAACTCATACTTGATTGTCTTTTATTTTCTTCAATGTTGTTTGTATGTTAACAGTAATGAACAAATTTTCTGTCCTGTCACTATTTTAGTTGAGTGGCAGCCGAATTTCTGTATCAAGAGTTCAATTAAGGATTCTATGCAGGAAATATAAATTTTGAATCTCTTCATGTAAATGGTTTGAAGAAACTGGGCATAGATGGAGTAGACAAAAGAAACCAATAAGAAAGTAGGCAGATGGGACCAGTGAGGAGGCTCAGCAGGTAAAGTGCTTGCCACCACACCTGACCACCTGAGCGCGCGCGCGCACACACACACACACACACACACACACACACACACACACAGGCCAGGACATGTGCCCGCACTCGTGACCAACATATACACACAGACATAATTAAAATAATATTAAGAAAAAACAACCGCCAGGCGTGGTGGTGCACGCCTGTAATCCCAGGGAGGCAGAGGCAGGCAGCTTTCTGAGTTCGAGGCCAGCCTGGTCTACAGAGTGAGTTCCAGGACAGGCAGGACTACACAGAGAAACCCTGTCTCGAAAAAAAAAACAAAAAAAAAAAAAAAAAACAAACAAAAAAAGAAAAAACAAACGAGCAGGCAAGGTCCTAACAGGACCCTGAGGAACAGCTAATGTGCTCGTGAGCAGTGGAAGAGGGAAGAGTCTGGCGAGTGTGCCCTTTGCTGGGGACTGTCGAGGTAGAAGGGGTCCTTTGGATTCGCTTAACTCTGCACAGTCGGAGGCTGCAGACAGTACTTACTGACCACTCTGTTCCGTTTAAGAAACTGTAGTTAGATACTTATCAGTAACTTTTGGCTAAGTGTGATGTTGGTCTAGAAAAGTGCCCTTCATAATTAGAGCATGTTTTAACCCCAGGGATTGTCTTTTTCCTCATGATGCCATTATTTGTAAGATGAAGAGTGTGAAGAAAATGCTTATACCTGTCCCTGACTTGTTTTGCTTTGTAGTATAAGCTGCCTGTGCACACAGAGATCAGCTGGAAAGGAGATGGCAGAGTCATGGCTCTTGGAAATGAAGATGGGTGAGTGCGTCCTTTGCAAACAGCCCTTTGATTGCCGCATTCCCTGACTGGCCAAGGCTTTCTGCAGGGCCCAGTTTTAGCCCTGTTACATTCTGTGGTAGGATTCACTATGGATATCGTCAGCTGATCTGGACTCTGCATCTTTGGGAAGACAGAATTGTTAAAATCTTTACAGCTCAATGGCAGTGTCTCCCTACCCCATTGGCTGCTGGAGTCTGGCTGTGTATTGTTTGTTTGTTACTGGAGTTGTACGCCTCCAACCTTAGTTCCCAATTAGCTCTCCCACACCTCCTCCCTTAGCTCTTCTGCTAGGATAGAGTGTCCCATGCTTTCTCTCTGACCTTCCTGGGCTAAGAGAAGGGGCGGGGCATTAGCACAAATTACAACTTGATGAGCCATCATTCTCATCCTGCTGTGTCTTGTTTCCAGATCAATAGAAATATTCCAAGTCCCCAACCTGAGACTGCTCTGCACCATCCAGCAGCACCACAAGCTTGTGAACGCCATAGTCTGGCACCATGAGCATGGCAGCCGTCCAGAGCTGAGCTGCCTCCTTGCATCTGGCTCCAACAATGCTGTCATCTACGTGCACAACCTGAAGGCTGTCCTAGGTAACACTGACTTCTGGGCTGGCATGATACGGGAGTTTTTCATTTGTTTGTTTTGGGTTTTTGGTTTGGTTGGTTGGTTGGTTGGTTGGTTGGTTGGTTTTTTGAGACAGGGTTTCTCTATGTAGCCCTGGCTGTCCTGAAACTTACTGTGTAGACCAGGCTGGCCTCGAACTCAGAGATCCGCCTGCCTCTGCTGGGATTAGAGGCGTGCGCCACCACTGCCCATCGATACAGGAGTTTTGAGACAAGGCCTCATGTTGCCCAGTCTGGCCTCATGTGTCCTTCAACACTATCCTCCTGCCTGTGCCTTCTAAGTGTTGGCTTGCACCTTACACTTCATGTCCAGTATAATCTGGGATCCTATGCCTAAGGAAAGATTCTTTTTTTGTTTGTTTGTGTTTGTTTTTGTTTTTGTTTTTGTTTTTGTTTTTTTCCAAGACAGGGTTTCTCTGTGTAGTCCTGGCTGTCCTGGAACTCACTCTGTAGACCAGGCTGGCCTCAAACTCAGAAATCCGCCTGCCTCTGCCTCCCAGAGTGCTGGGATTACAGGCGTGCGCCATCACGCCCGGCTGGAAAGATTCTTTAAAATATAGGTATAGAGATTTCACAGATTGGTTGGGTTTTTTGTTCTTTGTTGTTATTGCTTTTGTTTTTTATTTTTTATTTTTTATTTTATTTATTTATTTTTATTTATTTATTTATTTATTTATTTTTGGTTTTTCGAGACAGGGTTTCTCTGTGTAGCCCAGGCTGTCCTGGAACTCACTCTGTAGACCAGGCTGGCCTCGAACTCAGAAATTCACCTACCTCTGCCTCCCAAGTGCTGGGATTACAGGCATGCGCCACCACTGCCCGGCTGTTTTTTAATATTTTTAATTTATTTAATTTATGTATGAGTGCTCTGCTATATGTATACCTGCATGCCAGAAGAGGACATATAGAGTCTCTTTATATGGTCATGAGCCATCCTGTGGGTGCTGGAAATTGAACTTAGGACTTCTGGAAGAGCAGCCAGTAGTACTCTTAACCACTGAGCCATCTCTCCAGTTCCTCCACCCTACCCCCTCTTTTAAGATGTGGTAATCTGTCACCAGCAGAGCAAACCATATTACCAAGAAATGTCAGATTTTTTCAAGTAAAGGAATTGATGGTGATAGAAACAAGAACAGATGTTTGGTTGTTGTTGTTGTTCTTGCTGTTTTATCTAGTATTTTCTCCCGAGCGGCTTCAGATGATCTCTTACCACCTAGAGTACTGTGAATGTAGATATATATATAGGTTGGTGTCTTAGTCAGGGTTTCTATTTCTGCACAGACATCATGACGAAGAAGCAAGTTGGGAGGAAAGGGTTTATTCCGCTTACACTTCCCACATTGCTGTTCATCACCAAAGGAAGTCAGGACTGGAACTCAAGCAGGTCAGGAAGCAGGAGCTGATGCAGAGGCCATGGAGGGATGTTACTTACTGGCTTGCTTCCCCTGGCTTGTTCAGACTGCTTTCTTATAGAACCCAGTAATACCAGCCTAGGGATGGCACCACCCACAAGGGGCCCTCCCTCCTTGATCACTAATTGAGAAAATGCCTTACAGCTCGATCTTACGGAGGCATTTCCTCACCTGAAGCTCCTTTCTCTGTGATAACTCCAGCTTGTGTCAACTTGACACACAAAACCAGCCAGTACAGAGGGATTGCTTTTGTGTTGGTGCCTTTATGTAGGACACTTCCTGTGGTAGCCTGCATATCAGGCCATCTGGGAGCTAAGTTCATCATTAACAATTCTTTAATTTTTGAGCTTATGTAGAGCTATGTCATTTCCTCCTTTCCTCCCTCCTAACCCTTCTGTGTACCCACCTTGCTCTCTTTCAGATTCTTGGACTCTTTTTGTTATTGTTGATTTGTTTTCTTTTCTGCTTTTTGTTTTGTTTTGTTTTTTCGAGACAGGGTTTCTCTGCGTTGCCCTGGTTGTCCTGGAACTCACTCTGTAGACTAGGCTAGTCTCGAACTCAGAAATCCCGCCTGCCTCTGCCTCCCAAGTGCTGGGATTAAAGGCATACGCCACCACTGCCCAGCTTTTTTTTTTTTTTAATCATTGTGTCACATACATATTCCTAAATATGTAATGTTACCTGCCCAGTCTGTATAGTGTTGCTTGTATGTTTATGTTTTCAGGGTTGATGATTTGATGTTGGATAACCAGTTGATGTGTTCTTCCCTGGGGAAGACTGTGTGTCTGCCACTCAATTTTTCTATGTTGCCTGTAGTTTTTTGTCTTGTGTAGGCATCATGAGCCTTTCCCCTAGCATATTTGAGCCTTCTCCCTTCTACATTAGTGTGCCTAGTGGTGTCATCTTTGTTCAAGTCATGGTTGGGTGACCATATTAGAGAGGCCTCAATCTCACAGCAAATTCCCTGTTTCTGTGGCTCTTATAATCTAGTGAACTACATTTTTTCTTTAAAGATTTATTTATTTATTATATGTAAGTACACTGTAGCTGTCCTTAGACATACCAGAAGAGGGCGTCAGATCTCATTTACAGATGGTTCTGAGCCACCATGTGGTTGCTAGGATTTGAACTCAGGACCTTAGGAAGAACAGTAAGTGTTCTTAACCAGTGAGCCATCTCACCAGCCCCTGTGAACTACATTATTACAAAGTCTTGTGTCCTGCTATGTTCTGTCTTCCTGTGCATCCTTCCTGTGGCTGTTGTGACTTCTTCCCTTTGCCCTTCAGAAAGCAATCCTGAGTCTCCAGTAACTATCACAGAGCCCTACCGGACCCTCTCGGGGCACACAGCTAAGATTACCAGTCTGGCGTGGAGCCCACATCATGACGGAAGGCTGGTATCTGCTTGCTACGATGGCACAGCTCAGGTACTGTGTGTCCTTGATCCAGGAGTGTTTCACTGTGTAGTCTGACTTAATCTCTTCTTCCCTGTTTTGTATTGTTCTCATTCCCCTTCTGTTGTCTCTAGAAAGAGAAGCTGGAAGACCTTGTAGTTTCATCATATATGTTTGCCTTACAGTTAGTGTGGTGACTTCTGATTACTCTCGGTGGACCCAAATAGCCCAAAAAGTCTCTTTCAGCCAAACCAGCAAAAAGTTTTAGCTAGCTGTTATATTAGGGCCTTTGCTTCAGGGTCTTGCTGTGCAAGATAGGCTGTGCTAAAACTCTTGGGATTTTGTATTGCTTTGGTTTTTTAAAATTACATTTATTTTGTAGGTATGTGCATGCATGAGTGTGTGTTTGTGGGGGGGAGGGGGAGAGGGAGGGAAGAGGGCACAGAGAGAGATGGAGACAGAGACGGAGACAGACATAGAAACAAAGTCTGTGTGCATGCTGGAGGGGTGGACAGGCCAGGAAAACTTGTGGGCATTGTGCTCTCCTCCCATAATGTAGGTCCTAGGGATTGAACACAGGTCATCAGACTTGACAACAAGTGTCTTCTCCACTGAACTGTCTCATGATCTGTGCTCAAAATTTAAGCCTCTTGCTTCAACCCTCCATGCTGGGGTTGTAGGTGCGGACCACTGGGCCAGTTCTGTAGGACAAATATTAACACAGTTCTGGTTTGAGACAGTGTGGTCCACAGAGCACCTGTAGATCATTTCCATAGGAATGCCTCTCACACATGCTCCTCCCCTGGGAGATGGTGTTGTCACATAAATGCTTTAGAATGAATCAAATCACATGAGAAATAAAAGCCCATCATGAGTGTATTTGTAACAGAGCAGTTTATGTCCCAGAACAATAGAATAACCAGCACTTGTCCATTCTGTCCGCTGCTGTGGTTCTAGGTGTGGGATGCCCTCCGGGAAGAACCTTTATTCAATTTCCGAGGACATCGAGGCCGGCTGCTATGTGTCGCGTGGTCCCCAGTGGATCCAGAATGCATCTACTCAGGTGCCGATGACTTCTGTGTCTACAGGTGGCTGACCTCCATGCAGGACCATTCCCGGCCTCCTCAAGGTTGGTTAGGAAGAAGTTGGAATGCCTACACACTGTTTTTTCTGATTTTCTTTTTCTCTGCCTTAGTAATTGTTGATCTGAACCCACCTAGCATCAGTAGGATGGGCCTGCAACCTTCAGGGCCAAAGACTTGTCTCTGGCCAGTTGATGTAGTCTGTACCCCATAAAGAGTGGGAAGACATGAGTAGAATTAGTGGATTCCAGGGGGGTTGACCTCTGATGGAGGATGTGGAGTGCAGGAGGGTATGTAAGCCTAACGTGAGGGCTGTGTGGGCTCTGGAGGATCTTACAGGGTGCTTCTGACTCACGGTTTTATTTTAGTATATTCTTATTTTTATTGTGGTCTTTGTAGGGAAAAAATGTATTGAGTTAGAGAAAAAACGACTCTCTCAATTTAAGCCAAAGCTTAAAAAGAAGAAAAAACCTCCCTTGCGACTGCCTGCAAAGCAAGATTCATCCATTAGCAATGAAGACGAGAGTGTGAAGGAGAGCTTGGGACCCACTGAGAACGGCTTTTCGGACCAGGATGGTGAGGAGGAAGCCCAGGAGCCAGAGCTGCCCCCCTCTCCCGTGGGTAGGTGCTTGGAAACACTGTCCATTCTGAACTCTGAGTGCAGCGGGTCTTTCCTCAGTTGTGTAGCTTCTGTGTCAAATGAACCTTTGCAAACTGGGTTAGCATTGTTTAAAGGGAATGTGGTTGGTCTTGATTTTTAAGAATTTTGTTGTTTTTGTTTCATGTGTATGAGTGTTCCCTGAATCTACGTCTGTGTACAAGAGTGGAGTACCCATAGAAGCCAGAAGAGAGCATAGCGTCCCTTAGAAATGGAATTATTGACAGTTATGAGCTGCCATAGGGTGCTAGGAGCTGAAGCCAGATTCTTTGCAAAAGTAATCAGTGCTCTTAACTTCTAAGCCATCTCTCCATCTCTTTAAAAGGTTAAATCTCAGGCTCAGCAGTTAGGGGTACTGACTGCTCCCCAAGAGGTTCTGAGTTCAAATCCCAGCAACCACATGGTGGCTCACAACCATCTGTAATGGGATCTGATACAATCTTCTGGTGTGTGTCTGAAGACAGCTAATATATTCATAATAAACAAAAATAAATAAATCTTAAAAAATACAAAATAAAAATATCTAAAATATTTTTTAAAAGTCTTTAAAAATAAATAAAAGATTAAATTTCTAAATGCCTCTTTAAAGTGTTATGGATGTAGTAGATGACTGTGGTGGAGACAGTAATATACAGAACAGCTTAAACTGTAAAACTGAGGTACAGTGAGACAGGGCAGTGTGGGAGCCAAGGTGTGAGTGGGGAGGACACATCTGTAAAAGAAAACACTTCCCCTTGAGTGCCTGAAATTCATGTACCTGCTTACATGGGAGTGAGCAAGGTTTCCCTGCCCAGCCTGAGATCAGGCTTAGCTTTTCTTACCAGCAAAAAGCTAAAAAGGATGTCTTAGTCACTCTGTGGCCACGATGAGAAACTATTGCCAAGGCAAGTGTTATGAAAGAAAGTGTTTAGTTGGGAGCTTGCTTCTAGTTTCAGAGGCTTAATCTTCGTGGCAGGGAGCATGGCAGCACTCATGGCTCTGGAGCAGTCGCTGAGAGCTATATCCTGATCCGGAGAGAGATTGGGCCTGGCACAGACATTTGAAGCCTCAAAGCCCACCCCCACTGACACAGGCCACACCTGTTGGAGCCATTCTTTTTCATCTTTTTTTTTTTTTGAGACGGGGTTTCTCTGTATAGCCCTGGCTGTCCTGGAACTCACTCTGTAGACCAGGCTGGCATTGAACTCAAAAATCCACCTGCCTCTGCCTCCCAAGTGCCGGGATTAAAAGCGTGTGCCACCACTGCCCAGCATTATGGGGCCTTTCTCATTTCAAACCATCATAAAGGATCAGTTCTTTATGTCAGTTTAATAATGTCATTTGTCATGGGATGCATGTGTCACTACCTCTCATATTGTAATCTTTTGCATGTTTGAGGAGAAATGACTGTTGTCTTAGGGTTTTACTGCTGTGAGCAGACACCATGACCAAGGCAGCTCTTATAAGGACAACGTTTAGTTGGGGCTAGCTTACAGGTTCAGAGGTTCAGGCTATTATCATCATGGTGGAAGCATGGTAGCATCCAGGCAGGCATTATGCAAAAGGGAGCTGAGAGTTCTACATCTTCATCTGAAGGCAACTAGGAGAAGACTGGCTTCCAGTCAGCTAGGAGGAGAGTCTTAAAGCCTTGTCCACAACAACACACCTACTCCAACAAGGCCACACCCACGTCAACAAGGCCACACCCCCTAATAGTGCCACTCCCTGGGTCAAGCATATACAAACTACCACAGCTGTTTATAGATAAAATAGCCCTTTTAAGTTTGGAAGTCCAAACTTTCTTAGCACAAATTATTATCTTATGTTTATACCTGTTAAAATGAGTGATTAAATACCAGAGATTATAATCTGATTTATGCTGAATTCTGATATTTACATGTGGCAGGATTGAATAGCCAAAGCAGAGGTGTCTCTGACCTCCATCCTAGATTGTGTCTGGGGGACCCATAATTTGGGTAGACTAAGAACTTACCATGTTTGTATGTTACGCTTATCAAAATGCTTTATCTTGGGGGATGGAGAGGTGGCTCCTGGGAAAGTGCGTGCCAGACAGTCCTGGGGTTGGTGCTGGAGCCCCCATGGGAGGTGGAGGGAGACCTGACTCCAAGGTATTGTCCGGACCTTCACACACAGGAGCACAGGCTGTGCTGATGATTTCAAATGCCACTGTATCATGTAAGGGTTAAACAGAATATCTTCTGCCTCCTTAGGTCGGGGAAACAGTCTGTGTGCTTAGGATTGTGACTGTCACATGTACCTGCTCTTCTCTATTAGGGAAGCCTTTTCCTGTTTGTGCAGTGACGCATAAGTTATCTGACAGGTAGCTTGTCATGTGGACAGTCTCCAAATCAATGTCAGGGTGATAGATTTAGACACCCCTAAATCATAGGCTTGTCTGTGACGTGAGTGAGGCACCGTGACTGGAACTGGATTACTGAGCCTATTAATGGTCTTGAAACAACAGCTAGACTCCACAGTATTTTTTGAAACAGAGTCTCACTCTGTAACAATAGTTGGTTGTCCTGGGACTCACAGTGTAGCCCAGGCTGGCCTCAAATGGTAGTTAAACTGCCTCAGTACCCAGAATGCTGAGGTTACAGTTGTGAGTCCCCATGTCAACTGCCTTTCTTGTCTCAAACCTTTTCTGTGTTTTCCTCTTGATGTAGTTTGTGGAGAACCTGTTTCCTGCACTGCCGTTTCCTTAGGCCTTGAAAAGTCAAAAGTCACTATTAGTAGCAAAGTCACCTCACTGAAAAAGGAGCCACCTAAAGAGAAACCAGGTTGGTGTCTTCAATCAGCACATTTTCCTGAACATTCCTAGGGCCTTCTGTGCTTGAGAGCCTGTGTAAGCGTGAGGAGTTCTGATTCTGGCTCCAATTGTGTTGTTGGGCATCGTTTCAGTCTTTGTTTTTTTCTCACATTTCTGAGCCCTTGAAATGTCTTATAGTTGTTGATAGCACTTGTTAACGTTAGCAAAGGCACTTAGTATGTTTTATGAACACGTACCAGACAGTGTGATGTAAAAGCTGTCTGGGAGTGAAGCTTGCTCCCTCCGCAGGCTGCACCCTCGCTGCCCACATCTGCAGTCCTTGGGTTCTGTCTCTGACCTGTTCTGATGCCGTGTGCTGTTGGTGCATTTCAGAAGCATTGCTCAAGAAGAGGAAGGCTCGCTCCATGCTGCCTCTGAGCACCAGCTTAGACCACAGATCCAAAGAGGAGCTCCATCGAGACTGTTTGGTACTAGCAAGTGCAACACATGCCAAAGGTACCAGCCCCCCTCCCCCCATGCTTGCACGTGCTCAGTTGAGAGTGGTGCTGTGTGTTAAGGAACCAGGCAGGTGTCTAAGACTGCTGCTGCCTGCCCTGTTCTCCCAGCTGCCCTCGGCCTGGGCCTCCCTGCCCGACTGCCGTAACCATGTGTGACAGTCACTGCTCCATGTCCAGTATGTCACCCAGCAAGACATCTACACATCTTGGTATAAATCTGCTTTTCACTCTCCTTATGTGACAGTGTGTTTTCTCACTAGAAATGCCCCAAAATGTGGCAGTTACTTTAAGAATTTCATCGGGGCTTTACTTTTCAAATGATTGTTGGGTTTGTTTATGTGTCACAGTCCATTATCTTGGGATCTGACAACTTAGGGTTTTTGTTTTGAATTCAATGTGATGAAAAGAACAGCACAATAGGACACAAGTCAAAGATCTGAAGAAAGTGAGCGCTGTGCATGCTCCTCTGCCTACTGCAGTTTTCTCCCATGTTTTTTATAGGTATGGCCTGTTTTTTGAGTTTTGAGGCAGCTTAGAACATCTTTGGTTAACAGTAGTTAAACTTACTGGAAATTCGGGTTTTTTAAATATTTTCAGATAGAGTGTATTCTCTGGGTAGAGCCTAGAGCCTTCACATGTCCTCCACCACTGTGACACACACAGACATAATTGATTGGTTTTAAAGGGTAGAGTATTGAATCCTTTTGCAATAAGTCTCAGGGAAGTCCTTTTTTTTTTTTTTTTTTAAGAGACCTTCCTGTTCCTGTCTGCTTAGCACTGGATTTGGATTTATTTTTTAAAACAGTATTGTTAAGACATTGAATTTGCAGTCCTCTTTTAGTATTTTTCTCTCAAGCCTTTGTTAGCCCAAACTACAAAATGGCAGTTCTCTTGGGGATAGTAATGAGAACCTGAAGACCCGGAGTGTAGATTTTGAGGCATGAATCAGTGTTAAAGCATGTATCAAGAAATTAGTAGGGGCTGGGGAGATGGCTCAGTGGTTAAGAGCACTGACTGTTCTTCTGAAGGTCCTGAGTTCAAATCCCAGCAACCACATGGTGGTTCACAACCATCCGTCATGCAATCTGACACCCTCTTCTGGTGTCTGAAGACAGCTACAGTGTACTCACATAAATAAAATAATCATTAAACCCTTTTCTAAAAAAAAGAAAAAAAACTTAGTAGCCGTGTTAGCACTTCGTGTGTTGACGTTTTCCGTTTTAAATTAGCAGAACTAAATGAAGATGTGTCTGCTGACCTTGAGGAGCGCTTCCACTTGGGCCTTTTCACAGACAGGGCTACTCTGTATAGGATGATGGAGACAGAAGGTGAGACCGCTCAAGTCCTCTTAGCCCTGTCTGTCCTCACCCTCCCTAACTGACACACGGCTCTGTGCGACTGCAGTGCACACATTGCCGCACCGTTCAGTTTGATCTCTTTGCAAACATGTTGCCATCTTGGCTACACCCATATGTCTTCTTTGTGGTCATCCCATTCGTGTGTGTTGGTTTTGGACCGTAGATCTTTTCTGGAATCCCAGCACTCTGGAGGCTAAAGCAGGAGCATCACAAGATTGAGGACATCTTGTGTGGCCATCCATTGAGTTCTAGGGCAGCCTGAGTTTTGAGGAGATTTTGTCTTTAAAAGAAAAAAAAAAAAACAGCCAAGCGGTGATAGCACAGAATTTTAATTCCAGCACTCGGGAGGCAGAGGCAGGTGGATCTCTGTGAGTTCAGTGCCAGCCTAGACTACATTATAAATTCCGGGACAGCCAGGGCTACACAGAGAAACCCTGTCTGGGGTGAGAGGGAGAGCCAGGGAGCAGGGAGGTGGCTCAGGAGGTGGAAGTGCAGTCCTCAGAACACACGTAGCTTAAATCTTAAAAATCATTTAAGCAGTAACATCCTGAAAGTAACATCATCAGGAAGTGACTATATACGTCTCTTCCAATGTGAATTTTGTTTATTGAGGTCAACATAGCTTTCAAATATTGTCTCTTCTAAACAGGGAAAGGTCACTTGGAAAGTGGCCACCCCGAGCTTTTTCACCAGCTCATGCTCTGGAAAGGAGATCTGAAAGGTGTTCTCCAGGCTGCAGCAGAGAGGGGCGAGCTGACAGACAGTCTTGTGGCTGTGGCACCAGTAGGTATGTGCTTCTTTAAAAAGTGCCTCACGCCGGGCAGTGGTGGCGCACGCCTGTAATCCCAGCACTTGGGAGGCGGAGGCAGGCGGATTTCTGAGTTCGAGGCCAGCCTGGTCTACAGAGTGAGTTCCAGGACAGCCAGAGCTACACAGAGAAACCCTGTCTCAAAAAAAAAAAAAAAAAAGTGCCTCACAAGCCGGGCGTGGTGGCGCACACCTGTAATCCCAGCACTTGGGAGGCAGAGGCAGGCGGATTTCTGAGTTCGAGGCCAGCCTGGTCTACAGAGTGAGTTCCAGGACAGCCAGGACTACACAGAAAAACCCTGTCTCGAAAAACCAAAAAAAAAAAAAAAAAAAAAAAAAGGTAAAAAAAGTGCCTCACCTCTAGGATGTACCCATTAAAGACCCGCAAAGGCGGGCCAAGAGAGGTCTAAGTGTGGTGAAGTGACGGAGGCGAATGAAGGACGCTGATAGGAAATGAAGAACTGTGGCCCAGCTCAAGAAAGAAGGAGGGAAAAAAACCTTAATGCCCTTAAAATAAGACCATCATTCCTCCACCACACATCCTGGCATCCCCACTGGAAATGTAGTAAAAAAGCTGGGTACAGCTGTACATGGTATTGCACACTAATCCCAGCTCTGAGGAAGCAGGCAGGCAGCTTTCTGTGAGTTCCAGGCGAGCTGGAGGTATGTAATAAGACCCTGTCTCAAAAGAACAAACAGCTGGTGAGAAGTGACAGCAGAAAGTGTCCTGTCACCAAGGTGGTAAAAGCTGACGTGGGCAGGGGAAGTTTGCTGGCACCAGGGGTCCTGCCACCCTTACATAAGAAGAGGTAGAAGAGAGTGAATTTTATTTAAAAAAAAATCTGTCTTCTTGTGAATAAATGCCTTCGAGTAGGGGCCCCATGATCGTGTATACATCTCCTATAGCTGTGAGGTGGAGCTGTTGGTGCTATGATGAACAGCTTAGTGGACCACACTAATTCAGTGTATAATGGTCTTATGAACCCAGCCAGAAGCTCTCTCTGGACAGCACCCTCAGCAGAAGGCGTGCGTGGTCACCCTGTCTCATTGTGATTGTCTACTCCTACCCAGACACCTTCCCTGAACCTCTTATATGACAGAGTCAAAGAAACTTTCAGCATCTGGGTGTGGGGAGGGGTGTGGAGCAAAATGCTACGGAGGCGGAGGCGCTTGAAGTCCTTCCTGATGGTTCTGCCTCCTGGAGTGACTAAAACAAGGCATTTTAACTCAAGTGTACCTCCTTTTCTGCACGCCCCACCCCCCTTGGTTTCTTTCTTTTCTTTTTTTAGCTGGCTACAGTGTGTGGCTGTGGGCCGTGGAAGCCTTTGCCAAGCAGCTGTGTTTCCAGGATCAGTATGTCAAGGCTGCCTCTTATCTACTGTCCATCCACAAAGTGTACGAGGCTGTGGAACTTCTCAAGTCAAACCATCTCTACAGGTCTGTGCCTCTTGGGCCTCAAGCAGCATCCAACCTAGTGGGACCCGAGATGTTGACGAAGTAATAGGGACAGAGAAAACAGCATAACTAGTTGGAGTCTTGATGGCTGAAGCAGAGAGCTCCCCTAAAGGTTTTCTTTATGCATGTGTAAAGGGTATGTGCACATGACCAAAGGTGCCCACAGAGGCCACGGGCAGTGGCTGTCCCTAGAGCTGAAGTTACAGGAGGTTATGAGCTAGCTACCTGGCATGCTGGGAACCAACCCGGGGTCTTGTTCAGGAGAGCAGTAAGTGCTCCTGACTGCTGAGCAATTTCTTTGGTCCTCTCTCCAACGTTGTGGGGTTTTTTTTTTCTTTTCTTTTCTTTTCTTTTCTTTTCTTTTCTTTTCCTTTCTTTTCTTTTTAAGAAAAATTCAATACAGCTGTCTTATCATTTCATTGCTCTAATAAACACTGTGATCAAAAGCAACTTGGAGAAAAAAGTCTTAATGCTGAGGGAAGTCAGGGTAGGGACTCATTACGGATGGTTGTAAGCCACCATGTGGTTGCTGAGATTTGAACTCAGGACCTTTGGAAGAGCAGTCAGTGCTCTTAACCACTAAGCCATTTCTCCAGCCCTAAATATTACTTTAGTATGTAGGATTCGTAGGAATACAGCTTCCAAAACAATTATAGAAAGGACAGAGACGGCTATTTTGACTTCCTAGCGGTATCTTCTGAAATGTAGTATGTGTTTACCGTAATGTGTGCGGATGTGTCCTCCATATACTTATCTATACCACAAGGATGCCTGGTGCCTGAAAAGACTGCAGGATGCCATTAGTCTCCTAGAGCTGGAGCCAAGGTGATTGTGAGCCTCTGTGTGGGTGCTAGGATTGAACCCAGATCCTCTGGAAAGCACTTCGTGCTCTTAACCCCAGCCCCAGTTCCTTTTCTTTCTTTCTTTCTTTTCTTTTTCTTTTTCTTTTTCTTTTTTTTTTTTTTTTTTTATATATTCTACTGGTGATAATTCCCAAAATCTTCTTTTGTGTATGAATGTGTATAATTTTACATTCATCTTTTAATTTATTTATTTTTGTTTTGCCTGCATGTAAATCTGTGTGAGGATGTTCAATACCATAGAGCTTGAGTTACAGACAGCTGTGATCTGCCGTTTAGTTGGTGGGAATTGAACCCCGGGTCCTCTGGAAGAACAACCAGTGCTCTTAGCTGCTAGCCATCTCTCCAGCCCCTCACTTCGTCTTAAGAGCTCCTTTCCAGTTTACAGTGTTAGATTGTTTCAGGTTGTGACGATGCACACTTGCAGTGCCGCACCAGGAAGAATGTCGAGTGTGGTGGTACACACGGATAGTTCAGCACCTTGGGGACCCAGAACCTACAGGGACCCTGCACTGCACTTCATTTTTGTATTTATGTAAGCCAGGCTAGCCCTGAAACTCGTTAGTTTTCCAGGTGCCTAAATTGCAGGTGCACACTCTGTGCCAGCTGTCTGTGTCTGTGCTGCATGAGAACATGGAGTTTTCTCTATTTTCTCTATTTCTCTAATTTGGGCCTTTGAGTAACGTGATCATCTGAGCTGGTCCTTTTGTTTATCTTGTCTGGATTTTGTTGTACTTTAGAGAATGCTACATTTTTTTGTAGTTCACCTTGATCTTTCTGGAGATAGAGGAAAAAGTCTAAAAGTGCTAGCCTCAGATCTGTGGCCATGGTGTCTTCTGGAATGCTGGGATTGTACACCCTTCCCTTATTTCAGAAGGGCTGATTTAGAGACGTCCATACTGGAGCCTGCTATGGGTCTCCTACGTTCTGATTTCCCTGTGGCAGGCCTCGTTTAGTGAGCAAACCGTGGCAAGCTCTGGGCCGCATTCAGCTCTCAACTCCCTGGTAGTTCTTTATTCGGCCTTTCAGAGTTTTCAGTATGGCCAGAGACCCAGCGAGATCCACAAGCAGAGCTCTGGCCACCTCTCTCTCAACAGCTTTCTCCTCTGGTGCTACATGCTTTTGGATTAAAGGATTGGGCTTAGGAATAAAAGCCCCAAGAAGTTCAGAGATGTTCCTGCCTCTTTCTCCCGAGTACTAGGATTAAAGGTGTGCCCTGCCAAGTACCCAGCACCTAAGTAGTTTTAAATGTTCTCTAGCTTGGTTTTTCACCCTACAGCTTCCTGGTGACTGTGGCTCAAGCTGAATTGCACTTGGGTGATGTTTGCTAAGTGACACAGATATGTCACTGAGATGCTTGCTTAGAAGTACCAAAATGCCACGCCTCTTAGTCTCTGGTCACTTTCATTGGAAAACTTTTCACCTTTGGAGGCTCTTTGGAGTCCCCAATTGCAGTCACAAGTTTTCTGAAAAATCTCATTTTCTAGGAAAGTGTAAGCTATCATTACCAACATAACATGGCTGCTCTACTTTGTTCGATTTTGAGAAAATGGCTGTAAAATACACAAAGCTGAACAGCGTGCTTATCTCTTAGTCTTTTTTGGTTTTTGAGGCAATTTCACTTAAGCTCAACTATTCTGGTTTGTTTGGGGTTTTTTTTGTTTTTTATTTTTTTGGATTTGGTTTTTTCGAGTTTCAGGTTTCTCTGTATAGCCCTGGCTGCCCTGGAACTCACTCTGTAGACCAGGCTGGTCTCGAACTCAGAAATCCGCCTGCCTCTTCCTCCCAAGTGCTGGGATTACAGGCGTGCGCCACCACCGCCCAGCAAACTCAGCTATTCTGTAATTCACTTTGTACACCTAGCTAGCTAGTCTGAAACTCACAGAAATCTGTTTCTTCCTTCTGTTTGCAGGGACTAAAAGGGAGTACCACTTAGCCTGGGAGTGCTTTTTAAGAAATGGGTTTTCACTGGGCAGTGGTGGTACACGACTTTAATCCCAGCACTTGGGAGGCAGAGGCAGGTGGATTTCTGAGTTCGAGGCCAGCCTGGTCTACAAAGTGAGTTCCAGGACAGCCAGGGCTACACAGAGAAACCCTGTCTCAAAAATGAAAAAGAAATGAGTTTTCATGAAGAAAGCAGCTAGCTAAGGCTGGAGAAATGGTGGGCAAGTTGGTAAGAATGTTTGCTGGAAAACTGGAGGGGGCGCTGGGAAATGTTTGCTCTGCAGGCAGGAGACATTTGGATCCCATCACCCAGTGAAAAGCTGGGTGTGGCTGCCTGTGCCTATGACCCTGGTGTCAGAAGGTGAACACAAAAGGATCCCAGGAGCTCATTGGCTGGCCAGCCTAGCTGGTTCGGTGACAGAGCCTGTCTTAAGGAAGTGAGGAAGTGCATCAGGTAAGGGCTCTGGCTTCCCGCCTGTGGACGCATGCTGAGGAAAGCCTTACAGACCCAGCTCCTGCAGGTTGTCTGACATCTGCACAGTCTAAAGGGGGAGGATGGTGAAGAATGATAGAAGAGGGTACCCAGAATCCTCTGTGACCGCCATGTATGTACACAGGCACATCCACTCATATGCTCAGATACTAAAAGTAAAAGGCAGCCAGGTGTGGTGGCGCACGCCTTTAATCCCAGCACTTGGGAGGCAGAGGCAGGCGGATTTCTGAGTTCGAGACCAGCCTGGTCTACAGAGTGAGTTCCAGGACAGCCAGGGCTACACAGAGAAACCCTGTCTCGAAAAACCAAAAAAAAAAAAAAAAGTAAAAGGCACTCTTACAGGTTTCCCCAGAGAAGACTGACATGGTTTAGAATAATGCCAGAAAAAAAAGCAGCCTTCTTGCCATTGTGTGATGGTGAGGGCAAGTGCTGAGGGGGGTTAGTGAAACGAATCATTTGGCTGCCTTACCGGGCACTTACTGTTTGTACTGGTTGGTGGAACAATTATGGAGGAGCCCTTGAAGATTGACTAACATGCCTATTTTTCTGCAGAGAAGCAATTGCAGTTGCCAAGGCTCGGCTGCGCCCTGAGGACCCTGTTCTGAAGGACCTGTACCTCAGCTGGGGGTCCATCCTGGAGAAAGATGGCCACTATGCGATCGCAGCCAAGTGGTAAGCAGAGAGAGGTCAAGGCCAACTTAGCATCTCTAAGAGTACAAGAGAATGAAAGACTCGAGTGTAGAAATGGGCACCGCAACTGGAAGTGTGAAAAGAAGGGACGGTGCAGCCCAACTGCATGCGCCATGGTTACATGCATTGCCACAGACACTCAGCAGAGCTCAGTGGGAGACTGTTTCCATCCATCAGATGAGCAGATTGGGAAGGAAGCCCTTTGCAGTGCACAAGTCAACAGCATGTGGCCATCGTGGCCTCACAGAGACAGACAGAGCAGGGCCACCAAGGGCAGTCACATAAACACAGGAGTCTCTGAGGTGTGGGAGCGATTATGGTTGGTGACTGGGTTTCATTCCTGCCACAGCTACTTAGGAGCCACTTCCGCCTATGATGCAGCCAAAGTTCTGGCCAGAAAGGGAGATGCAGCCTCTCTTCGAACAGCTGCAGAGCTGGCTGCCATAGCAGGAGAAAACGAGCTGGCTGCTTCCCTGGCCCTTAGATGTGCTCAAGAGCTGCTTCTGATGAAGAACTGGGTGGGCGCGCAGGAGGCCTTGCGACTGCATGAAAGCCTGCAGGTCAGTCTCTGGAGTCCGACGATGGAGCGGCCCTGGGTCACTCTCAGGCCAAACAAGTCCCCAGTAGACAAACTTCCAGTTCAGGAAGTGTCCAAAAGCCATAATGGCTACTCTATCCCACCAAAATACTACAGCTTGCTCATTACCATGTTTGGGGTAAGAGATAGCCCACTGGTCACAGTGATTCCTACTACTTACAAGTTTGTACAAATTATCTGAACAGCCACTGGTCTGCCACATAGGAATAGAGCTTTTCAGAAACCAGACATGCCTGTTACCCACCATGACCTTCCAGTCAGAGGCCAACTACTCTCCCAATAGGGAGACAATACTAATGCAGGAAATTACTCAGGGGCAGGGATGTACCTCAGGGGTATCACATTTTCCAGGTTTCACTGACATGTTCAGACCCCCACCGCCGCCACTGAGTTGTCTGACACATGACACCTGAGGCCTAGACTGTAGGCCAGGCTCACCATAAATATAATATACAGCCCAGGATGGCCTCAAACTCAAAACCTTCCTACCTCAGCCTCTCTGGGGTTGCCTTCCCAGGTGTGAACAACATCCCAGTTCTGACAGGGACTAAAGCTCCTTTTCCCTGGCACAGGAATAAGACCTAGAAACAGTGCCCAGCTGGAGGGTTAGAGCCAGTGAAGAGATATATATATATATATATGTGGTTAGCTTCCTTTAGAATTGGAAGACAGTGCCACAGGGACTGTTAGTTATAAAATGACCAAATCTAGACCATCATTCGCCTACAACTAAGAAAAGACTTTCCCAGTAAGTCTTTGAAATCTCATTTTCTCCCCAAGCAGCACTCTTGAAAACAGTGAGAACTACAGTAGCTCTGTAGCCTTTCGGTCGGGGAGAGCCCTTTGGACTGGATGTGCCGTGCCCTCTCGGCTTAACTGGAGAGTCAGGGTGCACCGGACATCTTATGGCAGTGAGAAATCAAACAAGTAATGGTGGTCAGGAGCTTTTGGGCATGCCTGTGCTTGCCCGGCTCCTGAGTTTGCCGAGCTTGTGTTTTCCAACATCACTGCACCGTCGAGAACCTGATGGTATAGGATGGGGTTAGACCTGGACGTGGCCCCCAGGATAGAGATGAGGTATCATTAAGGATCTGTGTTAGGGACATTTTCCTGGACTACCAAGGCGCCTGCAGGGTTGCTGCGTCCCCCTTTGACTCCAGTGGAGCAGCAGGCTTGCCGAGAGCCTTGGGTACGTCGTGCTCCGACTATAAGCTCAATGGACATCCCATGAAGAGCTCTTACAAGCCCCGTCACGTATGTTTTCCTGTGTCACACCTCTTTGTTGCTGTATCCCAGGGCCAGAGACTGGTCTTCTGCCTCCTTGAACTTCTGTGCCGGCACCTGGAGGAAAAACAGCCTCCAGAGGTCAGAGGCCCCTCTTCCATTTACCACCAGTGGGCCACAGGTTCTGAGGGAACCTTGATGCAGAGAGTAACTGACGTGTGGCGCAGCACCTTCAGTGTGGACACCCCGGAGCAGTGTCGGGCCGCCTTGCAGAAGCTGCAGGATGTCAAATACCCGTCAGCAACAAGTAACACTCCCTTCAGACAGGTATGCCACATCCCCCACCTTACCAGGAGCCTTGTAGGGTAGATGTTCTCCATCTCTCAGAAAAATCAGACTAATGTGCACCTCAGAAAGGGTAAGGCCTTGGGGAGATCCCCACAGATGAAAGCCTTGAGCTGTATATTCATTTGGGGCTCTATTTGTTTAAAATACAAGAAAGTTTGGGGCTAGAGTAATGGCTCAGTGGTTCAGAGCATTGGCTATTCTCAGGAAGATCCAGGTTGGGTTATCAGCAACCATACATAGCTAATGACTCTCTATAATTCCAGTTCCAGGAGATCCAACATTCTCTTCTGGCCTACATGGGCACCAGACACACACACACCATGTACAGACATGCATGCAGATAAACTGCTACCTTCAGTAAAGTTGAAGTCTTCTTGTTATCCTCCTCAGCTACTGTTTGCCCCATGCGCATGCGCGTGCGCACACACACTCACACTCACCAGAGAGAGTACCTGTCTCCAAAGTCATCTATACTCAGGCAAAGATGTCAAGCTGATATACTAGTCCACTGTGTTCATCTTGTGAGCAACCTCAGTTTGTCTACTTTTTAATTTTTAAATCAAAAGACATTGTACTCTTAAGTAAGGAGACTTCCTCAAATAGATACAAAACAGAAGCAGCTTTGCCATTCTCACAAAGATCCATCCTTCTGCCCAGGCAACCCAGTGACTAGGTGGTTCACAAGAAATGAAATCAAGAGGCCACTCAGAGATATAAATATCTACACGTTTTGTCCACAACAGCCAAACTAAACAGCCATATGGTGCACATTATCAGTAAGCCCAGAAGTATTCTGACAGTCCCAAGTCCCAGTAGACGGACAGTGTGGCCCAGAAAGAAGCTGCAGGTGTGTGTGTGTGTGTGTGTGTGTGTGTGAGAGAGAGAGAGAGAGAGAGAGAGAGAGAGAGAGAGAGAGAGAGAGAGAGAAGGGAGAGTGACTGAATGCGCTGC
The DNA here is from genome assembly GCA_964023405.1 of Apodemus agrarius. Lineage (NCBI taxonomy): Eukaryota > Metazoa > Chordata > Mammalia > Rodentia > Muridae > Apodemus > Apodemus agrarius. Next base: position 42,194,197 of record OZ030015.1, on the reverse strand, counting down.
TGCAGGAACGGTTCCAATTGACAGAAATGTCCTGTGCCTTCCTTTTCCTGGTAGCTATAACCTTATCAGAATGTGTCAAACTGCCTTCCCTAAGGGCTGGGGAGATGGTGCAGTCAGGTGGGTAGGCTGCTTTGAGGGGGGCCCTGTGTTTAATCCCTGACTGGGCAGCTTACACCTGTGTTCCAGCTTTAGAGAAGCAGGGGGAACCCAAGGGCTGCTCTTAAGCCAGTCTACCCAAATTGGTGAGCGTCCAGCTCAGAGAGAACTGTCTCAAAAGATAAAATGGAGGCAGGGGCTAGTAACAGGCCTTTAATCCCAGCATTCTGGACCAAGAGGCAGGTGGATCTCGGAGTTTGAGGACAGCCTGGTCTATAGAGTTCCAGGGCATCCGGAGCTACATAGAGAAACTCTGTCTTAAAAAAACAAACCGGGCGGTGGTAGCACACACCTCTAATCCCAGCACTTTGGAGGCAGAGGCAGGTGGATTTCTGAGTTTGAGGCCAGCCTGGTCTACAGAGTGAGTTGTTCAGGACAGCCGGAGCTACACAGAGAAACCCTGTCTCGAAAAACCAAAAAAAAAAAAAAAAAAAAAAAAGTACAGATACTTTTGCGGGGCGTGGTAGCACACGCCTGTAATCCCAGCACTTGGGAGGCAGAGGCAGGCAGATTTCTGAGTTCGAGGCCAGCCTGGTCTACAGAGTGAGTTCCAGGACAGCCAGGACTACACAGAGAAACCCTGTCTCGAAAAACCAAAAACAAACAAACAAACTAAAAATAAAATGGAGAGAGATTGGGAAAGACATGTGTCTCTGACCTCCAAGCTAAAATGCATTGGTATCAATAATGGGATTATGTTCCATTGTTTCTGTTGATCTTCTTGGTTTTATTTTGTTTTATTTTGAGAAGGGGTCTCATGTAGCCCAGGCTGGCCAGGAACTTTTTATGTAGCTGAACATGACCCTGGTCCCCAATGCTAAGACTATAGGTGTATATCACCATACCAACTATATGTGATGCTGGGACTTGCGCCCAGGGCCATGTATGAGGCACTCTGCCAGTTAAGCATTCCCACAACGCTCCACCATTATGTTTCTCTAAGTTTTTAGGTCCAGGAACTTTAGACTTAGAGCCTAAGGACAGGCTCTTGTGTAGTCCACGCTGTCTCTGAGTGCGTGGCCCTGCCTCTGCTCCTTGGGGACACCCACACACTTGGCCTTTGCTGTACTGAGCAGAGCTGTCGGTGGGCCTCCTCAGCATGTTCAGGAGGGCGACAGGGGGGAGGTGAAGGCTTCCCGGAGATAGACTTCTGTGCGATTGGCTTCTAGTGCAGTTCCTAGCCATGGGACCAGGCTTGGCAAGAGGGCACTAGCAGGTGACTGAGATTCTGGCCTCTTTCCAGTTGCTGCTTCATGTCTGCCATGACCTAACCTTGGCAATGCTGAGCCAGCAGGCTGCTTCCTGGGAGGAGGCTGTGCCTGCACTGCTGCAGGCTGTGGTTCGGAGCTACTCCTCAGGAAACTTCACCCTCATGCAGGAAATCTACTCAGCCTTTCTCCCAGACGGTGAGTAACACACACACACACACACACACACACACACACACACACCTCTGCCTGGCATCCTCCCCTTATAGCACAACATGACCACCTCGCACGGTACTGGACTGGGAGCCGCAATGTCTTTAAAAGGCGATGATGCTGTGGCAGGAGGCTCACCACAAATTCTGAGCTGTGTAGATTCCCATGTTTCCTGAGGTTACAAAGGGAGACAAAAACAAAGCCAAAGTGTTTGCACTGGACTCTTCGCCTGGCCCTGCTCACTCTCTTAAAGCCTGGTTGGAGAGGTAAAGGAACAGCTAGCTACAGTGCATTCACCCTACCATCCATCCCAGCGTGACGGGGTGAGGGAGGGCGGTAGACAGATCAGCACTTCAGGGAAATCTTGAGCTACATGGTAAGTTTAAGTCCAGCCTGAGCTACATGAGATCCTGTTCTACACACTACCACCACCTTGGGAGGAGGGGAGGGTGCCAGAGGCTGGGCATTCCTTACCTCTGTGATTAGACCCCGGAACTGGTTTTTAGAGCACAGTGTGGTTCACACCCCAGCCTCACAGTGCAGCCCTGGAGCTCCTGGTGAAACAGTACATTTCTGTTATGCTGTGAGTAATGTTATCTGAGGCAATGATAGCATTGTCCCAAGGCAGGAAAGGAAGTTCCTTTGGCTTTGGGCAAAAGGGTGTAATCAAGAGTCACATTGCGGGTCGGGTGGTGGTGGTGCACGCCTGTAATCCCAGCACTTGGGAGGCAGAGGCAGGCAGATTTCTGAGTTCGAGGCCAGCCTGGTCTATAGAGTGAGTTCCAGGACAGCCAGGGCTATACAGAAAAACCCTGTCTCGAAAAACAAAAACAAACAAACAAACAAAAAAGAGTCACATTGCTGTCCCTTTTTCTTGGATGACAGAATTTAAGGGTGAGAAGCCAGGTTTCTCACAGATAAATGCATATCTTACCCCAAGGTCCTTTTCTTCTAGGCTGTGACCATCTACGAGACAAACTGGGTGACCTATCTCCTACCATGGCAGCTTTCAAAAGCTTAGAGGCTTTTTGTATTTATGGGCAACTGTATGAAGTCTGGTGGTCACTCTGCGGGCCTGGCCCTGAATCAAGCGTCGGGGTGTGGTCAGCTGAAAGCACAGTCTCTGATAACCAGAGCAAGCCAGGGGACAGTGCCAGCGCTGAAGATGGGGAGCAGCCTCCAGGCACAGGCCTGAGGCTCAGCGCAGAGAGCGAACGTCTGCTCAGTGCCTGCAAGGAGCTTTTCTCAGAAAGGCATGCCAGCCTACAGACCTCCCAGAGGACCGTCGCTGAAGTCCAAGAGACACTGGCAGAAATGGTCCGCCAGCACCAGAAGAGTCAGCTCTGCAAGGGCACAGCCAATGGCCCCCACAATGATGAGCCCAGCCAGGAAGCAGAGCGGGCCCCGTCCCAACCTCTGAGCCCCACGTAAGTTTAGGTCTGGGACCATGATTGCATGTTGTCCACATAAGTATGTAATACCATTGAGTAGGCCTCTGGGAAGCAGCAGACCTGGGTCAGGCAGCTAATCCCAGCCCTTCCAAAGCCTCTTGGTGCTCTACAGATTACTATAGTAGCATCGCCACTGAGATTACAGTGCTGTGCTGACTACACTCCCTGGGCTAGAACCCAGAAAACACCAGTAAGTTTAGTAAACCTACAAAGATTATATTAGCGTTAATCTGTTGATTATAGTTGAGGGTGCCTGCTCTTTTAGAAGACCTGAGTTCAGTTCCCAGCACCCACATGGAGGGCTCACAACTTGTCTGTAACATTAGCTCCAAAAGATTCAGCACCCTTTTCTGACTTCCATGAACACTTGCTACTATGTGCACATACCCAGTCAGAGACATGTGCATGCATATAAATAATATATATTCAAAAATGAAAAACCCATGCCTGTAATCCCAGCACTCCAGAGTTAGAGGCAGGAGTTTTAGGGGTATCAAGATCACACTAAATTTGTGGCCACGTAGGAAATGTGGGACTGTCTCCAAAGGAATTAGAAAATAGTCTGTTATAACTTAGATCCCAGGCAACTAACTGTAGGCAGTTGAGGTTTGCTTTTTATTTATGAGTAAGACAAGATCCTTCCCTGTAGCAGACCTTCTTTCTACCTCAGCCTCCCGAGAGCTGAGATAGAGATGTGAACCACCATGCCCAGCCGGTTTGCTGTTACAAACAAATGCTGTAAAGCCCGCAAGTTGTCTCTTACCTTTTCCTCACAGGATACCCTTCCTGGCTGTCTTTCCTCTAAAGCCCTTATGTTCTGTAGAAAAGTGACAACTACATCTTCGGAGGTGTACATCTCAACCCATTTTGTTGCCTTCTCTTGATCTCTGTATTAATGAGCTGAAGTTGCTCAGGCATAACAAGTGGCTGGATTCAAAAAAGTACAGAGGATAGGAAAGGAACAGACAGATAGATGACCAGTGAGCCTAAGAAGACAGTCACTGTCACTTGCCAGCCAGGACATACAAGCCAAGACATGGTGAAAGACTGGGCATATGGCTGAATAAGGAGAGTCTGCCTCTAGCATGCAGGAAGCCCTGGATTCCATCACCGGTGTCACACTGAAAAAACTGGGCATGTTGGTGCATGCCTGTAGTGCCAGCACTGGTGGGGTAGGATCAAGGTAGCAAGAGGATCAAGACTGTAGGTCATCCTTGGTTACAAAGTCAGTTCAAAGCCAGCCTACATGACACCCCGCCTTTAAAAGTTAAAGTGAAGCCGGGCGTGGTGGCGCACGCCTGTAATCCCAGCACTTGGGAGGCAGAGGCAGGCGGATTTCTAAGTTCGAGGCCAGCCTGGTCTACAGAGTGAGTTCCAGGACAGCCAGGACTACACAGAGAAACCCTGTCTCGAAAAAACCAAAAAAAAAAAAAAAAAAAAAAAAGTTAAAGTGAAATAGCCGGGCATGGTGGAGCACGCCTGTAATCCCAGCACTCTGGGAGGCAGAGGCAGGCCAATTTCTGAGTTTGAGGCCAGCCTGGTCTACAGAGTGAGTTCCAGAACAGCTAGGACTACACAGAGAAACCCTGTCTCGAAAAACAAAAAAAAAAAAAAAAAGTTAAAGTGAAGCTGCAGTGAAATAGCACTCATTCCCAGTGTGCTGTGGCTGCCGCCAAGAGCGGCACAGCACAGCTGGAACCTTTGTCCTCGGTGAGAAGAGCACTACAGCAATTCCTTGGTAATTAGGAAGTGAAACTATGAGACGTAACCATTCTACTCATATGTCAAAAGACTTGAAACAGGACAGCCTGGCGTGGTTCTTGGGACCCCAAGTTTGAAACCACTCTGGGATACACAGCAAAATAAATACAGGGATAATGAAATAATTGAAATCCCACTATTTGTATAAGCATCTGCAGCACTGTGCATTATAGCATTGAAATTGGGAAGCCCCGTTCGGCTCAGTCAGTGGAATACTACTCAGTGTTTAGAAGGAAAAACATCATGGCGTATACTATAAGGTAAGCAGCATAATGATGGTTCCATGGTACAGGAAGTGTAGGTTGCCAGGAAACAGGGAGAGCAGAGACAAGAACATTACCATGGAAGGGCGAGTCCCAGTCTCACAAGAGCTCTGGTCCTGAGCAAGTGTGGTAGTGAAGGCCTTTAGTTCCAAAATTTCAGGGGCTAATCTGCTTTACAAATCAAGTGCCAGGCCAGCCAGGGTCACCCTGAGACCCTGAGTCCCCCTTAACACTCCCCCCCCAAAAAAGCTGCACAGCACCGTGGATGGGGGGACGTTTAGGTGCTTGCAATGGTTTTAAGTATTCTTTTTGTTTGTTTGTTTGTTTTTTGTTTTCTCGAGACAGGGTTTCTCTGTGTAGCCCTGGCTGTCCTGGAACTCTGTAGACCAGGCTGGCCTCGAACTCAGAAATCCACCTGCCTCGGCCTCCCGCCCAGCTTCAAGTATTCTTTACTACAGTGAATGTGGGCACAGGGCAGATCTGGAGTTAAGACAGTTGTGAGCCACCATGTGTGTACTGGGATCTGAACCCAGATCCTCTGGAAGAACAGTCAGTGCTCTTAATCACTGAGCCATCTCTCCAGCCCCCAAAAGATTTTTTTTTTAATTGAAACATCTGGGGTAGGTAAAAACTGAGGTGACCATCATATGTGACTTCAGTTTATTGTTACTTTCAAAGCAGAGAAGAAAGAAATGCACCAGTGTCTCTCCCTGAATTAACCAGAAGGCTCACAGAAGCAAACGAGAGAATAGCTGAGTTTCCAGAGAGTGTAAAGGTAAGGGAATTTGGAGGTGCTTCTTGACAAATCCAGAAGTCATGGACATCTACCGGTATTGCATGGTTAAGAAGGGGATCCGAGGGCTGGATATCCTGGTGCACGCCTGTAATCCTAGTACTCAGGAGGCAGAGGCAGAAGGATCTCTGTTGAGTTCCAGGACAGCCAGAGCTACAAAAGCTATACACAGAAAAACCCTGTTTGGGGGGTGGGGGTGGGGTGGGGGGGACAGTTAACCTCTATCTCTGCTTCCCTAAAATGATTTGTTAAAGTAGCAATACTAACCACTGACCACACAGAAGGCTTACAGCTCAGTTCTGGGGAAAACCAAATGGGTTATATGTGGCTGAAGGGTAGGGTAAAACATTCAGCTCGGGTGTTAGATGTGCCTGTGCCCAGCACTCAGGGGTAGCACTGGCCTGTAGCATGGAACTGGAAACAGTGGTGTGTGGGGGCACTATCACCCATGAAGATATGCCACCAGACAGGCCAGTTTCATCCATATCCCCATAGAATTGTCAGTGTGTGCTCTACAGACACTTGTCTGTCCTGTCATTTTACAGGCCTGGCCCTTTCCAGATGTGCTGGAGTGCTGTCTCGTCTTGCTTCACATTGGGTCCCAGTGTCCTGGTGCTGTGGGCCCTGAGATGCAGCAACAGGCCCAGAAGCTGCTTCAAAAGTATGGCCACACCAGAGCTTATAGAAGACACTGCCAGATTCGACACACATGAACTTTCAGAGGCCATAAACTACCACACAACCATGACAGCTCTCGCCTCAGTCTCAGCTCACCAGGCCTTCTCCCTGACCTTCAGTGGAAGGATGCTGTGATCCACCTGAGACATGAGGGTGAAGTCTGAATCCACTCACAGCGGAGCCTGCCTGGTGCCTCTCAGGTCGCTTCCTATGATGGAGGGAAAAGCCAGCAGGTCACTAAGAACTATCCCCTGCCAAGACTGTCTCATGCCTTACATGGTTTCCCCAAAGAGAAGCCTTTGTATTCACCAAGAGTGTCCACCCCAGATGTAGCTGCCTTTATAAATCCTCACCATCAGAGTGTCTCGTTCTGTGGGAGGCACACTTGACACAGACCTATCACTGTCAGCATTCGGGGTTCTTAATTATATTCTTAGCTGGGCCCGCCCACCTACCTTGGAACATTAGGAGATTTTATTTTTTATGGAGTTGGTTATATGGACAAATGGCAGAAGCTTTCCGAGCTAACGAGGTTGTGACGCGACTGATGGCAGACAGCTCAGGAAAAAAATCACTCTTAGTGGTCCGTAGTCTTCGGGGTCATATAACCCTTTCTTGAGAACTAACAGCCTGCCTCCCAGGACAATAGGCTCCTACTTTACACCCTGGAGCCCCTAGTACTGTGTATTCACCAGTCCTGGGCTGGCTGCCAGTTACCACCCAGCAGGATAGGTCTGTGCCTCCATCATCGCTTTCTAGAACAGAAGCAGACATGCTCAGGTCTGGTGGGAGAGCATCCCTCCCTCCTGTTTCTCCCTGAGGTCGATTGTAAAGGTTTCATCTTTGGGCAACAAGAGATTTTCCCAACTGGAAATCCTTGAGAGACACATCTTGAGATATTTGCGTATACCTACCTTTGGGGTCTAAAAAATGCTAAGCCCCCAGAAGAATATCCTGTCCAGATGAGGGTAAAGCTTGAATCCATCCACTCACACAATAGAACCTGCCTGGCTTCCTGTGGTGGAGGGAAAGCTGGCAGGGTCACTAGACCCCTGCCAAGACTGTCTCAAGCCTTACATGGTTTCCTTACATGTGAACTCAAAGACGATGCACTGGCCTTAAAGGCAAGAGTCTTGACATGTGAGTAGGCTACATGGAGGACTGGATAATTCCAAGGAGCTTCATCTATAGGATGGGGAACTTGGTTCCCTCCACTTGAATAAAGAGCAGTTAGTAAACTACAAACTCAGCTTTGTGGTTTGCTGAAACAAGTACTTGTTGGGAGTAGTCCTGTACACTGTGCATGCCTCTTACTGCCCAGGACCCAGAGGCAAGAGGAATTCAGTCCAGCCTGGGCAGTAAAGCAAGATCTTGTCTCAAAATAGTCAATAATCTAAGAGACTAGAGAGATAGCTTGGGGTTAAGAGCTCTGGCTGGCTGGGCGGTGGTAGTGCACGCCTTGGCAGAGGCAGGCGTATTTCTGAGTTCGAGGCCAGCCTGGTCTACAGAGTGAGTTCCATGACAGCCAGGGCTATACAGAGAAACCCTGTCTCGGAAAAAAAACAAATCCAAAAAACAAACAAACAAACAAACAAAAAAGAAACCTAAAGCAAAACTACCCAATAGGAAAATTAAAATGGCAGGGCAAGTGGTAGCACACGCCTTTAATCCCAACACTTGGGAGGCAGAGGCAGGCAGATTTCTGAGTTCGAGGCCAGCCTGGTCTACAGAGTGAGTTCCAGGACAGCCAGGCCTACACAGAGAAACCTGTCTTGGAAAAAAAAAAAAAGGAAAATTAAAATGGCAACTATTTTCCTCTTATCTGTTCTTCTCAGTAATGTATATCAGCTTGCTATTACTTGAATATTATCGTTTCTGTATCCCTAATTATAAGAACCACAAAACCCCTGAGAAGCAAAGGCATTCACTCAAAAAAAATATGTATTACTTCTTTGGGTGAGGGCCAGGTCATTATCCCTTTCTAAGGTAATTTGGACTAGACCACCATTCCAGTTATCTCTTCTGCCCCCCATGGTTTTCTAACCAGTTTCTCTGTATAGCCCTGGCTGTCCTGGAACTTGCTCAGTTGGCCTTGAACCCAGAGATAGACTTCTCTGCCTGCCTTGTACTAGGATTAATGTTCGCCACCACTCAGAGCACTGTCCGGCCTCTTACTGGCCTCGTGCTCTGGATCTACTCTAGTAGCTCCACTCCTCCAACAGTGACCGCGTTCCTCCTCCTCCTGGTTTCCTGTGAGCGCCTTATCCCATGTCAATTCTGGCCTAGCTGTCGCCACCTTGGCTGACTTACTTTAACCTCAGATTTCTTTTTCCACCAAAAACACTCCCAATCCCTAGACCTTGAACTCAGAGTTTATACAATTCAGATTATATTTGTGTAAATCATTTACTGTGTTGTTCACCCCAGCATCCACTAGAGAGTGTAGTTAACAGGAGTTCGTTGGCTGAATAAACTAGGGAACAAAGCAACTTGTTGGAAATTTGGAAACATGGGGCTCACATATGCCATCATTGGCTAACAAGGCTTAAGGTCGGTACCCAGCCTTGCAAACAGGTATCCAAGGACACGGGCTGACTGCTCAAGAAAGCTGTTCTCTTCATCCTCCCCTAGTACCGTCTCTCAGAAGACACCCACCCCTCGCATGGCCCTGTGCTCAAGTGACAATACTTTCCTGTCCTCACAGACCTGTGCCTTCCTCCAGCACCTCACTCTAATGCTTAGATAGTCCCTCTCTTCAACTGGGTACTTCAGAGGACAGGTGGTCTGCCCTCTGAGAAAAGCTGAGTTTCTGAATCCAAGTTTTTGAGTCCCTGTTTAAGACCCAGCAGCACACCAGGGCACCTTTACTGAGAGCCACACTGCTGCCAGCCAAAATTTTAAATTTGTTGGGTGTGGTGGTGGAAGCCTGCACTGCTTACTACAGTGCAGGCTTCGGATGGCTCCCAGGTCAGAGTCGGCCAAGGGAACCTGACCCTGACTCAGACTCTAGAAGGGCCCAGAACTCAAGATTTTTGTGCCAACAGAAAAAGCTGGGGGGAAAGTAAACCGGGAACTCTTTTAAGTTCAGTGTTTCCTACAGAATTCAACTGACTCTAACACAGCATACGTGAGTAGTCGGGGAATACTATTAAAGCTACTCTCCTGGAGTAAGGCCCAACAGCTAGCAGGGTGTGAAGTGAAGAGATGAGAATGACGTGTGTGCTCCCTCAGTGCCTTCCAGCAGCCCCAGTGAGCCATTCTGTCAGACATCAGATTCTAGCTAGCAAAGACCACACCTCATGCCAATGGTTAAAAAGCAATCTTTATTTTACAAAATTAAAAACATAAATAATATTTACAAGCATCTTAAATACCAGCTTTAATACTTGACATTGTTATTTCAAATTCAGTTTCCCACAAGCTTTTAAAAGGTAAGACCATTCCTAAGTGAGCTGCTGCCGTCTGCCTCTGTCTTACAATTGTCCTCTCTGTAGTCATTTAAAAAGCAGTGTGCTTCCTAAATGCCTAACCTTAACCTTAGGTTAAACACAGGTGTGTACCTTAAACACAGTCAACAGGCGTCCAAGCGCAGCTGTGGGGAAGACTGATGGGCTCTGAGGAGAATCCCGGCACTGTCCTGCTCAGTGACTCCTGGTCTTTCCTAAGACTCAAGCTCCAGAGCTCAGCTCTACCACCTCTTGACTCTCAGGCTCCCTAAATACAGACAGGCAAAGGGAGGCCAAGAGAGCACAGCTGACAGATCACCTGCTGAGAACAAGATGGACTTGGAGCAGATCTCGTCTAGAGCAGTTCATCATCTGAAAACCAAGGGGAACAAGATGAGGCTCGGGGGCCGGCCTAACAACACGGAAGGAGGCAGAGCTGTCCCCAGATTCCAGCATGGGTCATTAATTACTGTATCGTCAGGCCTGAAGGGCAGACAGGGCAAACAGCCTGCTGGCACAGACAGACCTGCTTCCCTTACTCTGGCAGCCTCGGCTCCTCTGAGCATCTTCAGAGCAGCAAAGCCAAAAGAAGAATGACAACACGTGAGAGTCATATACATTTTTACTGGTTTGTTTCAGACATCCTGGAGATTTAAAAAGGTGTCCATGGAGCCATGGATGCTGGTGGCAGGAGGCAGCAGAGGGGTGTGGGCACGAGGGCAAGGAAGACTTGTTTACAAATTCAGAGCAAACCCCCTCCTGAATCTAAAATAAAGGCATCTTTAAACAAAAACCCAAAGTCTCTGCTTGGAGCAGATGCCGGTCAGTGGCTGGGCAGGCGGCACAGGGCACGCACCATCACTGCTGCATGCTGTTGATCATGGCCAGGATGCTCATCTTCTCCTGGGCACAGTCCACATCCTCATTCTGCTTCTGGGCCACTCCTGTGCCGAGGCCATAGAGGCGCCCACAATACTTGGCATCATCAATACTGTCCTCAAAGAATAGCTGCAGAACAGGACAAAACCAGCTGAAAATGGGGCCAGGAGTCATGCCACCTCCCAGTTTCTTACACCCTGACACACAGCACACTGAACATTAACTCAGCAAAGACACAAACATCTCCCTCAGAATTTTTCTGCTCCACTCCCCACATCTGGGCTCTGCATCCTAAACAGACTTGGCATTCCTATGACTTGTCAGTGCTGGAAGCCCTGGGCTGCTGCTATGTAGACAGTAACAGCCCTTCCAGGCAAGGCAGTGAGTGACAGAGAACTCAGGCCAAGTCACTTCAGCTCCATCCCATCATGGTTCCTTAGACATGAAGCCCTGCAAGCCAGGTGTGGTAGCACACATGTAATCCTAGCACCCGAGAAGCTGAGGCAGGAAGTGACTACTGTGAGACCAGGCACTCAGCAAGCAACTCAACCTTCGTATCACTGGGCAGGAGCTGTCCGGTGCAATCACCTCCAGATATTGAGCACAGCCCTGGCCAGAAGTACACCTCTGTTAAGTCTAACAAGCATCTCCAAGGCATCCACCATTGAGTCAGTCAGCAAGGACCAGCCTACTACACTTGTTACTCTTCAGACTACATTGACTAGAAGTCCTTGTGTGACAGGCTTAGCACCAACTGGTAGGATTACAGGAAACGGTAAGGCCTTGAGGTTGTTGGGGCCAGCCCCTGTACCTGTACCTTCTTCCTGTTTCCAAACCATTAAAGGATGAGCAGACACTGCTCTGGCCGGCCATACCAGAGCAGGCCAACCACCGGCTTAGCTGCCTCAGGTAGTAACCCCAAATACACTGGTCCTTTGAACTGGGCCTCACAGTATTTTGTTACATCCACAGAAAACTAGTTAATTAAACACTGGAACTCCTAATAGTAGTTAAAAGCAGCAAAAAAGAATACTAGCCAGGCATGGCAGCTCGAAGCTGTAATTCCAGCCCTTGGCTGAGGCAAGGGGAGAGTCATGGATTCCAGGACAAGCAGAAGTCTTTAATTGTCAAGAGGCAGTGCAGTAGAGCAGGCAGGTCTCTACACCGTGTAGAAAGCCAGCCAGGGCTACAGTGAAACCCCGGCTAAAAAATGAAGTGCCATTTTCTCCATTCTAAAATGAGACCCATACTATGTCTCATTCCTTTTTATCAACATTCATTCCTTTAAAAGATCAACAACTCGGGGCTGGAGAGATGGCTCAGTGGTTAAGAGCCTGACTGTTCTTCCGAAGGTCCTGAGTTCAAATCCCAACAACCACATGGTGGCTCACAACCATCCAAAATGAGATCTGATGCCCTCTTCTGGGGTATCTGAAGACAGCTACAATGTACTTACATATAATAAATAAATAAATTTAAAAAAATATCAACAAATCTTCCAACTGTGGTACCTCACAATTTGATCTCAGCACTCCAGAGGCAGAGACAGGTAGAGATTTGAATTCAAGGCTAGCCTGGGCTACACAGAGAAACCATGTCTGGAAAAATATACATACATAAATAAGCAAATAAAGAAATAAAACTAAAAGAAAATTGTCAACAAAATAGTAATTTTTCAGCTGGGCGTGGTGGCGCACGCCTGTAATCCCAGCACTTGGGAGGCAGAGTCAGGCGGATTTCTGAGTTCGAGGCCAGCCTGGTCTACAGAGTGAGTTCCAGGACAGCCAGGACTACACAGAGAAACCCTGTCTCAAAAAAAACAAAACAAAACAAAAATAGTAATTTTTCTTTTTTCTTTATTTTTTTTCCTATCCTGGAATTTGATCTGTAGACAAGGCTGGCCTCAAACTCAGAGATCTATGCCTGCCTCTGCCTTCCAAGTACTGGGATCAAAGCTATGCACGACCATGACCCAGCTTTCACTATAATTTTTTAAAGTGTCTTCCTCTTCAAATATATATTTAAAACTTAAAAGAGAAGCCGGGCGTCGGTGGCGCACACCTTTAATCCCAGCACTTGGGAGACAGAGGCAGGCAGATTTCTGTGTTCTAGGCCAGCCTGGTCTACAGAGTGAGTTCCAGGACAACCGGAGCTACACAGAGAAACCCTGTCTCGAAAAACCAAAAAAAAAAAAAAAAAAAAAAAAAGCCCTTAAAAGAGTACATGAATAAAAAAAGAGGAGCTGGAAAGATGGCTCAGAGGTTAATGAGCACTGACTGTTCTTCCTGAGGTCCTGAGTTCAATTTCCAGCAATATGGAGCTCACAACCATCTAATAGGATCTGATGCCCTCTTCTGGTGTGTCTGAAGACAGTGACAATGTATGTATATAAAATAAATCTTGCGGGCAGTGGTGGTGCACGCCTGTAATTCCAGCACTTGGGAGGCAAAGGCAGGCGGATTTCTGAGTTCAAGGCTAGCCTGGTCTACAGAGTGAGTTCCAGGACAGCCCGGGCTACACAGAGAAACCCTGTCTCGAAAAACCAAAAACAAAAAAACAAAAAAAACAAAAACAAAAACCTAAAAGAGAATTCACTAGGCTGGAGAGCTGGCTCAGCGGTTAAGAGAACTGACTGCCCTTCCAGAGGTCCTGAGTTCAAATCCCAGCAACCACAGGGTGGCTCACAGCCATTCATAATGAGATCTGACGCCCTCTTCTGGAGTGTTTGAAGACAGCTACAGTGTACTTATGTATAATAAATAAATCTTTAAAAAAAAAAGAGAGAATTCACTTTTCCTTAGAGAAATAATATTCAGTAATTAACAAAGCTCAGCCTCCATTTTAGACTAACAAATAACATTCCTACTGTCGAAAGCAGAAGAAAATAAAGGGGACACTGTCTGGAAACTCAGGCCTCACACACTCGAGACCCCACACATGGAAGCTGTCATCTCGAGACCCTCACACTTAGAAGCCTCACACTGAGGCATTACCTCTTTCATCCTGAAGAAAGCCATCCCCGTCAGCAAAGAGTCTGAGCCTGCTTGATGCTGCCTTCCAATCCTCTGCAAATCCAACTGATCAGCCACCTCCTGAAGGCCTCCCTAGGGGACAGAAAACAGTGTCACATCAACACTATTCTCCTGGACTCAACTAAGTGTACTCATGAACACTGAGCAGTGGCCTCAGGAGCCAGTTTTTAGACCTTCCCTCTTATTCTTCCCAAATAATACCCTGCACACCCTGTGTGCACACAGAGAGGAGAGAAAACGTAAATGAGTCAGTTCTATCGTACCGCATGGTCGCAGATCACACTCAGGCTCAGGAAGTGGCAGCAGACACCTTGACCCACTGAGCCAGCTCACAGGACCAACTTAAACTTTTTAAGAATTAAAAATCCCGCTAGGCAGTGGTGGCACACGCCTTTAATCCCAACACTTGGGAGGCAGAGGCAAGCAGATTTCTGAGTTCCAGGCCAGCCTGGTCTACAGAGTGAGTTCCAGGACAGCCAGGGCTATACAGAGAAACCCTGTCTCAAAAAGAAACCAAGAAAACCAAAAATTTTAAAAAATATTAAATTAAAAAAACAAAACAAAAAACAAAAATATATTAAAAAAAATCCCTCACAGAACATGGGACAGTCATAACATACTGCACATGGCTTCATGTCACCAGCTACCTTGTGGGGCTCTTTTTTTCTTTTTCTTTTTTTTTTCTTCAAGACGGTTTCTCTGTGTAGCCCTGGCTGTCCTGGAACTCACTCTGTAGACCAAGCTGGCCTCCAACTCAGAAATCCACCTGCCTCTGCCTCCCAAGTGCAGGAATTAAAGGCGTGTGCCAGCACCGCCCGGCTGTGAGGTTCTCAAGCCTAAAAGGAAGACAGCCAGCCTCAGGATGCAAGAAATAGGGCTGTTCTGGTGTCCAAGTCACCAACAAAGACAGCTAAAGAAAGTACAAGCCCGATTAACATCCTCTTTCGAGAAGTCTGGCAGACACTGCAGGCCTCAAGAAAGCATGTTGAATACACTATTAACACAAAACAAGTCTGAGTTTGGGAGTTTGCTTGTTTTATTGCTAGAGTTAAGAAAATGCCATCTGTCGTGGTGGCGCACGCCTGTAATTCCAACACTTGGGAGGCAGAGGCAGGAGGATTTCTGAGTTCGAGGCCAGCCTGGACTACAGAGTGAGTTCCAGGACAGCCAGGACCACACAGAGAAACCCTGTCTTGAAAAACCAAAAAAAAAAAAAAAAAAAAAAGAAAAAGAAAATGCCATCTGTTACCTTGAGATTTTTGCAGCTCTTCATCAAATATTTCACATCATAAATGGACGGGAAGAAAAGATTGAGGATGTGAAAAAACTCGTGTTCTTCTTCTGGCAGTCGAGAATCCGTAAGCAGCTTTACCATGTAGCCAAAATCATAACCACTAGAGGAAGAATGAAGCAGATGTCTGAAGGCAGCCTCAGCCGGGCCTTAAACCACTCATGACCTAAGAAAGCACCGCCTCAGGCTGGGGGCTGGGCCTTTCAAAGAACACTGACCTGAACTTTACATTCAGTAAGGACATAGGGACAGCTACCGTGAGAAGCACACAAGGACCTGAGAGTTTGTGTGAATTTGGTTAATCAAAACTCAAAAGTAAAGCTGTAAGGGCCCCAGCGAGCAGGATCACCCAGAGAGAAATGATGAGGGTCGGGTTCCATCCCAGCACCCATGCTGGGCAGCTCACTAATGCCCGTAAACCGCCTCCACAGGCCAGCAGCCTCTTCCGGCTCTGTTCACACACATACCTAGACATACTCCCCTTTCTCTCTCCCTCTCCCTCTCTCCCTCTCCTATACATATTTCTCTCTCTCTCTCTCTCTCTCTCTCTCTCTCTCTCTCTCTCCCCTATACATATTACACACACACACACACACACACACACACACACACACACACACACACTTCAAAAATAAAAACCTTCCAGTTGGGCGGTGGTGGTGCATGCCTTTAAACCTAGTACTTGGGAGGCAAAGGCAGGCGGATTTCTGAGTTAGAGGCCAGCCTAGTCTACAGAGTGAGTTCCAGGACAGCCTGGGCTACACAGAGAAACCCTGTCTCGAAAAAAACCAAATCCAAAAAAAAAAAAAAAAAAAAAAAAAAAAAAAAACCCTTCCAAAACATACTGAAAGAATATCTGTATTTGAGGACATTTCAAATGACAATCCACAACAGGCTAAAAATAACCAAGCCCACGGTGGCTTCCATCCGCCAGGAAGACAGCACTGCAGGTCATGTGACATGTGCGTGCTCAAGTGCTCCCTAAACACTCGACAAGAACGCCAGCACCACCTCCAACTTTGCAAACTGCCAAACAGCCTGGAGGACTCAAATCAACAACAATTTAATTCCTCTCCAGTGCAGCCTAAAGTCAGAAGGGGGAAGCTTTGAGGAAGGGTGCCCACAGTTCCCATGGACTGACCTGTGAAATGAAAGCCACTTGACGTTGTCACAGAGAACCACTCCTGACGTCATAAGCAGCTCTGCAAAGTGCAGCGTGTCGATCCCTTCCTCCTCATGTTTCTGGAACTGCAGCCCTGAGTTTGCAAGCAGGTCTATGGAATCCTGGGAGTACATATCCTCTCTGAAAAACAAGGTGTCACTGTGAAGCTGGTGGCAGTGAGACCAAAGCAGGAAAAATATTACGGTTAGATGATTTGGAAACATAGCATTCCTGAAACACCCCAAAAACAGACAGATCTATATTTCCGAATTACAGAAAATCTACATTCTCTCCCTTAAAATTTTTTCTTTTTTTTTTTTTTTTTTTTTTTTTTTGGTTTTTCGAGACAGGGTTTCTCTGTATAGCCCTGGCTGTCCTGGAACTCACTCTGTAGATCAGGCTGGCCTCGAACTCAGAAATCCACCTGCCTCTGCCTCCCAAGTGCTGGGATTACAGGCATGCGCCACCACACCCAGCAAAATTTTTGTTTTAAGTAAATGTATGAGTTAGGCAGTTGTGTGCTGAGCACCAGGAATCGAGCTCAGATCTTTTGGAAGGGCAGCCAATGTCCTAACTACTGAGCCACACAATTTTTAATTTTGTTTTTAATCTTTTTAAAATATTTATTTATGTATATGGGTGTCTTGTCTGCGTGTATATCTGCACACCAGAAGAGGGCATTCAGATCCCATCACAGACAGCTAGTGACCACATGGCTACTGGGAACTGAACTCAGGATCTCTGGAAGAACAGCCTGTGCTTTTAACTACTAAGCTATCATCTATGCTGCCCTTGTTTTTTAATTTTTAATCATATTTATACCGCTTCATATCATTTACAGTAGAATTAAACAAACTTGTGACATAACTAACACTCAAGTTTATTTCTAAAACAAACCAAGGGCAGGACTGGACAAGCAGCTCAGCGCTATGAGTTCCTGCTGCCCTGGCAAGGCCCAGGCTTATCTCCCCACCATCTGGACTACCAGTCCCAGAGGTCTTCTGACTGCGGGAACACCAGGCGCATACATGATGGGCAGACACGTGCAGCCTGGAGGACTCAAATCAACAACAAAAATCTTGGACTGGGGGCTGGAGAGATGGCTCAGTGGTTAAGAGCACTGACTGCTCTTCCAGAGGTCCTGAGTTCAATCCCAGCAACCAGAAGATGGCTCACAACCATCTGTAATGGGATCTGATGCCCTCTTCTGGTGTGTCTGAAAACAGTTACAGTGTACTCATATACATAAAATAAATACATCTTTAATAAAAAAATAATCTTCACCAGGCGGTGGTGGAGCAGGCTTTTAATCCCAGCACTTAGGAGGCAGAGGCAGGCGGATTTCTGAGTTCAAGACCAGCCTGGTCCAGAGTGAGTTCCAGGACAGCCACGGCTACATAGAGAAACCCTGTCTCGCCGGGCGTGGTGGCGCACGCCTGTAATCCCAGCACTTGGGAGGCAGAGGCAGGCGGATTTCTGAGTTCGAGGCCAGCCTGGTCTACAGAGTGAGTTCCAGGACAGCCAGGACTATACAGAGAAACCCTGTCTCGAAAAAACACCAAAAAAAAAAAAAAAAAAAAAAAAGAGAAACCCTGTCTCGAAAAAAACAAAAAAACAAAAAACAAAAAATCTTGGGCTAGAGAGATGGCTTAGACTCTTCCAGATGTCCCAAATTCAATTCCCAGCAACCACGTGGTAGATAACTATCAATAATGAGATCTGGTGCCCTCTTCTAGCATGTAAGCATATATATATATATATAGGCAGAACAGTGTATACATAATAAATAATCTTTTTAAAAAAAATTTTTTAGCCGGGCGGTGGTGGTGCACGCCTGTAATCCCAGCACTTGGGATTGCTGAGTTTGAGGCCAGCCTGGTCTACAGAGTAAGTTCCAGGACAGCCAGGGCTATACAGAGAACTCTGTCTCGAAAAACAAAACAAAAAAAAAACAAAACAAAACAAAATTTTTTTAAATTTTAATAAAAGAAAACATCTACTCAGATCTTTTGCCAGTTTTTGTTTTGTCTTAGGTTGGGAATTTGAGACAAGTTCTGTCTACATAGTCCTGATTATCCTAGAACTCACTATGTAGTCTAAGATGGCCTCGAACCCACAGAGCTCTGTCTACTGAGTCCTGGAATTAAAAGGTGTGCACCATAACCCCCTGTCTTTTGCCAGTGTTTAACTGTGTTGTCTCCCTTTCTTCTGTGGTACTGGGGATTAAAGCTAAAGGGCCTCGCAGACATAATGAGAGTGCAGTTCCACTGAGCTACACATCAGCCTGGATGCCCTCTTCTGGTGTGTCTGAAGACAGCTATAATGTAGTCATATCCATAAAATAAAAAAATCTTTTGAAAAAAAGACAGCTATAATGTAGTCATATCCATAAAATAAATAAATCTTTTGAAAAAAAGAAAAAAGCTCCTCTTGACTGTTCTAACACCCACCTCTATGTTCAATAAAATAAAAATATAATTAGCCAGGCATGGTGGCACACACCTTTAATGCCAGCATTCTGGATCAGATGCTGGTGGACTTCTGAGTTTAAGGCCAGCCTGGTCAACATAGCAAGTTGCAGGACAGTCAGCAGAGCAACCTAACAGAGAGAGACCATGTCTCCCCTGACCTCACCCCCAAAACACAAATGACTAGTGTGCAATCCGTCCCCTCAGAGCAGCCGTCCGACAGCCCCGGGCCTCCAGACACTCACGTGAGGTTGAACTTGAAGTTGAACTGCCACGTGTTGGTCCCGGAAGGGTACTCCCCCTTCTCGTTTGTGAACGTGAGGCCCAGCTGGATGATCTTCAAAAGGTCAACATTGCACCGCAGAAGCTGGTACTGGTAATCTATGGAGCTTCGAAATTCCCCAATCGGCCGCACAACAACACCTGGGAACTCTGTGTCCTAGAACAAAAGCCTCTCGCCATTAAGTCTCACCAAGCAGGGGTGCTCCACAACTCATGAGCAAAACTGCTCTTCAATTTACTGCCATGTGCACATAAAACCCTTTTTTACCCTTATAGAGCTCAGACTGGCCTATTCATTGACCTTGAGCTCCTGATCCTCACCCTCACCCCAGGGTTTGGGATGAGAGGACTGAACCTGGTGGGAGACCTTGTGAGGCAGTGCCTCTAATGGACAGGAGTGAGAGCAGGGCTTGAAGACAGACAGTGTGGCAAGCACCACGCCTGGAGTGGAACACAACACCTCTTGCTCAGAAAGTGCCACCTCACCCGCCACCAGGCAGGAAAATGAGCCACATAGTTTCAGTCCTTCCCACTTTACCCAGAGATGCCAGATCTGCAATGTGACATCTCCTGCCTTTCTCGTGCTAGCAATAAAATGTTTGAATGTTTTGAAAACATAGGTTGGACATGTTGGTACATGCCTATCACCCTAGCTAGCACTTGGGAGCCGGAGGTAGGAGGATCAGAAAGTCAAGTCATCCTCTTGATATATGCCTGTGCTACATGAAACCCTGTCTCCAAACTTACAAAACAAATAAATACCGCATGTTCAAATTCACATGTGTGAAGAGACATACCTAAGGGGCTGGGGAAGGTCAGCTAAAACCCTTGCCCAGCGCCACACATACTGGGCACAATGGTGTGTACATAGCTCAGCATCAAGAAGGCAGAAGCAGGAGGATAAGCATAAAGCCTGCCTAGGCTACCTAGCAAGTGCTGGGCTAGCCAGGGCCTACATATCCAGTTCCTATTTAAATAAACAAAAATAAAAATATAAAAGACTTTTCATCAGAGGAACATTACAAAAACTCGTGTCAGAAGCTGTGCCCTCCTCTGAGAGGCTAGCTGCCTTGACTCACAAAAGCAATATAGGTCCCCAACAGTCTAACTTCCCCTGGCTTTGGTGGGCGGTCCTACTCACCATAGCAATATAGCTGTAGCTGAGGACAATCTCACGGATCTTCCGCATCTCCTCCTCAAGATTGCTGGCCCAGACCTCACAGATGACCTGACTGTTTTCTACAAGTGCCGCAGGCATCCTGAAGGCACCTGAGGAGCCACTGTGAGCCAACCGCGTAAGAGAACAAGCCTCCTCCTGTTTGACTTAATAGTCCACACTGAAGCCAATCTAGATAAAAAGACAGTTTAAATCACATTAAATTTACACTGTGGTATAAGATATCAACAAATCAAACACATCAAATTGCATGTTAGTCAGATACAGTGGCCCAGACATATGACCCTGACACTCAGGAGGCCAAGGCAGAAGGATGGAGACTTTAAAACCAATGTGGACTACATATGAGTCCATTCAAGGTCAACCAGGACTACCAGCAAGACCCTGTCTGAAAACACACACACAAACCAGAGTTTTACCATAACTCCATTAAAAGCCAGTGCATTCGGCATCACCACCTATGGAGTGCTAACGCTGGCCTTTGTCAGGTTTGTTCACTCTCCATACAAAGAAAACCCTACCTACTGACCTGAACCCTTAACATGACATTAAAAATGGCAAGTGACGCCAGGCATGGATAGTGATGGTGGTGGTAGTGCACACCTTCAATCCAGCACTCAGAGGCAGAAAAGTTTGAGGCCAGCCTGGTCTACAAAGTAAATTCCAGGATAATCAGAGCTACACAGAAAAACCTTGTCTTTAAAAAAAAAAAAAAAAAAGAGCCAGGCGGTGCTGGCACACGCCTTTAATTCCTGCACTTGGGAGGCAGAGGCAGGCAGATTTCTGAGTTCAAGGCCAGCCTAGTCTACAAAGTGAGTTCCAGGACAGCCAGGGCTACACAGAGAAACCCTGTCTCAAAAAACAAACAAACAAACAAACAAACAAAAAACAAAAAACAAAAAAGGGGGGGACTGAAGAGATGGCTCAGTGGTTAAGAGCACTGACTGTTCTTCCAAAGGTCCTGAGTTCAAATCCCAGCAACTACATAGTGGCTCACAACCATCCATAATGAGATCTGACGCCTTCTTCTGGAGTGACTGAAGATAGCTACAGTGTACTTACATATACTAAATCCTTTTTTTTAAGGGGGGGGACTTTTATCTACATTTTTAAATTTATTTTTATTTTATATATACCATGCGCATGCAGTGCACAAAGCCCAAAGGAAGGCATCGGACCCTCTGGAACTGTACTTAGAAATGGCTGTGAACCACCATATGGTGTAAGGAACCAAACCTAGATTTTCTGGAAAAGCGGAAAACAGTCCTGACTGCTGAGCCATCTCTATAGCCCTGAGATGTCTATTTTTTAACTCATAATAAAGAAGTTAAGCAGTAAATAAGAACGGAGGGTGGTGGGCTGCAGAAATGGCTCAGCGGTAAAAAGCACTGGTGCTCTTATAGAGGACCCAGGTTCAGTTCCTAGTACCCAAGTGGTGGTTTATATCCAACCATAATTCCAGTTCCAGGGGCCCTCTTCTGGCCTCAACAAGCATCAGACAGACACATGGTACACAGACATTCTACAGGCAAAACATTTATACACATAAAGTAAAATAATTAGAAAGAGAAGAGGAGCCGGGCGTTGGTGGTGCACACCTTTAATCCCAGCACTTGGGAGGCAGAGGCAGAGGCAGGCGGATTTCTGAATTCGAGGCCAGCCTGGTCTACAGAGTGAGTTCCAGGACAGCCAGGGCTACACAGAGAAACCCTGTCTCAAAAAACAAACAAACAAAAGCAAACAAAACAAAACAGAAAGAGAAGAGGGGGCCAGTAAAAGCAATTCAAACAGGAGCAGAATGGCCAATGGTGTACGCCACAGGAAGTACTCAGCTGGGTCAATTCCAACATCACCTGAGCTCAAAATAACAGTCAGCACAGCAAACCAACACAAAAGGTTCAGTTATTAACAGAACAGCAAAGGCTACAGATAGAGCTCATGCTGAACCACCTCAGGCTTAATCCTTGACTCCAACACACACACACACACACACACACACACACACACACACTAAACACAAGAGGCCAGTGTAGCAATATAGAGCTTCCTCATAAGGCGAACCCCCCTGTATGGATCCTCAACACAATCTCTAACAGTGAGCTCCAGTGCACATGGGCAGACTTCCAGCAACAGTAAATGAGCATGAGGGGTTTCCAAAGACCAGAGCGAGGGGAAGCCTGGGTTTCCAGTTTTAGGCCTGACACAGGAGAGTCCAGAAGACAATGAGGATCGTTTTCAATGCTACCGACTTCTCATTCACTCAAGGCAGGCCGCTCTTCACAGATGCTTCCCTGAAACGGAAAACTGCCTGGTGGCTTTCAACATACACACATGTGACAGCTGCCTCCTAAAGGCACGATCCACTTCTCCTGTTTTTCTTTTATGAATAAAGGCTTGCAAGTGAACTAATAGAGAACAGTAAAGATGCGTGCTCACAATGAATGCACAGTAAATCCAACTTCCTGACAGCTGAGAAAATGTTTACTCAAGAGTCCTCCAGGCTGGCCTCTCAACTTGTAAAAATCTTCCTGTCTCTGCCTCCCAAGGACTGCAGCTATCAACATGGGCCACTTCACCTGGCTCTGGAGGTCACTTCCCCTGTCCAGTTACTGAAACAGAGACACAACCTTGTTTCTCTGAGCACACCATAAACTGGTAAGTGGGTGTCACTCCCAGACTTCTGAAAGATGTCTCCACTGAAACAAAGAGGGACACAAGCATAAAAAAACAAACTGCCAGCCGGGCAGTGGTGGCGCACGACTGTAATCCCAGCACTCTGGGAGGCAGAGGCAGGCACATTTCTGAGTTCCAGGCCAGCCTGGTCTACAGAGTTGAGTTCCAGGACAGCCAGGGCTATACAGAGAAACCCTGTCTCAAGGGGGTTGGGGGTAGAAACAAACTGCCTAAAGCTATCTAAGAGAGATTGTTTCAGGAAGCTAGCCACTTCCAAGGCTACTGTTACATCATCAGGTAAAGCAGAGCACATAGGAGCAGACACTGGCAGACACACAGCCATTCCTACAGCACTCTTCCCTAGCAGATCTGTGGGGATAATAAGATCAGCAGATTGCAGCATGGAAAAGGCAGTCCTTTTCCAACGAAGGGGTACTAGGTGAGTGGTGGCTCGTGGCTCGTGGCTCCGGTGGCCATCCTGCGCTAAGACTTAGAAAGCTCCATATCAGTCTTGACTTTGGACTCTATCATTCAAGTAGATCCACAAAGGATCCTTCCTAGACATACGAAGGACATGCACACTTAACTGAGCAAGTGAACTTCCTGGGCTTGGTGGCCACAGGGAAGAGAGAAAACAGAAACTCAACACAGACTAACAACCTCCCTCCACTTTCCATCCCCGGAGCTCGGGCTCCAAGAAGCAGCACAGACAATCTCTTCTTCACCCACTCTGTCCCATATCTCAGACAGAAGTACAGTTTCAAGTCCAGTTATTAGGGTAACAACAGCCCCTGGAGTAACCTTGTTATTGAGGTTACAACCAGAAGAACAATAATTCCTTTCACAACTCAAAGACAAAAATGACATCCTGAGTTATATATACTGAGAAATAAGTTAGCAGTCCTGCACTCAGGAGGCCAAGAAAGGAGGATCACCAGGAACTTGAGGCCAGCCTGGGCTACAGTCAGAGAAGACCCTGCTTTTATTCCATTTTGTTCTTTGAGACAGGTTTTTCTATGTCATCCTGGCTGTGTCAGAATTCACCGTGTACATCAAACTGGCCTTGGACCCAGAGATCCAACTGCCTCAGCCTCCAAGTGCTGGGATTAAAGGCATGCACCACCATCACCAGCTGAGACCGATTTTAGAAGACAAAAAAGCAAACTAAACCGACCAGTGAGGCAGCTCGGTGGTCTGGAACCAGCACTTGCTGCCAAGCTTGGCTAACAACTTAAATATTGAGCCCCAGACTCTCTTGATGGAAGGAAAGAACATAAACAGCAAATATCATGACTTCCACATGGGCAACTTGGCACATATGTACACATAACAACAACAACAACAACTTAAAGAAGAATGGGCTGGAGTGATGGCTTAGCAGTCAAGAGCACTTGCTGCTCTTCCAGAGGTCCCGAGTTTGGTTTCCAGCACTCATGTGAGTTAGCTCACAAATGCCTGTAACTCCAGACCCAGAGAATGTTGACACCTTTTCGGCCTATTTTTGGCACCAACACACAAGTGAGAGTAATTATAAATTCATACATTAATAAATATTAATCCCTAAAAAAAATTATCCTTCAAAATTCTTCAGGAGAGTTTGGTGGCTGAGGCTGCATTCTCCCTCAAAGATCTATTTTTATTCCATTTATTTATGAATATGTGAAAGGGGGGTAACAGTTGAGCGATCTCTCCAACCCCCTCAAAGAACAATTTTGATCCCATGCATGTCTGCCTCACAGGCTGGCTTTAAAACCTTGACCCCACCCCACCCCCAAACCAGCTACATTTGAAACTGCAAAGGGAAAGGTGTTCTCTCTCACACACACACAAAGACACAGACACGCTGACACACACACACACACACACACACACACACACAGCCCTGCCCTGTGTAGGCTGCAAAGCAAACTGTTGAGACCGCTCCTGATTATCCAAGCTTGGGAGCAGGGTCTCTGTGCACCCAGGTGAGCTCTGAACAGCGAGTAGTGCGAACACAAGAAGCACGCTCTCCTTGCTAGCCGTGCAGACAGTTCAGCTGAGTGTCTCCTGCTCGTCTGGGTTTGTTTTCGCCAGAGCGTCTGGGAAACAATAAGCTTCACTTCCCTGTTCCAGAAGACTAAACAAAAGGCTAAGCCGTGCAAGACGGGCGCAGGAGGAAGCTGCGGCCCGTTAGAAGAAATGGCAACAGGTCCCCTCTGGAGCGTCCCAGGCCACAGCCCTGAACTCAGACGGCACCCCAGCCAGCTTGCTGGCTACCCGAGGGTGGCCCTGCCACGCAAAGCTGCAGCACCCCAAGATCCAAGCAGGGCGGCCTCCCCCACCATTCCTTAGGCCTCCAGGCTGAACTCCGGGGGTTCCAAGAGCCCCGGAGCCTCTGTGCCTCAGTGTTCCCGTGTGTAGGATGGGTCGCCACGAAGGCACTTCCGCCTCATGCTCCTACCGGGACTAACCCAGCCTGCTTACCCTGACTGGCGGCCCCGCCGAGTGCGGGCGGCAGCGGCCCTTGACCCCGAGCTCTCCTCCCTCTTGCCCCGGATCCGCTCCAGGAACCTAGCGCGACAGTGAGACGCGAGCCCCGGCGCCCAGAGCGACCTACGACGTGCACCAAACCAGAGGATTGCGCCGCTCTACCCTGCAGCCCTCCCGACTCGCCTACTCTCCGCGTCACTCTAGGCGTGCGCGGGCCCGCCGGTCTCGGCTCCACCCCCAGTGCGCGCTCAGATACCTACACCCCGCCTCCTTGCGCAGACGCAGAGCGACAAAATTGGGTTTGTTGGAGGGCGCGTGCGCAAAACGAGGTACGCCCTGCGGCCTCAGACGGCGTCGAGCTGCTGGGTAAACTGGGTTCCCACTAGGTTCTGCAGTATCCTGAGTCGCGCCTCGGGAAAAGACGGAATCTAGAACTGGCCTCACTTCCTAACATCAGAGCGTATTACGACTATTGGTTGGAGTTAATGGTGCAGGGCACATGGGGTGTCCTGACCCTCTATTATTGCAACCTGAACCCCTCATTCACAGAATTATCTATCTACACTACTCCTTCTGGATGGCCATTAGGTGGGGGTGGGGTAGCGCCACCAAACCAAGTCTCATGAATGAGGTCAGCTGAGCACTGCCTCCCAGGACCCGGAGGGAGTGTTGTCATGGCGACCAGATGGCCTAAGCAGCGCTGCATCAGGATCTGTGCTGTCCGCTCGCTCATAGCACTGTGGGCCAGTGCAGAGAGAGGGGCCAGTCAGGGAGAGGCTGTTGAGCTGGTAGCGAGGCCATGTTGGGATGCATCCGCTACCACGTTCTCTCCCTCGGGGCAAGAAGTCTAAGGCCTCCGAGGAGCACCTCCCCCTCCCCCGGAGGAAGTGAGAAGCCTAGTGCAGCTCCAGCCTCCTTCGCTGGTGTTTCCTCTCCCAAGGGGCCGTCGGTAAGCATACAGCAGGTGTCCCCCTTCTGACATCCCATCTCCCTTTCCACTCTGCCCTTTTCATTTTAAACTTTTATTCCAGAAGACATTCCAAAATAGGGCTTACTGACTAAGTAAGAGCTAGCCTTTCAATCTGTTAATTCCAGAGAAGTGAAACCGCACAGCCAGCCTCTGGGCTAACAATGTCAAGAACAGTTCCTGAGGCCCAGTCTTTGCTGCTTCTCTCCACGATCTGTAAACAGAGACACAAGATTATGAGGATGAAACTCTAGATAGAGCAACGACCATCACCACAAAAACAAAAACAAAAACAAAAAAACCAGCCTGCGCAGTTAGTAACTGTAGCTGCGGTGGAGTCTGCAACAATGTTGATGGCTCTGGCTGCAGGGCTAACCTCTTTCGAGGGTTCGGGTTGTCTAGACTAGCTAGACACTGCCTTCCCTCAGTCTGTCCCGTGCATGTCCTAGCTCTGTTCTGTGATTCAGTTCAGGAGAGGGTGGACCTAGCATGTGCTAGTCATGTGAGGAGCAGCTCTGAATCCCATTCAGGAGAGGGTGGACCTAGCATGTGCTAGTCATGTGAGGAGCATGGAATTTTTGTGGGGTTTTTTTTCTTGCCACCGATAGGCCTGGTGTGCTCTGAAAGAGTTGAACAGGAAACACCTGGTTTCCCCCCCACACACACACACACACCCTTCACCTAGAGATTTTCACAGAACACTAATTGTATTTCAGGAGGAACAGGAGTGGAGTGTCTACACTTTAAACAATGGCTTTCAAACTGTAAACAAGAGAAACTAAACTTTGAACAAACGTCTTCAACTGGAAAAGCATAGTTTTGAAACTGCAGAGAAACATGGTTATAGCATGGATCTTTCTAAGAGTTGGGTGGTACTTCTCATGGGCAGCCTGGATTCCTGAATGTTTGGACAAGGGACCTAGGTGCATATTTTACACACCAAAGCAGACCTAGCCTCCATGTTTCCCCAGCGTCCCTCAGTCCCTCCCCTCCCCCCTCTGTGCCAGTGCCCCTTTCTCTCTGTCTCCCTCCCCTATTCCCTCTCTCCCAGCAGCAACTTTCCTGGCCTTGGTCCTTGAACCCACCAGAGAGCGGGCTCCCAATAAATCTGCCTTTAAACTAATCTGACTTAAATTGGCTCATTTAACCAGTGGCAGAAAAATAACCTATCGCTATTGTCCCCAATTCTAAACAAAAGTATGCCTTGCCAAAAAAAAAAAAAAAAAGAAAGAAAGAAAAGAAAAGAAAAGAAAGAAAGAAAGAAAGAGAAAAAGAAAAAGAAAAAGTACATCAGGGCTGGAGAGCAGCTAGAGCACTAGCTGCTCTTCCAGAGGCCCAGCAACCACGCCGGGGCTCACAACCGTCTGTGATGGGATCCGATGCCCTCCTCTGGTGTCTGAGGACAGCGACACTGTATGTATGTGTATGTGTGTGTGTGTGTGTGTATATATATATATATATAATCTTAAGAAAAAATGTACAAGGTGGGCGGTGGTGGCGCACACCTTTAATTCCAGCACTTGGGAGGCAGAGGCAGGAGGATTTCTGAGTTTGAGGACAGCCTGGTCTACAGAGTGAGTTCCAGGACAGTGAGAAACCCTGTCTTGAAAAACAAAACAAAAACAAAAACAAAAGAAAGAAAAGAAAAAGAAAAAATGTACAATATATGTAAGAAAATAAAATCTAAAATACACTTGAGTTTGAAGTATTTGGGATATAAACAAATATATCCAGGTTAGTAATAAGTCACTTCACTGTGCCTAAATTTACAAAACCTGAATGCTACAAACCTGCGGATTGAGTGAATGCTCGCCCGCCGCGACCTCCTGCTTATCACTCAAGGCAGGCCGCTTTATATTAATCTGCCCTTCGTGCAAGCCAGCACTTAGAAGATGGTTTTCACCACAGGATGACTAAAAGTTGGTCAGAGAAGTGATAGTTTGACAGACAGGCACAAGTCTTTGATCCCAGCACTTGGGAGGCGGAGGCAGGCAGATCTCTGGGAGTTTGAGGCTAGCCTGGTCTACAGGGCAAGTTCCAGGACAGCCCGGGCTACACAAAGAAACCCTGCCTCCAAAAAAACCAAAAACAGATAAAAAGGTAGTTCATGCCTATTATCCCAGAACTTAAAAAGCCAGAGGATTGCCAAAAGCTCCAGGCCAACCAGGACTATACAGGAGATATTGTCTCAAAGTAGATAAATGCTTTTTTTTTTTTTTTTAAGTAAATATAAAAACAGGTTAAAGATCAGTGAGATGGTTTGGTAGAGAAAGACCTACCAGGCCTGGATACCTGTGTCAAATCCCCAGGACCCACA
Organism: Apodemus agrarius; assembly: GCA_964023405.1. NCBI lineage: Eukaryota > Metazoa > Chordata > Mammalia > Rodentia > Muridae > Apodemus > Apodemus agrarius. The sequence goes on along the minus strand of OZ030015.1, from coordinate 42,165,511 downwards.
CTCAGACCTTCACACGTGAGCCATGATGTCCACACACAAATAAATACTACTGAAATCAAAGTGAGAGATGTGGTGGCGCACACCTTTCATCCCAGTGAGCTTCAGGAGCTGTTATGCAGAGAAACACTGTCTCAAAACAAAAAAGCTGGTACCCGCCTTTCCCTTTACACCTGGCTCCTTTGTCTTAGATTCAGGTCAGATGTCTGTCTAACTGCACACGGGCATGTTTATAATTTAAGGAGTGTCTGTCTGTCCTGGGCAGAGACCAGCCAGGCCCTACCTCCCTGCCTCTTCGTACAGACCTTGCCTTTAGATAAAGCCCAACCAGGCCACACTTCACCAGCCTGCCTCATACAGGGTTCTCACCCAGACCCAGTCCTCTGTTTATACCTGGAGTTCCTATCAGTGTCCTCAAAGATGGCAGAAACTTTTACCTCCCACATTGGCAAAATGGCTAGTTCAGTGAAACCCCTTTTAGCCTCGAGATAAATGGCGTTACTTCTTTCTAAATATCTGAACATTTTAATTGCAGCTGAAAAGGGGGAGGGGGAACTGCTGTGTAAGGATTTCCATGTTTTGTGTAGTGATGGCGGAGGCTGAACCCAGGCCTTACCAGCAAGCACTTTGTCCCCAGCCCCAGTGCCAGCCCCTAGTTCACTCTTGGTAACCCATAACCTATATTAAATCTATTTTTATCTGTATTAGATTTTTTTTCCCTTCATAATCTACTAAAGAAACACTTCAAAACGTATACTATTCAGGGACCTTTAAACTTAAAAAAAAAAAAAAATAGGCAAGATGCAATAATACTAGTCTGTATCACAGCTCTTGGGAGGCAGAGGCAGGAGGTTTACCTAATGTTCAAGGTCAGTCTGGGTTATGTAATAAGACCATATCTCAAAAGAATGAAATTACTTCCTAAGGTGTTCAACCTGCAGGGTGTGGTGGCATACGCCTTTAGCCCCCGGCATTCGGGCAGAGGCAGGAGGATTTCTGAGTTTGAGGCCAGCCTGGTCTACACAGGCCTAGCACAGAGTGAGTTCCGCCAGGACAGACAGGGCTACACAGAAACCCTGTCTCGAAAAACCAAAAAACCAAAAAAAAAAAAAAAAAAAAAAAAAAGAGTGTACTAAAGGTGTTCAACAAATGCATCCTCTGATTTCACAGAGAGGAATAGACAGTTTGGTTGAAGTGCTTTGCCCCCCGGGCCTTCTGACTCCTCTCCCAGGAGGCTTTGCACAGATCACAGTCCATGTGACGAGGAAACAAGCCTCTGAGTACAATATGGCACCGTGTAGCACACACCTTTCATGTCAACACTCAGAGGGCAGAGGTAGGAGGATCTCTGGGAGTTTGCAGCCAGCCTGGTCTACACAGCAAGTCCTAGGCCAGCCAGAGCACATAGTGGGTGAGACTCTGTCTCAAACCAAGAAAGAAATGTCAGCTGGCGTCCTGGCGCACCTGTAGCCCAGCACCCAGAAAGTAGAGACAGAAGGCCCGTGGCCATCTTTGGCTACATACTAGGCCAATCTGGACTACGTGAGACTTTGTCTCTAACAAAACAAAACAAAATCCGATTAATTGTGTTAGCTGTCATAGAAGAGCCCAGAGAGATGCCACAGAAGAACATACTTGGGTGGGAGTGGGGTTATAAGCAGGGAGTCTCATAGGCAGGTAAGAAGGCCTCCCTGAGGAGGTGGAATTTAAACAGAAAGGAGAGAAACGAGAAGTTGGGCAAATACATCTCAAGCAGAAGCTAAGAAATGAAAAGCCAAGTACCTGCAAAGAGGTGAGCCAGGAGGCTGTGGAGGCGGGCGGGAAGAGGCAGGCCTAGGAGACCGGGTCCCAGTGCGCTGGGAAGCCTGGAGCTCTCGCTCTGCAGAATGAGCTGATCCAGATTCAGGGGAAGGGACAAGATTGTGATACTGTCTCTCATAGCCCAAGCTAGCTTCAAAAGTACACTCCTGATCCTTCCGCTCACGTGCTGGGATTACGGGAGTGTACCACCACACCCACCTTCTTTTTTTTTTTTTTTTTTTTTTTTTTTTTAAGGACATTGATTTCTGCAGATATAAAGACAGAACTCATTTGAATACAACTAATTTGGTTAAAGAAGGGAGCTGGTTTCTCACATAAGGTAATGGGCTCCTGCAGGTGACTGACTGAAATTTGAGGCCATTGTGAACATAGTTATGCTGTGAAGAGAACACAGCACTGAGAAGGAAGCCGGTCTTGGCCTACACAGTGGAAATACAGGACAATGGAAAGAGCTAGATGAGAGGGGAACCCACTGGGCTCTTGTCACTTCTGGAACCTTCCTGGCCCTCTGCTTCTGAAAGATCCTGTAGAGTCCATGCCTAGCACACACAAGGCCACGTTCCACCCCAGCTCCGAAGAAACCAACTCTGGCACAGGCCTGCGCGCAAGAGAATCAAGAACTCAAGGTCATCCTTTATTTTTAAGATTTATTTATCAGTGTTATATGTAAGTACACTGTAGCTGTCTTCAAATACTCCAGAAGAGGTGTCAAATCTCATTACAGATGGTTGTGAGCCACCATGTAGCTGCTAGGATTTGAACTCAGGACCTCCAGAAGAGCAGTCACTGCTCTTAAACGCTGAGCCATCTCTCCAGCCCCCAAAGTCATCTTAATACACAATAAGTCAAAGCCCAGCCTGGCCTACATGATGACCTGTCGCTCAGAAAATTGGGGAATGGAGCCAGAGAGATGGCTCAGTGATTGAGAATGCTCACTGCTCTTCCAGGGGTTCCTGTCATCCACAGGGAGTGCTCGCAGTTCAGGGAACCTGGTGCCCTCTTCCGGGCTCCAGTAATGTGGTATGCGTACATACACACACACACACACACACACACACACACACACACACACACACACAGAGAGAGAGAGAGAGAGAGAGAGAGAGTGTTCTGAATATGTCATGACATTGTAACACAGACCTTAAACCACAGCCCTTGGGAGGCAGAGGCCAGAGGATCTCTGCAAGCTTTTGATCAGCCTGATCTACATAGCAAGTTCCAGACCAGCTAAGACTACAGGAGATGAGTCGGGGAGAGAGACCAGAGAAGCCTCCTCAGGGCACTTCCTCCAGCAATATAAGACTCAAGAGTTTGTAGGAACTGAAGGGAAGTCTCAGAACAGAGAATTTACTTCAACATAGAGCCTGTAACAAAGAGCATGGAACGGTCAGGTATTATAAATTGAGACTCTGAAGTCACAGCACAGTCTCTCCCAGAGAGAGCTGAAGGGAGCCTTGATCCCTTCAGGCTGTGGGATCTGGTCTTTCAATGAGTGACCCCGCCCAACCCCCATCCCACCCCACCCCCACCACAGAGTGGCAGGCATGTGCTCTAATAGCTCTCTCTTTTAAAGTAGTTTGTAGGCAGGCATGTGTAATGCATGCCTGTGATCCCAAAGTTCTCAGCCAGTGAGGAGGATCAGGAGTTCAAGGCCAATTCTGACTTCTTTGTGAGTCTGAGGCCAGTCTCGGGTACATAAGGCACTGTCTTAAGAACAAGCAAGGGGGCTGGAGAAATCACTCAGGTTACAAGCACTTGCTGCTCTTGTAGAGGCTGTTCCCAGCATCCACACGGGGCAGCTCAAAACTACCTGTAAATCCAGTTCTGGGGATCAGATGACCAGAATCTGTGGCCTCCCGAGGTCAAGTGACGCACACACAGACAAGCAGACAGACACATAGACAAGTAGATGTAAAGAAATGTAGAGGTGGGTGCAGCAGCACCCAGGTGGCAGCGGGCGGGGCAGGTTCTGGGACAGCCTGGTCTACATTAGTTCCAAGACAGGCTGGTCTATACAGAGAGACCCTGTCTCAGATACCCTAAAAATGGAAATTTAAAATTTTAAATACATGCACTATATATATATATATATATATATATATATACACACACATACATGCACTATATATATATATATATATACACACACATACATGCACTATATATATATATATATATAAAATATGTTGTTGTTGTTTTGTTTTGTTTTTTGTTTTTCGAGACAGGGTTTCTCTGTGTAGCCCTGGCTGTCCTGGAACTCACTCTGTAGACCAGGCTGGCCTCGAACTCAGAAATCCACCTGTCTCTGCCTCCCAAGTGCTGGGATTACAGGCCTGCACTATAAATTTTTTAAAAAGGAGAGTGAAGGGAGGGGAGGAGTGAGGGTAAACCGAGTCAGTCAGTCCTCTGGTCTTTTCATCAGCCTGGACTAACTGTGCCACTGCTTACCACCCACATCTTTTCTTCATCCAGGTTTCCTGTTTATTAACATTTTCTAAATCAGAGAAGACAAAGGAAAGTTCAAGGGAGGCAGAATCTGGGCCCACGCCCTTTCTTGGCTTCAGAGCCGCCCTTTCTCTCTAAGGACGTGTCCTTCCAAAAGAAAGGCATTCTGTCTCCAGCCCACACAGACCTCAACTTTTTCTCATCACGTGCCGGGTCAGAGCCAGTCGGCAGCCCTGTAATCCGATCACCAGCGCAGCCTCCAGACCCACCCAAGCTGAGCCGGTGACAGGAGGGTTAGCCTGCAGAGTGTAGCTACGCAGCAGCCACAAAACCCAGGAACTCCGCAGACTGGACCTGCGGCTTGGAACCAGCCCCTCTGCAGAGGTGAGCAGGGGACTGTTGGGAGGGGGCTATTTAGGAATGCCAGGATATATCCAAGTCCCCCTTGGCCATCTGCCTATCCTTGCCCCTCCTCCACAGGTGAAATGTGCCCGGACAGTTCCCTACCTGTTCCTTAAGGAGCCAGCACCACCTGCAGGTGTCTGCACCTTCTGTCTCCCCCATAATGTTGCTTCTCTCCAAACTGACCAGAGTTCTAATGAACTGGGTCCACTTCTAAAGCCCTTGGGCAGAACAGTTCCCAAAAGGAAAGTGAAACTGGAGGAGAGCCTGAGAGGCAACTCGTCCCCAAACTGCCACTCTGAGCCTCTGGAAGGATGCGGAGTGAGCTGTGACCTGGGCAGCCAGATCAAAGCGCTTTCAGGACAACATCCAGTGGCTTCAGGTGTCAGACCATCCGTGTGCCCAGTAGTCCTAGGAGGTCACCCACCAAAGCTAACAGTGGAGAAGCGGTTTGCAGGGTGGCCCTAGAGGCCTTCGGTGCTTAAGCTGAGTGGACAGGACGCTGAGGTTTGTGAGTTGACGTCAGTTTTGTTCACAATTCCAAACAGACAGGTGTCTCTGGCGAAGGCAGAGTGGTCAAGTCAAGCTGATAAAATAAATGCAAGGAGGGCATGCTCTGCCTTTACCAAACAAGTCACTAGCAGGAAGGAAAGACAGACGGAGAAGTGTTCAGCCACAAGCTAGCTCTTGGCACATTCTGGAAGGAAAACAAAACAAAACACATAATACTTATTTTGGGGCTCTGGATTTATTTATTAAGCAAATGCTTCCTGAATGTGGACTACATGCCCAGCTTGTATTTGGCGCTTTAATAACACTGTAGCTGGGCAGTGGTGGCACACGCCTTTAATCCCAGCACTTGGGAGGCAGAGGCAGGCAGATTTCTGAGTTTGAGACTAGCCTGGTCTACAGAGTGAGTTCAGGACAGCCAGGGCTACACAGAGAAACCCTATCTCAAAAAAAAAAACAAAAACAAAAACAAAAAAACCAAAACAAAAACAAAAACAAAATGGTAAACACAACAGGCGTGCACTGTGATTTTTTAAAAAAATTGTACAAGGGATAGAACCCAGTGCCTTCCCCATGCTAGACCTGCGCTCTCCTGTCAAGCCACACCCATCTGTCCTGTTCTCATTTAACTCTATTTTTTTAAAAGATTTATTTATTATATATAAGTACACTGTAGCTGTCTTCAGACACACCAGAAGAGGGCATCAAATCTCATTACAGATAGTTGTGAGCCACCATGTGGTTTCACGGATTGGAACTCGGGACCTCTGGTAGAGCAGTCAGTGCTTTTATCCACTGAGCCATCTCTCCAGCCCCTAACTTTCTTTCTTTTCTTTCATCCTTTTCTTTCTTCCTTCCTTTCTTCCTCCCTCCCTCCCTTTCTTTCTTTCTTGTTTTTTCCAGACAGGGTTTCTCTGTATAACCCTGGCTGTCCTGGAACTCACTTCATAGACCAGGCTGGCCTCGAACTCAGAAATTCCCCTGCCTCTGCCTCCCAAGTGCTGGGATTAAAGGTGTGCACCACCACTGCCCAGCCCCTAACTTTAAGACAAGGTTTTGCCAAGTTGTCCAAGAGGACTGTGAACTTGTGATCGTTGCGCCTCAGCATCCAAAGTAGCTAGGAGTTCCAAAGGGCACAGCTGCACCCAGCTGTCGAAGGTCTGAGAGCGGCACTGTGAGGAAGGGTCACTACCCGCCGGGAGCCACACCGCCTCAGAGTCTCACTGCCCGCGGGGAGCCCTTTATCTCTTTCAGTGCGAGCCACCTTTCTGTCAGCCTCCTCTCAAACCAGGGCCACTGATGCTCTTGGGAGCCTTCTGCAAAAGTACTCATCAGGGCTGCTGCTCCTGAGGCTGGTGACTGTGGGCTCTTCTCCTAGGATACAAACAGCCTGTGCAGAGGCTAGGGCTGGGCAGAGTGTCATGACAGTGGCTGACCCTCGTCTCCCTGCTTGATTCAGGGCCAGGCCTGCAGAGTGACCCCCAGACTTCATACAGTTGCCCCTAAATACAAAAGGCCGCTAAGCTTTTGAAAGCTGCCATGGTAGGAGATAGGTCACCCAGTTTGTCTCGCAGGTGGTCACAGCCTAGAAGAAAAGGACCTTGGGATATGATATGCATTTCTTCGTCTGTGAGAAACCTGACTTCTCACCCTTATGTTCTGTCACCCAAGAAAAGGGGACAGTGATGTGACTCTTGTGATTATACCCTTTTGCCCAAAGCCAAAGGAACTAGTCACTTCCTTCCCCCCCCCCTTGGAACAATGCCATCATTGCTTCAGGTGGCATCATTCAGAACACAACAGAAATGTACTGTTTCACTAAGAGCTTGAAACAAAATGTTAAGAAACCTAGCTTCTGCCAGAGGCCTTGTAGAGTTTAGAGTGAGTCATTTAAAAACATTATTTTCTGTATCAATGTGTATTAGCATGTATAGGTGTAGATATGCATGCCTGCCTGCGTGAAGGTCACTGGGCACCAGAAGAGGGACCAGATCTCATTACAGATGGTTGTGAGCCACCATGTGGTTGCTGGGAATTGAACTCAGGACCTCTGGAAGAGCAATCAGTGCTCTTAACCACTGAGCCATCTCTCTAGCCCTCTGTATTATTATTCCTTTAAGACAGGGTAGCTGTTCTAACTGGAAGCCAGTCTAGCTACTAGTAAGCTCATAAATACCCATGTTTCTTTCTGCCACAGCAAAAAGCTTATTGGTCATGCCTGGATTTTCATGTGATTTCTGGGGATTTGAACTCTCGGGTCCTCTTGGTTAAGCAGCAGGTCCTCTTACCCACTGAATAGTCTTCCCTACCCTGAAGCAAGTCACCCCTGCTATGTGGGTCTCTCGAGTTACAAAACACACAGAACCAGAGGACCATGAGGTCTGGGTCTAGTTTTAGATTTGGGGTTTTTTTGTTTGTTTGATGTTGATTTTGTTTGTTTGTTTGTTTCTCTGAGAGGGTTTTGTGGGGGCCACACTGGCTTCAGACTCAGTAGGGTAAGGCTAGCTTTGAATTCCTTACTCTTCCTGCCTCTCCCTGGCACGTGTTGAGATGACAGCCCTAACTTATCACACACATCTTGTTTTTGTTTTATAAGACAAGATTCCAGTCCTGCCTCATCTGCAACATGCTGTATAGCCCAGGCTAGCTTGAAACTCTTCTGGTTCTCCCGCATCCGCCTCCAGGCTGAGACTCCAGGCATGAAGCAATAAATACCAGCGAGATGGTTGAGACTGTTTTTTGTTTTTTTGTCCTATAAGAGTAAGTTATTAGGCCAGGTGTGATGGCACACACCTGTGATCCCAGCTTTCAGGATACAAGTATGAGATCATCCTGAGCTACATAGAGAGACCCTGTTACAAAGACAGAGCAAGCTGAATGTGGCACTACTCACCTGTGGCCCTGGCATTGTAAATGGAGGGCAGAGGAGTTAGTACAAAGTAAGTAAGTCAGGAGCTGGAGAGACAGCTGAGTGGGTCAGAGCACCTGCTGCACGTGCACAGGTTCAGGGCTTTATAGCACCAGGCAGCTCACAACTGCTTTAATTCCAGCTTCAGAGGAAGCCAGTACCCTCTCCTGGCCTCCCCAAACACTCACTGTATTTACATATAAAAACTACACCCCCATACACATACACATGCATAAATAATTAAAAACAAAACTATGAGTAGTGACACATTCATTTTTAATACCAGCACTTGGGAGGCAGAGGCAAGTTGTTCCTAGCAAACAAGGACCCCTTAAGAATTCTGCTTTTCTAGTGAACTGAAGCCTCCTTTTAGGCTGGTTTACTCGGTGACAGTCTTTCTGTTTATCCAGCCAGAGTCCTTCAGTTTAGGTCGATGTCCTCGGCACTGTCATTTGGGGAGGTGGGGAGTTGGACCTGACGGGATATAAAATAAACATACATCTTCTACACAGAATAAGAACCTCGAATCTGAAAGAAAATCTGGAAAAACTGGTCCACAGATAACCTCAATATGATATTCCACCCACCCTCAGCCTGTTCCTCTATTCTGCATTTAGATTTATGTTTTGTTTTGTTTTTGAGACAGGGTTTCTCTGTGTAGCCCTGATTGTCCTGGAACTCACTCTGTAGACCAGGCTGGCCTCGAACTTAGAAATCTGCATGCCTCTGCCTCCCAAGTGCTGGAATTAAAGGCATGCGCCACCACTGCCCAGTGAAAGCTTGGTTTTTAGTGCCAATTGTTATGCCTTATTTTCTCTTTCCCAATGTGTCCCTGATCTTAAATGCAACTCACTCTTCTGAACACTATCATCCAGAAAGTTTTTGTAGGATACTATTTTGTAAGATAGGAATAGGGAATGTCTTTCTTGTCTTTAAATTTGAAGGGTCTTGTATGTTCCAGACGGCCTCAAGCCTGATATGCAGCTGCTGCTAACCTGGAAGGTCTTTTTTTTTTTTTTTTTTTTTTTTTTTTGGTTTTTCGAGACAGGGTTTCTCTGTGTAGTCCTGGCTGTCCTGGAACTCACTCTGTAGACCAGGCTGGCCTCGAACTCAGAAATCCGCCTGCCTCTGCCTCCCAAGTGCTGGGATTAAAGGCGTGCACCACCACCGTCCAGCTGAAGGTCTTTTTTTTTAAAAGGTGTGTTTGGGCATGTGTGTCAGAGTGCGGGTGTGCATGAGAACAGCCTCTGGTGTAGCTCTCATCTTCTACCTTTCCAACACAGGGTCTCTCTTGTCACTCACAACTGTGTATTACTCCAGGCTAGCCGGATCGTGACCTTCTGGGGACTCCACTCGCTGCCTCTGGGGTTATAGCTGTGCACAGATTTGATCGGTTGTCCTTGGCTTTTACCCCGGTCCTCCTGCCTCTGTTTCCTGAGTGCAAGAATGCAGACATTTGCCACCACACCCAATTTATGCAACACAAGGGGTGGAACCAGGGCTTCTGAAACTGCATCTCCAGGCCTGATTTTCTACATTGCTCGGACAAAATGCTGACTATGTCAGGGAAGCATGCTGTTGGCTGGGTGACACACTTTCGTGTGTGGTTCACAGCCAGCAGGCTGACCTCCCTCGGACCATCCCGTCTGGGGCACAGTCCTGCCTTCATGCCATCCTGTACTTTGTCAGAGAATCTGAGCACCAGATTCAAGTCCTGCCACTAAATCTCTGTCAAACTTGGACCGTCCCAGGGCCTCCTACTCGACCCCTAAGTCCATGTGATCTCCATGAAAAGAATTCAGACGTTACGCACTGGCCTACAGAAGGCAAAATTAACAGTAAATCAAGACACTCTGGAGGACAGAGTAGACTTGAACGCTTTAAAGATGGAGAATAGACAATGCGGGAGAGAACACTGTGCCAGTGGATAGCTTTAGGGGATGCTTTATTCTATTTTATCTCTCTCTCTTTTTAAAAGATTGATTGATTGATTGATTGATTGATTGATTGATTGATGATTGATTGATTTAATGTATAAGAGTGTTCTGTCTGCATATATACCTGCAGGCCAGAATAAGGCATCAGAACTCTCTATATATAGACTGTTGTGAGCCACCATGTGGTTGCTGGGATTTGAACTCAGGTCGTCTGGAAGAGCACTCAGTGCTCTTTACTGCTGAGCCATCTCTCCAGCCCCTTATTCTATTTCTTAAAGTCCTTAGACAGGGATTCTTCCAGGTGATTGACAGATTGGATTACTCTTAAGGGGGGGAATACTCTTAAGAATATTTGTTCCTTCCCAGGAAACTGCTGGCTAGATGATAATGTTAGGCTCTTTCTCTTTCACTAATCTATTTAGTGTGTGTGAGAGTGTGTGTGTGTGTGTGTGTGTGTGTGTGTGTGTGTGTGGTCAGAATTGGTTCTCTCTGTTCGGCTTGCTCTGAGGCAAGCTCTCTCTTTTTTGTTACTCAACTTCCTGCTAAGCCTCCTGTCTCTGCCCGCATCTTACCTCCAATGCTGCTGAGATTAAAGACTGGAACCATTGCAGTGGCTTTCATCAATCTCAGGTTTGTTCCTGCCTAGCAAATGCTGACCCACTGAGCTGTCTCAGGCCTCGCCTCAGGAGCTCTTAGGCAAGATCAAAAGCCTCATCTCCACATAGGGGCAAAGGTCAGAATCCTGTTTCAGGTGGAATCCTCCCTGCAGACCTGTGTGATGCTGTTCTCTTACCAGTTACCCCCTCACACACACACATACACTGTAGCTGTCTTCAGACACACCAGAAGAGGCATCAGATCCCATTACAGATGGTTGTGAGCTTGCTGGGATTTGAACTCAGGACTTCTGGAAGAGCAGTCGGTGCTGTATATCTGCTGAGCCATCTCTCTCCATACTGAGTTTTGAGACAGTGTTTCCCTAAATAGCCCCAGCTGGCCTGGATCTCAGAGATTCTCACATGCTAAGGCCTCCTGAGTGTTGCGATTAAAGGCTTGCATCACCACACTTAGCCCAATTTAAAAAATTTTTTTTCCAAGACAGGGTTTCTCTGTGTAGTCCTGGCTATCCTAGACCTCTCTCTGTAGACCAGGCTGGCTTCAAACTCAGAGAGCCTCCTGCCTCTGCCTCCCGAGTGCTGGGGTTAAAGACGTGTGCCACCGCCGGGTGGTGGTGGCACACGCCTTTAATCCCAGCACTCGGGAGGCAGAGGCAGGTGGATTTCTGAGTTCAAGGCCAGCCTGGTCTACAGAGTGAGTTCCAGGACAGCTAGGGCTACACAGAGAAACCCTGTCTCAAAAAAACAAAAAAACAAAACAAACAAAACAAACAAACAAAAAAAAAAAAAAGATGTGTGCCACCACCACTGGTAAATAAATAAATAAATAAATAAATAAAATAAAATAAAATAAAAGTAGAGAAAAATAATTTAGCCTTTAAGGAGGAAAGAAAAAACTATTTTTAGCAGTGCGCTCCTTTAATCCCAGCACTCAGAAAACAGAGGCAGGAAGGAGGGTCTCTGTGACTTCCACGCCAGACAGAACCACATGGTTAGATCCTTTCTTTAAAAAAACATGGGTATAGAGCTATCATTTTAAATGTATAAGTGTTACTTAGTTACCCTTGTCAAAATTACTATTTTGTATTGAATTGTTGTGAACACCGTAAGGCCATTTCTGTGTGTGAGGGCCCATTGCCTCCCTCCTCCTCTTGGGAGCACTCTCTGTGAGAGCTTGTCTATGCCAGGCAGGGAGGAGCTCAGGAAGCAAAATGCTTGACATAAATACCATTAACTACACCTCATCTGCAGGGACCCTGGTGCCTCATGACCATCTCCAGAGACAGCTCATGGGCGTGTTGGCATAACTCAAAAACAAACAGCACCTGAGGAAACCTCTGCAGCTCAGGAAACCACAGGTCAGCAGATACACGACTACTTAGGCCCCGGACTTCCCACACTGGAGGAAAGCCATCCCTTTGGCCTACACGTGTATGTGGGGCAAAGCGCAGGCCAGTTCCTTATCCCTTGATTTAGACAGCTCCTGGCTCTCACAGCTCAGCCTCTTTCTTTCTTTCTTTCTTTCTTTCTTTCTTTCTTTCTTTCTTTCTTTCTTTCTTTTTTTCTTTTGGTTTTTTCGAGTCAGGGTTTCTCTGTATAGCCCTGGCTGTCCTGGAACTCACTCTGTAGACCAGGCTGGCCTCGAACTCAGAAATCTGCCTGCCTCTGCCTCCCAAGTGCTGGGATTAAAGGCATGCGCCACCACCGCCCGGCCAGCTCTGCCTCTTAAACGGCCATGGCTGTGATGGGCCTAGGGTTGGGGTCTCAGAGATTAACAGTAGCGCAGAGAGCCGGCTCCTATCTAACTGTAACTTACATGCTGTGAGAACCTCGAGTCCCCTCGACGGATGGTTTCAACTTTGTTGGACTCTGCCGGAGAAGCCCTGGAGCTGGTTTCTGTGTGGACTTATGTCACCGAACACAATGGCCTCCAGTCCCATCCATCTTTAGGACGTTTCTTGTCGTTCTTTGTATGGTCAAGTTCAGTTCTATTAGGTACCTCAGTTCTGATTTGTCCACTCACCGTTGGTGAATTGTTATTAAGCTGCCCCTCCCTCCCTTCCTTGTGAGTGTGATAATGAAGATTAAATCCAGGGCCTCTTAAGCAGGGGAAATGCCCTATCTTTGAGTAGCACCACACACCTCTTTTTATTTAAAAAACAAAAAAAAAAAGTGCTGGGCGTTGGTGGCGCAAACCTTTAATCCCAGCACTCGGGAGGCAGAGGCAGGTGGATTTCTGAGTTCGAGGCCAGCCTGGTTTACAGAGTGGGTTCCAGGACAGCCAGGGCTACACAGAGAAACCCTGTCTCAGAAAAAAAATTTTTTTTCTAGACTAAAATCATTTTAACTCACAAATAAAACATCATACAGCTGGCCTGCCCAAGGAAGCCAAAACACTTGGACAGTTCAACTCTACAAATCTCAGTGAACCCCGAAGTGGACAAGGCCTTCCATGGCCACGTAAACAATGGAGCTGTTAAGGACCAGAGGGTTAGTTTGGGTTTACACTTCCACTACTAATCAGGTTCAAGGACTTAGCTCATCAGAGCTTACTTTTCTTTCCTGAACTCACTCTGTAGACCAGCCTGGCTTCAAACTCAGAAATCCGCCTGCCTCTGCCTCCCAAGTGCTGGGATTACAGGCGCGTGCGCGTCACCACCGCCCGGCTGTACTTTCCATTCCTTAGTTTGAATCTTTTGGTCAGGTTAACCCTGCATTGGAAGCCTACACTGCCTCAGCGCCCAGCTGAGACTTCACAGAGTGCCCCAGTTCTGAGCAGACTCCAGACACTGATTGAAACACTAGGAGAGCTTGCAGGCTGCCGCTCTGCCAGCCAGGCGTCCTGGGGAATGTCAGGCTTTCTGGGTACTGCATTGCTGTCCCCAAAGAAGGCCGTGTGGCCCCACGACCAGCCAGAAGCCATACGACCGCAATGGCTGCCATCTGGCCAGACTGTCAGGGGAACCACCTGGGAAGAGCTTTGTTTTCCGCCTGTCATCCTGAGAGTTCATCTACTCAGCATCTAAATATTCTAAACTGTCTAAAAGATGTAGTGTGTGTGTGTGTGTGTGTGTGTGTGTGTGTGTGTGTGTATGTGCCCCAGAGCATGTACTCATACACAAGTACAGGTGTGTGCATGTGTGCACCCCTCAGGGATCACAAGGCATCAGATCCCTTGGAGCTGGAGTGACAGGTGCTGGTAGGAAAACTGGCTCCTTACACGCTAGGGTTTGTGATTCTGCCGTAAGTACTCTAACCACTGAGCCATCTCTCCAGCCCCCCACCTTTTAACTATTGATTCTTTATTTTAAGGCAAGGTGTTGCTAAACTATCCAAGGGGCTTTCCGGTAGCTGGGATTGCAGGTATGCAGTACTATACTGACATTCACTCCACTTCTCAGCAATTGTAAGCAGGGATTCAGTGGACATGAGAGTATAGGTACCCCAGGGTTCTGACATCATTAAATACACCCACTGGCCAACCCTGGATCACCTACCTACCTCTGAATCCCGAATGCTGGGATTAAGGGGACAGCCTCCACACCTGGTTGGCAATTCCCTTTTCTCTTTGGAGAAGTTCCATTTTTATTTATTTGTTTGTTTGTTTGTTTGTTTTTGTCTTTGTTTTTGTTTTTTGTTTTTGGTTTTTCGAGACAGGGTTTCCCTGTGTAGCCCTGGCTGTCCTGGAACTCACTCTGTAGACCAGGCTGGCCTCGAACTCAGAAATCCGCCTGCCTCTGCCTCCCAAGTGCTGGGATTACAGGCGTGTGCCACAACACCCGGCAGCCATTTTTATTTTTTATTTGTTTGTTTTTTTTCGAGACAGGGTTTCTCTGTGTAGTCCTGGCTGTCCTGGAACTCACTCTGTAGACCAGGCTGGCCTTGAACTCAGAAATCTGCCTGCCTCTGCCTCCCAAGTGCTGGGATTACAGGAGTGCGCCACCCCTGCCCTGCCCATTTTTTTTAAAAGATTTATTTATTTATGATATGTGAATACACTGTAGCTGTCTTCAGACACTCCAGTTGAGGGCATCAGATCTCATTATGGATGGTTGTGAGCCACCATGTGGTTGCTGGGATTTGAACTCAGGACCTTCAGAAGAACAGTCAGTGCTCTTAACCTCTGAGCCACTTCTCCTGCCCCCATTTTTATTTTTTATTAAAAATAAAATTTGCTGGGGCTGCTGAGATGGCTCAGCAGTTAAGAGCACTGACTGCTCTTCTGCAGGTCCTGAGTTCAAATCCCAGCAACCACACAGTAGCTCACAACCATCTGTAATGAGATCTGACACCCTCTTCTGGTGTCTAAAGACAGCTACTGTGTACTTATATACAATAATAAATAAATTACAAAAATAAATAAATAAATAAAATTTGCCATTGCTCGTCCTCCCCCCCTTCTTTCTCTTGTACCCCACAGTCTCCTTTCTGCCTGTCGCTTGCCCAGCTTCCTCTCTGGTGTTCTCCTCTCTGGTTCCAGAGCCTGTGCCCACTCTCACATCCACACACACATACATATGAGCATTAAAAGTTATGAGTGGCATCTGAGAGAGAGCTTGCAATGTTTGAGACTGGGTCACCTCACGGTATGATCCTTTTCGAATTCATCCACTTTTCTGCAAACTTCATAATTTCATTTTTTTTTCGTTAGGACTGAACAAAATTCCATCATGTGTAGGCACCACATTTTCACAATGCCACGTCCTAGGTATTGTGAATAGAGCATGGCCATGTGAACATCTATGGCAGAGTTTGGTGGTTTGAATGAGAATGGTCCCTGTGGGTTCCCATATTTGAAAGCCAGGGCACCTGGTTAGTGGAACTGTTTGGGAAGGATTATGAGGAGTGGCCTTGTTGGAGGAGGCGTGTCACGGGGGTGGGGGGGTAGGGGGGTGGATGACCTGCAGATCAGACGCGAGTGCTCAGCAACTTCTCCAGCACCATCCCTGCTGACCTTCTGCCTCAACCCCTCCCATGGTGACACTGAATACACCCCTCTGAAACTGTGGACAAGCCCCCATTTAAAAGTTCTGTTTTAAAAGGTGCCTTGGTCAGGGTGTGTCTTCACAATAGTGGAACACTAGCTAAGATATAGTATCTAGAACCCGAGGGTTGGTGTCCGGAAAGACCTGACTGGCTCGCATGCTGCTTCACGGCTTTTTTTAATTTTTGTTTTAGTTTTTTGTTTTCTGGGATTAAAGGTGTGCATCAGCTGTGGTGCACGGTCCATGTTTAACATCTTAGACATGTTCTGCAGATTTCTGTGATGGCTGGTCTGGTCTTGATCCCTCTGGGGTGTGCTGAGATCCCCTTTGCCTGGGTCTTTGCCAGCACTTGTTATCGTTCAGATGAGAGACACGCTCGCTAGATGTGGTGTGACACACCCAGTCCCAGCCCAGGGGAGGTGGAAGCAGAAGAAGTCGGACTTCAAGGTCATCCTCAGTCACCATAGAGAGGGCGGCTGAGACGCCATGAGACCAGGTCTCAAAGAAAGAAAGAAAAGGAGCCACTCTTAGAACATGACGTGAAGTACTATAATTTGTTTACTGGTTCCAGTTTGAATCAGTAAAAGCAAAGTGTATTTATTCTTTTACAATTCCATAGAGTGTCGTGGTCATACCCATCCACACATCCCTCCAATCATCTTTCTGTCTGTGGTAGAGGGCTTTCTGTTGTTTTAAAAGATTTTACTTTGGTGTATCTGTGTGGGGGATATGTGTGTGTGTGTGTGTGTGTGTGTGTGTGCGCCTGAGGCTGTCAGATCCTGGAGCTAACAGCAGTTGTGTATGATCCGTGTGCTCTGAGCACCAGGAACCAAACTAGTCCTCTGCACAAGCAGCATTTGCTTTTAATCATTGGGCCGTCTGTCTCACCGACCTCTTTTGATACTTTTTTTTTTTTTTTTTTTTTGAGACAGGGTTTCTCTGTGTAGCCCTGGCTATCCTGGAACTCACTCTGTAGACCAGGCTGGCCTCGAACTCAGAAATCCGCCTGCCTCTGCCTCCCAAGTGCTGGGATTAAAGGCATGTGCCACCACGCCCGGCCCCTTTTGATACTCTTAAATTACATTTTATTTATTTGCTTATTTGATGTGGGGGAATGGAGAGAGCGGGAGAATGTGTGAGTGTGCACTGGTAGAGTTCCAAAACCAACTATTTTTTTAAGCTTCATTGATTTTATGTATATGAGTATACTGTCCCTCTCTTAGACACACCAGAAGAGGGCCTCGGATCCCATTACAGATGGTTGTGAGCCACCATGTGGTTGCTGGGATTTGAACTCAGGACCTCTGGAAAAGCAGTCACTGCTCTTAACCGCTGAGCCATCTCTCCAGCGCCCTCACTGTTGTCTTTTAAAGATTTGTTTTTATTCTTAATTATCTGTTTGTATGGGGGTATGCATGCATACAGGTATAGGAGGGTCTGAGGAAAGCATTGGATCCCCGGCAGCTGGAGTTCCAGGCCCCTGTGAGCTGCCCACAAAAACTCGGAACAGCCCAGCCACGTCTCCAGCCCAGTTTTTACGTTTTGAGACTGGATCTTATAGTTTTCAGGCTGGCATGGAATTCACTATGGAGACCAGACTTGATACTGACTGACCCTGAAGTGTTGGGGTGATGAGAACACATCACTAGACTTGGCTTGGTTCTTTTGAAGTTGATTTTGGAAAGTGTGGGCTTATATGCTTGAACGGAAAGTTTTCCTTCAGGCTCCTACATCCAGAGTTTGCCACAGCCCCCTGAAAAGTGAGTTCTCCACAAAAGCCTCTGACAGCCGGATTTCTGAGTTCGAGACCAGCCTGGTCTACAGAGTGAGTTCCAGGACAGCAAGGGCTACACAGAGAAACCCTGTCTTGAAAAAACAAAAAACAAAACAAAACAAAACAAAACAAAACAAAACAAAAAAAGCCTCTAGAAGGTTGGACGGACTCTGGAAGGCCAAAGGCCACTTGTCACAGGTGCAGATTGGATAGTGAAGATGCTGGCAGAAGCCTTTGACTTGAAAGGAGGTTCCCTGTGTGGCCCTAGAAGTTTAAAGAACAAACCCTCCAAAAATACCCCCAGCCTCTTCCCCATCCTGACTGAGTTGGTCACCTCACGCCTAACAGACCTGAGAGAAAACCATAAACCAGAGCTGTGCTGTCAGCAACCGTTCGGCAGACAAGTAGACACCAGACACCACCCCCAACTCACAGCCCCGCCAACCTGAAGTGTTTGCTTAGACATCTGGACACTTGACTCCTCCACACAAGACATCCCGACCCTCCTCTTACCTCCCTGGGCCTCACCCGCCACACTTTTTCAGATCCCTGGACAGCAAGAGTCCTGGTGGTCTGTGAAGGGAGTCTCTCTGACCTTAAGGATGTGGTCCAGCCGGGCGGTGGTGGCGCACACCTTTAATCCCAAGGTGTGATTACAAGTGGCCTTTGGCCTTCCAGAGTCCGTCCAACCTTCTAGAGGCTTTTGTTTTGTTTTGTTTTGTTTTTTTGTTTTTTCAAGACAGGGTTTCTCTGTGTAGCCCTTGCTGTCCTGGAACTCACTCTGTAGACCAGGCTGGTCTCGAACTCAGAAATCTGGCTATTTAATCCCAATGCCTCAGCACTTGGGAGGCAGAGGCAGGCAGATTTCTGAGTTCGAGGCCAGCCTGGTCTACAGAGTGAGTTCCAGGACAGCCAGGACTACACAGAGAAACCCTGTCTCGAAAAACCAAAAAAAAAAAAACAAAAAAAAAACAGGACATAGTCCAAACCAAGGTGGAATCACAAGGACTTCTCAAGTGAACAAGGAATTAAAAAACAAGCAAGCAAGCAGTGATTTATTAGAAAATGCTTGACTCTTGTTGCGGCCGTGGAGAATATAAGGACTCCGGATCCGGCTCGCTGGCCCTCTCTCACCACGGAGAAGACCGAGCTGATCCAGAAGGCCACGCTGGCCGAGTAGGCCCAGCACTAATACGACATGGTCACCTGCACAAAAGCCATGATGGAGCAGGGCGCTGAGCTGTTGAACAAGGAGCACAAACTGCTGTCAAACTGCTGTCGGCGGCCTACAAGAACACATGTGGTCGCGGGCCGAAGGGCCGCCAGGAGGGTCACCTCCAGCATTGAGCAGAAGACTGACACCTCCAACGAGAAGCTGCAGCTGATCGAGGACTATCGGGAGGAAGTGGAGTTGGAGCTGAAGTCCATCTGCACCACGGTCCTGGAATTGTTGGATAAGTTAATAAGTTGATAGCCAATGCAAGTAAGGTCTTCTATCTGAAAATGAAGGAGGTTATTTCTGGCGTCTTGCTGAAGTGGCTTGTGGTGATGAACGAAAACAAACGGTAGAAAATTCCCAAGGAGCCTACCAAGAGGCATTTGATATAAGCAAGAAAGAGATGCAACCCACACATCCAATCTGCCCGGGGCTGGCCCTTAACTCCTCTGCATTTTATTATGAGATCCTTAATAATCCAGAGCTTGCCTGCACACTGGCTAACACGGCTTCTGATGAGGTCATCGCAGAGCTTGAACTCCTGCAAAGACAGCACCCTTCTCATGCAGTTGCTTAGAGACAACTTAGCATTATGGACATCAGACATTGCAGAAATAGAATGCAATGCAGCGGGGACCGAGAACTAAAGGCATCCAGGACGCCAACCTCCTTCCAACCTTTTTATATCTCCATTCCTTATTCCCCTTGGATTTCCTCTAGCAAGGAAGCCCATTCCATTCGTGTGTATGGGATCAACTGTTTGTAGTCTTTGCACATTGCAGCCTTGGGAAAACCCCATCCCTCAGTTTGTGTTGTCTCTGGCTTCCTGCTGTGCAGTTACTGCTGTTGAAAGCATCAATAGCTTCATTTCACATAAATACGAGTAACTTCCAGACCCTTGTGTAGAGGACTGACAGCACGTTTGGTATTTAAGTAATCTGGCTGGGCGGTGGTGGCAAAAAAATCAAAACAACAACAACAACAACAACAACAAAAGAAGTAACATGTTGCTGTCAAAATACAAGCATTGCTTTGGGCAAATTAAAATGCATGTCCTTGCCGGGCGGTGGTGGCACACGCCTTTAATCCCAGCACTTGGGAGGCAGAGGCAGGCAGATTTCTGAGTTCGAGGCCAGCCTGGTCTACAGAGTGAGTTCCAGGACAGCCAGGGCTACACAGAGAAACCCTGTCTTGAAAACAAACAAACAAACAAAAAAATGCACGTCCTTTCTTTCTTTCCTTTCCTTTTCTTTCTTTTTTTTTTTTTTTTTTTTTTGATTTGGTTTTTTTCGAGACAGGGTTTCTCTGTGTAGCCCTGGCTATCCTGGAACTCACTCTGTAGACCAGGCTGGCCTCGAACTCAGAAATCTGCCTGCCTCTGCCTCCCAGAGTGCTGGGATTACAGGTGTGCGCCACTGCCTCCCGGCAATATCCTCTCCTCTCCCCTCCCCTCCCCTCCCCTCCCCTCCCCTCCCCTCCCCTCCCCTCCCCTCCCCTCCCCTCCCCTCTCCTCTCCTCTCTTTGACAGGATCTCTCACTGAACCTGGAGTTTTCTGACTTAGCTAGACTGGCTGGCTGGCCAACGAGCCTCAGGCATCCTTCTGTCTCTACCCCAGGATTGAACGATAGCCGTGTACCAGCACACCCGAATCCAGATAAAAAGGATACAGTTTCTTCCTCCGAACTCCTTGTCTTCCTGACTCCTGGGTGCTGGGGTTACAGGCATCTGGGGATGGACCCCAGAAGCCTCCAGTCACTAAGCCACACCTCTCTTACAAACCTGTCCCCAAGTTGTATTTTCACAGTATCTGCCTGATCAGGGTGAGGTGACAGGCTCACTGTCCCTCAGAGTCAGGGTGAGGCTGAGTCTCTTTCCACAGGCCCATTTAAGGTCCATCATAAACAGCATAGTCAGTAGGACAGCTGAGGCAAACCAGGAAAGGCCTTGCAGCCCGGTGCTTGCACGTGCTGAGCCATCTCTCCAGCCCCAAATCAGTTCTGTCTGAAGCCCCGCCTTCAGTGTTGGGAGACCTCTCACTCCTCCTCTCTGCCTCTTTCCTCACACTTCTTTTCAGCATTCCCCTAGCTAGTTACTGCTAATTTGTTTCCCCAATATAAATTTTACTATCAGTTTGTCTGGTACCAGCCTTGACTTCCCCCGCTGTCCCTTCTTCAGCTGCCTTGTGGTAAAGACTCCAAATCCTGGACTTTATCTTCCAGATGACCGGAGTCATGCAAAGTCCAAGAGGCCATGAGAAGCCCAACCAGGTAAGCACCTGCCATCCTACTGTGCCAGTTAGGGGTCCTGGGGCTCCACATTCTCCTGTTCCCTTTTGTTCTTTGAGACATGGTCTGTCTACATGGCCTTAGCTGGCCTGGGACTCACTATGTAGAGCAGGCTAGCCTTGAACTAACCCCTTTGCCAAGAGGTCCAATGACACACATACACACACACACACACACACACACACACACACACACGACACAGTTGTTAAAAGCCTTTCCTAGCCAGATCTGGGGAGCAACATTGCTCAACAGTTTTGTTGTGGTTGGGACAATCCTCTTCCCTCCCCCAGGCTAGAGTCTGGTTTTCATAAACACACCCAGATAGAGCCAAGAACCTTGGTAGGAAAGAACCTTCCACAGACGGGGACAGGTCGGCAGCCTGCTCCCAGCAGGAGCCTGACTGGCCTGACATTATCAGCTCCTACAGGAGGGACACATCTGGGGCTCCATGAAGAGGACAGCTCTCATCCTGGGCTCTGGGCTGCTCCTGTCAGTGGCCTTGTGGAACTCAGTCACATGGTAAGTGTGCTCCCTCAAGACCTGTGGGGAGGCTGGGCGGTGGTGGCACACGCCTTTAATCCCAGCACTTGGGAGGCAGAGGCAGGTGGATTTCTGAGTTCGAGGCCAGCTTGGTCTACAGAGTGAGATCCAGGACAGCCAGGGCCACACAGGAAACCCTGTCTCGAAAAACAAAAACAATGAAAAAAGACCTGTGGGGTAAGAGGCACAGTACGAGAAGGGAGCATGGCTTCCCCACCTTCTCCCAGAATCTTGAATGACTTTCCTTCCAAGGCATCTTCAAAGATTTTGGGGTGCTTCCGGCTACTTTTGGCAGACCCAGTGGGAGAAACTGCTGTCTACGTTTGAAGGCAATGAGTGGATCCTATTCATTGCAGGTGAGGTTCCAGCCAGAGGGCTGTGTTGGGCGCCACATCTGTACATCTGTTCTTTTACTATACTATTCTATTATTATTGTTGTTGTCATTGTTGTTATTATTATTGTTATTATTATATTTACTTCATGTGCATGTGAAGGAGGCTCATGAGCTTGCCACAGCGTACATGTGGTGGTCTGAGGACAGTACACAGGAGTTGGTTCTCTTCTTCCACCATGTGGTCCTGGGAATTGAACTCGGGCTGCCAGGCTTGGTTGCAAGCACCTTTACCAGCTACTCTATGCTATAAGCCCAATCTGCTCTTTTGCAGTTTTGTTTTTTTAGACAGGGTCTCATTTTGTAGCCCTGGCTGTCCTAGAACTCAGATCCTCCTGCCTCTGCTTCCTGGGTGTTAGGATTATAGCATGCACCACTACCTGCTCAACCTGTTTTTTGTTTTCTAAACCCAGGTTTTCACTGAGTACATGTAGCCACCTTGCCATATGAACAAGGATTTAATATTTCAGTTTTCCAGGTCTGGTCTGTCATATGAAAGATTCTCATCTCCTACTAACAATTAGGCTTCTTTAAATGTTTCCTTGTATGCCGGGCGTGGTGGCGCACGCCTGTAATCCAGCACTTGGGAGGCAGAGGCAGGCAGATTTCTGAGTTCGAGGCCAGCCTGGTCTACAGAGTGAGTTCCAGGACAGTCAAGGCTATACAAAGAAACCCTGTCTCGAAAAAACCAAATCCAAAAAAAAAAAAAAAAAAAAAAAAAGTTTCCTTGTATAAAAAAAAAAAATACTATTACCAAAGAGTACACATGGAGGGACCCATGTGGCCTTGTTGGACATCAGTGGGAGGAGTGGCCCTTGGGCCTGAGGGTGTTCAATGCTCCAGTGTAGGGGAGTGCCAGGGCAGGAAGATGGGAGTGGGTGGGGGAGCACCCTCATAGAGGCAGGGGGAGGGGGAGGAGATAGGGGGTTTCCAAAGGGGAGATCTGGAAAGGGGAAAACATTTGAAATGTAAATAAAGAAAATACTCAATAAAAGAAAAAAAGAAAAGCCAGGCGGTGGTGGCGCACACCTGTAATCCCAGCACTCTGGGAGGCAGAGGCAGGCGGATTTCTGAGTTCGAGGCCAGCCTGATCTACTGAGTGAGTTCCAGGACAGAGAGGGCTACATAGAGAAACCCTGTCTCAAAAAACAAAAACAAACAAAAAAAGAAAAAAGAAAGAAAAAAAGTACTACTGATATACTTTATGTGTACGTGTGCCTGTATTTTTGTGCTGAGAGGTCAGAAGAGGGTAAAACAATCTTCCCTGGAACTAGAGTCACAAATGGTTGTGAACCTCCATGTGGGGACTGGTTCTCTGGGAGAGCAGGCGATGCTCTTAACCGCTGAGCCCCCTCTCTCTAGCCCTTAGGTTTTGTGTTTATTTTTTATTTATTTATTTATTTTGAGGCAGGGTTTCTCTGTAGCCTTGGCTGTTCTGGAACTTGCTCTGTAGACTGGGCTGACCTCAGACTCGAGGTTTGCCTGCCTGTCTCCCAAGTGCTGGGTTACAGGCCTGCGGCACCACCGCCCGGCTTTTCTTGCTATTTTGGAAGATGCAGTGTCAGCATTTCTATGAACAACCCTCTGCGGACTTGCTTTCTGTGTCCCGCAGACTGGCTCTCCCAGTGTCTTCCCACACTGGCCAAGTCCTTCTTGTGTCCCCCTACCCCAGACACTGTGTTTTCTGTTTTCCTGTGAGGCAGGAAAGGTCTAGAGGAAGGACACAAGGACAGAGGTCAGTGAAACAGTGTCTTGTTCCTCAGAATTTTCAATCCAGTAAGAGGGCACTGTGCAATTAGTTAAGGCCACTGTGTCCCTTGGATGACTGCCATAGGTTATCCAAGGACAAGAGAAACAGGATGGGATACAAAGAGCCAGATGAAGTGTGTCTTGGTCAGTATCCTCTTTTTAGCTGTTATTTGTTCTTGTGTGGTGTGGCTGGGGACGTGCGTGTACCACACTGTGTGTGTGAGCTCAGCAGATGACTCTGCAGTACCTGCCCCACCACCCTGCGCTTTTACATAGATTGTGGGGTGGGGCCAGCTCCTCGGGCTTATTTAGCAAGAGCTTTACCCACTGGGCCACCCTGCACGCTCTCTTTTCCTTCTTGGCATAGGGCTTCATGTATCCCAGGATGTCCAAGAATGGGCACTGTGGCTGAGGATGACCACTGCACACCTGAGCCTCCTGCCTCTGCTCAGTGTTTCCTAAGATGTTTTCTAGAGCATGGACAGGCAAGTGATAGACGGGGTGGTCAGGTGCCGTTGGCCGCCAAGTAGGAACACTTGTAGGGGGAAAGGGAAGCGTCACCACTACTTGTGCTGAGAGGTTACAGCAGCAACACCTGTTATTCCAGCAGGTGGCTGAGGCAGGGGGATTGCTGTGAGTTTGGGGTCTATCTGGACTATTCAGTGAGTTTCAAACTGGCCTGGGAAAGAGTGAGACCCTGTCTCAAAACAAGTCAAAAATTGCCCCAAACCTCAGGTATGGTGCTGGTACATACCTTTAATCCCAGGATTTGAGAGGCAGAGGCTGTTAGCAATACACAGTGAGTTCAAGGCAGCCTGGTCTACATAGCCAGCCAGGACTACACAGATCTCTCTCTCTCTCTCTCTCTCTCTCTCTCTCTCTCTCTCTCTCTCTCTCTCACACACACACACACACACACACACACACACACACACACACAGAGTGGGTGGAAGGGGGCAGAGACAGACAAGACAGAACAAATACAGACACTTAGTGACTTCTCCGGGTCCCGTGGCTAGACCTGAGCAGTGAGTCACCAGGCAGGAGACAGATCCACGTGCCTGTTCCTTCCTTCCTTCCGGGTGAGACGCCGTGGAGCCTGGGGCTGTTCTAAGTCCCTCTGCTCTCTGCCTCAGGTACTGCCCTCGTGCCGGCACTGTGTTTCTGGGGCTTAAATGGCCTTCTACTGCTGGTGGACACAACAGGAAAACCCACCTTCATCTCCCGCTACCGCATCCAACTTGACAAGAATGAGCCGGTAAGTGTCACTGCATCTCTTAGTGCTAGGGACCAACGTCATGACTCATCACTGAAGTGACCTAAGATGACCTGAATCCGGAAGATAAGAGAAGGGAGCTAGGGGTGTACTTGGCTGGTAGAGAGCTTGTCTATCCCAAAGGAAGCCCTGGGTTCCATCTCTAATGCACATGTGAGGGTGCACAGCTATAATCCAAGCACTCTGGAAGTGGAGACAGAAGGATTAGAAATTCAAGGTTATCCAGGCGGTGGTGGCGCACGCCTGTAATCCCAGCACTCTGGAGGCAGAGGCAGGCGGATTTCTGAGTTCGAGGCCAGCCTGGTCTACAGAGTGAGTTCCAGGACAGCCAGGGCTATACAGAGAAACCCTGTCTCGAAAAAACCAAATCCAAAAAAAAAAGAAGAAGAAGAAGAAGAATCAGAAGAAGTTGTTACCCTTGGCTACACAGAAGTTTGAATGTAGCCTGGGCTACATGAGACCATGTCTAAAAGAAGGGGCCAGATATGGTCACCAAGTAAGGACAATTGTAGCCAAGCTGGAAGACCTGAGTTTGATCCCCAGAACCCACAGTGGAAGGAGAGAACCATATTTACTCTGATCTCCAGATGCACATCAGGATACAAAGGTTCCTTCATACACACACACACACACACACACACACACACACACACACACACACGGCAGGAAGGGAGAGAATAAAAAATAAAAGAAAAAAGAAATTAAAAGGCCACTCAACCAGTGGCCAGTCTAGAACAATGTACTGGTCTCCTGATTTCCACCCCAGGCTGCCCTATGACATACCAGGAAGAGAAATGACTGCCTCAGCCTGGACCTGACTGTCTCAGGGATGGCAGCATGCTATCCACAGCACTGAGACCACGGATCTGAAACCAGATATCCACTATCCCAAAGGAGGCACACACACACACCCGCCCCCACCGTGCCAGGTGGTGGTACAGACTCTGAATGTAGTTAATTTTAGCAGATCTCTCTCCCTCTCTCCTTCTCCCTCCAAAAGACAGGGATTAGGCTTGCCTTGAACTCACAGAGATCCACCTGCCTCTGCTGCCTGAATGCTGGACTTAAAGGAGAAAAACATCCTTAGTCACCAATGCAACCAGTAATGTGAGCCGTCAGGACAGCCACAGGAACGCAGGGACAGTGCTGGCTTCTGAGCAGCCCGAGTGCCTACTGTAGGGACTGACTCACCACAATGCAGCCTCAACTTGCCTTCCTGGTGCTCTGACAACCTTCCCTTACACAACAGGGCAGAGGCCGAGTCTGAAAACAAACTATTCTCCAGCCCCACCTAAACCCTGTCCTGACAATCAGCTCCTAACCCGCCCCCGTGCCTGCATGAGTCACCTCTGCTCTCAAGGCTGTCTGCTTAGCCTGGCACCAAAGGCAGGATGGGAAAACAGGAGTCCTGATGGGAGTCCTCTGAAATGGCCCTCTCCAGAGATGACAGCTACCAGGCAGCTGGGAGGGCTTCCTCCTGCCCACCCTGAAAGAACACAGACTGGAGGCCTTTGTATCAGCTTTGGCCTGTAAAACCTTTCCATCCGCAGGCCCGCTGTCTCCAAAGCAGCCACCCTTGACTAAATGCTTTCATCTTCAAGGCTACACACTGTGATGATTGTCATGGTTCATCATCAGATGGGGCTTTGCCATGGTCCTGGAGAGAGACTAGAAATGTGATAGACTAAAACCTCTTCTTTCTTTTCTCTCACTCCAAACAGGGTCTCATTTAGCCCAGGCTGGCCTCCAACTCACTATGTAGCTAAGGATGACCTTGAACTCCCGATCTTCCTTCTGCCTCCCACTGTGCTGGGGATCATACCCCTAGCTCGAAGGACACCAAGAAGGTACTCTACTCACCACGGAGCTATGCCCCAGCCCCACCCTAGAGCTCTCCAGCTCCAGAGTACCTACAAATCCTCACCAGGCCACAGCTCTGAATATCATGTGTGACCCAGAAACCTTTCAGTGACTACCGAGCAGTAGGCTCTGCTGAGGTCTCTCCCAGAAGCCGAGGTCTAGAGGTGACTGACCAGGTCAAGTCTTAAATTTCCAGGCCACAGAGGCAGAGATTAATCCATGGAACTTCAAGGCCAGCAACCTGAGCTTCAGATTGAGGACACAGGAAGGACCCTGGGACCATCTGGTCCCTGGCTAGCTGGAGGACATGCTGACTTCAGAAGGATCCCGCCATCTCGTTGCAGTGGGTGCTGATATGCGCCGGCATTCTTGGGACCCTAGCTCCCCACACAGCCGCTCTCCCATCTCCTTGTCTGTGCATATGCATACCTCTCCTCTCTCCACACCTCCTGTCTGACCGGGCCAAACCATGGCTCTCAGCACTCCGGGTCTCACGCTCCTTCATTCCAGCCATTAAACTACCTTTTAAGGCAAAGCTCTGACAGAGCCATCTATGTAGTCTCTCAGAGCTGTCAGTATTGTCTCAGAGCCATCTATGCAGCAGCTTCTTCTTCTTCTTCTTCTTCTTCTTCTTCTTCTTCTTCTTCTTCTTCTTCTTCTTCTTCTTCTCCTCCTCCTCCTCCTCCTCCTCCTCCTCCTCCTCCTCCTCCTCCTCCTCCCTCTTCCTCCTCCTTTTTTTTTTTTTTTGGTGGTTTTCGAGACAGGGTTTCTCTGTGTAGCCCTGGCTGTCCTGGAACTCACTCTGTAGACCAGGCTTGCCTGGAACTCAGAAATCTGCCTGCCTCTGCCTCCCAAGTGCTGGGATTACAGGTGTGCGCCACCATGCCCGGCTGGATTCATCCTTTTAAATACTCTGTAACTTTTTCCTGCACTGTTCCAAGTTTGAGATGTTGGAGAAGTACTGTTGTTTCTAAGTCTCTCCCATGAGACTGTTGCTTCCTTTCTGTTTCTGTAGACCATACAGTGGTCTAATTTTCAGGCCATATATTCCTGGCAGGTATCTTATAGCCACAAGGGCACTTGGTGGAGGCTGCCAGCCTAAAAGTCGACAATCCAAAGGAACTATTTAGCCTTTCCTCCTGGGGCAAGTCTGTTATCTGTTCAGCCTCACTGGATTGGCCCCAAGTAGCAGAAGCTGAGGGAGGTGAGGCCAGCCTGCCTACGCTGGCCTCAAATCCATGCAGAGGCGTTCTCCTCTTTGCAAGCCTAGGACAGGCCAGCCTGCTCTCAGAGCACACAGACCTCTTCTGGAATCCTTTAAGAAGACTAAGCCCATCATCACTGATTATCTGTTTCTGTGTTTAATTGGTATTTGTTTGTTGGTGTAAAGCACTGTGGGCCAGGACTAGGCAGTGATGGACCCTGGCCCACAGAACCTATGCTCTGCTGAGGATGTTGCCAAAGACAGGACAGGGCTCTATTGTCAGGCCCAGACAGAGGACTACTCCAGTCCCTCACAGAAACCCACCCTGAGCAGGAAGCCTATTTCTCACGCGCCCCCTCCCTGCTCCTTCTGTCCTCTGGCAGGTAGACCCCGTGAAGCTGCGTCAGTCTATCCGCACAGTAATCTTCAACCTGACCGCCATCTCCTTCCCCATGCTGGTCATCTACTATCCTTTCTTAAAGTGGAGGGGAGACCCCTGCTGTCGAGAGCTGCCTACCTTCCATTGGTTCCTGGTGGAGCTGGCCGTTTTCACCCTTGTGGAGGAAATCTTGTTCTACTACTTACATCGGTGAGCCCCCTACATGCACACAGTCAGCCTCACCTTGGGACAACTCCCCAGTCAGCAATGGCCACTGAACCGTGGTCTCTATTCTCAGGCCCCACCCAACAATTGCCAGAGACACAACTGATTCTCTAACTTTACACAATGCCCAGTGAAAAAATATCTGTATGTATGGGCGAGTGGGTCAGTTTCCACCCACTTCCTGATAGTCCCCTCTGGGCATCAGTTTGCTTCCCCACTGGAGCCGGAAGGCAGTGTTAAGCCAGCCTAGTCATGAACAAGGAGACTAGAGGAGGGCCGGCACCTCAGGGGGGGCCCACATGCTCACCTTGGCTTTCTGATCTGCTTGGGATGGAGGGAAAAGAGTTGACAGCTACCAATTATCTTTCCAGGCTCTTTCACCACCCAAAGTTGTACAAGAAAATTCACAAGAAACATCATGAATGGACAGCGCCCATTGGTGTGGTCTCAATCTATGCCGACCCTATAGAACACGTGGTAAATACAGCGCCCAAAGCTCCAGAAGTAGAGGCTGGTATTTCCCTGCCCTGTTTATTTTCTTCTCCTCACTGAACAGCTGCCATCTGTTGGCTGTGCCAGGTGCCTTGTGTACATTATCATATTCTCCCAACAACCTTTTACATGCTGTTTCTGCTCAAGAGGAAAGTGAAGCTAAGCCAGTGCATCCCATTACAAACCAAGGTGGTCTCCCTGCAGCATCACTCAGGGAGGGCAGAGTGCTCACCCAGCTGGGTCCCTCAGTCTCCTGGAATCCTTTCTCTTGCAGGTTTCCAACATGTTGCCAGTTATGGTGGGTCCTCTAGTAATGGGCTCTCATTTGTCCTCCATCACTGTGTGGTTATCTTTGGCTATCATCAGCAGCACGCTCACCCACTGTGGCTACCACTTGCCCTTCGTGCCTTCGCCTGAGTTCCACGACTACCACCATCTCAAGTAAGCTAACAGCACCCTTGCTCAAGTGTCTCGGGAGACAGTGGATCTGAATGTGTGAGCCAGCCAGGGGAAGGCACCTGGCCAGGGAAAGGTGCTGCCTAGACAGGGCCACCTTCATCTTTTCCTTTTTTCCTGACGTCAGGTTCTTCCTGCAGTTGGGAGTTTTTGTTTTGTTTTGTTTTTTTTTTTGGTTTTTCGAGACAGGGTTTCTCTGTGTAGCCCTGGCTGTCCTGGAACTAGCTCTGTAGACCAGGCTGGCCTCGAACTCAGAGATCCGCCTGCCTCTGCCTCCCAAGTGCTGGGATTAAAGGCGTGCGCCACCACGCCTGGCCTTGCAGTTGGGAGTTTTAATCATTATTTGGAATCTGGACTTTCTGAATCTCGGGGAGCCTTCAATCTTCTCCTCAGAACCCATGTGCATGAAAATCTGGCACACTGGCATCTTCTGGGTTTTTTGTTTGTTTGTTTGTTTGTTTTGGTTGTTTTGGTTTCTCAATGTAGTTCTGGCTATCCTAAAACTTATGTAGATCTCACTGACCTCAAACTCAAAGAGATCTGCCTGCCTCTGCTTCCTGCATGCTGGGATTAAATGTGCCACACTGCAACTGGCCTTATCCTAGGCTTTTCGTGGGTTAACCAATTTAGAACACAGGTTCTTGGGTCTCATTCCATACTCACCAGTCGAAGTACACAGCCTGGGATCCCGCCTCCTAATGTCTTCCACAGTGTTCTGATGATACAGGGAGCCCCCTCAGCCTACCTGAGCAAGCCTAGGTCTGCAGGAAGTTGTAACTCCTGCACACCAGAATCATACAGTAAAAGCTGGTAAGGAGGTCCCAGAGTGATGGTTTTCAGCAGTTGAAATGCCTGCTGCAGCTGGGCATGGTAGCAGGCCTTTAATCCCAGGGCTCAGCAGGTGGGTGGACTCAGTGTGAGGTTAACCTGGTCTGGGAGAGTTCCAGGCCATCCAGGCCTCTGCAGTGAGATCTCAGCACTCATGTCAGCCTTGCTCGTGTGCTTACCGACAGCCCCAGCACAGAGGTCAGGAGACAGGATAACCGGTGCTTACTGGCTACTAAGCCAAAAAAGGTGAACTCCAGGTTCAGGAAGAAAGGAGTGTGGGAGTGGTGGATCTCTCCTGTGTGTGTGTGTGTGTGTGTGTGTGTGTGTGATCAAACACACAGAAAGGGGGCTAGTAGGTTACCTGCCTAGTATGTACAAAGCCTAGGGCTTAATCCTCCAGTTCAAAAAGTATTACACATAGTGGCTCACAGTTTATATATATATATATATATATATATATATATATATATATATTTTTTTTTTTTTTTTTTTTTTTTTTTTGAGACAGGGTTTCTCTGTATAGCCCTGGCTGTCCTGGAACTCACTCTGTAGACCAGGCTGGCCTCGAACTCAGAAATCCGCCTGACTCTGCCTCCCAAGTGCTGGGATTACAGGCTTGCGCCACCACGCCTGGCTATAGTTTTATATCTTATCACTGGGGAAGCTGAGCCAGAAGCAGTGCCAACAGCCTTTTACATGCTGATTCTGCTCAAGAGGCAGGTGAAGCTAAGTGTGTGTCTCATTACAAACCCAGGCAGTCTCCCTGCAGCATCATGCAGGGCAGAGTGAACACCCAGCTGGGTCCCAGCTGAGTTCAAAGCCAGCCACATGTAGTTTTAGTTCAGTTTGGTTAAACTGTCTTAAAAACACGAACAGCACTGGGCAGTGGTGGTGCACACCTATAATCCCAGCACTTGGGAGGCAGAAGCAGGTGGATCTTTGTGAGTCTACAGAATCTCAGCCTGGTCTACAGAATGAGTTCCAGGTCAGCCAGAGAAACCCTGTCTCAAAAAACCAAAAACAAAACCAACCCCCCAAAAAACAAACAAGAACCACTAACAGCAAAAATCCTAAATCACCATCAAATGGAACCCTTCAAAGGAATACCCCAGGCTCTACTAGTATAGGTGGGCAACATGGTGGTGCTATGTATGGGAAAGGAGAGCTGAGAAATAAGTGCAACCCAGACCTTCCCACCAGTGTTAGCTGGTTAATTTTCTTCCTTCCTTCAGGTTCAACCAGTGCTATGGGATACTGGGGGTGCTGGACCACCTGCATGGGACTGATGTCATATTTAAGCAGACCAAGGCTTATGAGAGGCATGTTGTCCTGCTGGGCTTCACCCCGCTCTCAGAAAGCATCCCTGATCCTCCAAAGAAGACAAGGAGTGCACTTGGACCACCTGGCCTGTCCCCTCATCAGTAGATGGCCCGGGGGCCACGCTGCCCTTAACAATTTGCCTCCCTTGGACACCATTCTCTAAGGCCATGACAGGATCCGGATTTCCTCATGTCACATAGGACTTAGTGAAGAGCTATAGACTGGAGGCCTGCCAGGGGAGACAAATCATTGAGAGCCAAGATGAATTCCCCTAGTCCTTTGCTCCACTCCCCCATAGAACTCCCCTGTGGTCTAGGCAGGATAGAGAACGGGTTGCCTGTTGGACTGGCTCCAAAAGCTTTTCACACCCGTGCCAGGGTACCCTGGGATAGTCACAGGTCAGACGTGTTAGCGTACTAGATGTGGTCCCTGCTTCCCACCAAGAAAGCTTGGTTTACTTTTGCCATCCAGACACAAGTCCCTTAGAAGGAACAATGACAAACTACAGCTTTCTATTATGACATGCACCCCAACACCTGTGACTTAAACCTGTGTGTAAACTGGGGCTCAGTCAGGACTGTTCATGTTAGGGCGGACCTAAGTCAGTTACTCTCTAACCCACACCCAACAATGAGCCTCAGAAACATAACCAAAGGGCAGGCCATGCTTTCCAGATGGTAAATGGTCTCAGGGAGTCCTACAGCAGGAGGGTTTCTCTAGGAAAACTTTACCAGCCCCCACCCTTGGTTAAGAATCAGGAGATCTTAAGAACTTAGCATCTAGGTTGGATCTGGGAAGCTGCCAACATCACCATTTGCTAAATGTCAGTACAGCTTTGCTGATCTTACATTTTCAGCTCATTAGGAAAACCCTCCATTGTAGCTTATATAAAATAACATAGCTGGGTACAGTGGTTTGCACTGTAGCCCCAGCTGCTTGAGGTTTAGGCCCAGCTCAGAGTGGACAACAGTGCAAGACCTCAAGGTCTGTTCAGACAACTGGCAATCGAGCACCTTGCAGCCAAGTCCCAGTCTCCCCTGACCTTGGTGACTCATGCCCTTAAATTTCTTCAAGTACCAACCTATCCCCAGCCCCACCATCACCACTGGTTGGTATTGATCCCCTCCTTTATATGAGCACCAGGAGAAATGCTCTCCCGCAGCAGCATCAAGTCAGAAAAGTGGACACTGTGCAGTACTGTCCTGGTACATGGCCTGTCCCCATAAGGCGCTAATATTGATGAATGCCTTAATGTCTCCACACAAACATAGCAAAAGCAGCATGTAATAAATAAAGCCTCCATTTAATTCTTGTGGACTGCACTGTCGTCACTGCGTGCACCCCAACACTTGAGAACTAAAGCCACACAACTGAGTTGTACAGCTGCTCCTAATGAATGTGACTTAGATGAGGATCATCTGGCAATGAACAGAGGCCACTGACAGTGACCTCCTACCACCTGACAGTAGGAAACTACAAAGTGTTATGCCTTAGACTAGGAAAGTAAATACATAAGGAATTCTTACATATACCCTGGGGAGTGAAAATCCAACTCCACCCTTTCTCAAGCTTCACAGCACACAGGGTCAATGAGGGTCCAGACTGGCCAAGCACCCAAATGCACTAGCAGCACCAAAGGCAGCCTTAGGAGAATGTACTGTAGCTATCTATGCTCATGTAGTGTGGGCCCCTCCATCCGGGGACACACACCAGGTTTCTCTCTCACCCCCAACAGCAGTGTCCCAGATGGAAGACCAGCCAGTGTTTTGCCTTTTCAAGTTTTTATTTTTATACATTTTTTTTTGTATTAAAAAGAAAAGCATAATAATTACCACCAATTACAAAGGACTAGAGCAGGACCAGAATAAAGAATGAATCACTTCAGCCTGGGAAGCAGACACTCTCAATAATATTAATGTTATAATACAAGCTCATTCAAGTATTTTACATTTTTTTTTTTTTTGTCCTGTTGATGTGATATCCTAGCACATGGTAAAGACAATGTACGAGCGTCAGGTGGAACCTTCTCTGCAAAGCCCATGGGAGTTTTCCTTTCCTGTGAGAACTGGGCTCAATGTTTTCTTCTGCCTCTGCCATCACCGTGGCTGGAGGAGAGGGTGGGAGCTGGGGAGAACCTAGGGGCCCTTTAACAAGAGACTCTGGGGTCCCATCCAGGGGGACCCGGTACCCCGAGCCTCTAGGACTCCCCACCGTTAGCCTTGTCTTCATGCCCTTTCCCTCACATCCAGACCTTCCAAGCAGCTTGCTTTCTTTTGTAAATGTCATCAAAAGGGAGTGGGAAGGAGCTACAGAACAAAAACATCGAACAACTTGACATGGGGCTCAGCACCTCTGTCTGAACCCGGGGTCCAGGCTGGAGCAGGGCCAGGCAGCCTTCTCCTCAGGTAACAAATGTGCTCTGCAGCTCAGAGGGCAAACCACAATCCGCCCCTGGTGCGGCCAGGTGGATGACCAGCCCTGCACAGGCAGAGGATGAAGGCGGGTCCATTTGGCAGGCTGTCTGTCTGTCTTAGGTCTTGGATCCCATGGGAAGATGGTGATGGGAGAGTGGCTTGCTCTGGTGGCCCCTCCGCCACTCCTGGCATACTTGTCACAGATACATCGGTCCTAAATTCAAGTGTCTTCAGAAGGTGAAGATGTAAACTACTCTGCAACATCAACTCTTAACATGTCACAAAAAATATACATATACTCACACAGACACACTCACACTCACACAGACACACTCACTCCCACCCCTCCTCAGCCTGTGTTGAGATGATAGCCTCGCCTTCCCACCCCAGAGGGGCTTCTTCCCTCAGAGGGTCTAGGAGGATCTGGGAGAGGATGGCAAACCTAGCCTGGAGAGTCTGGATGATGGAAACCACCTTCCCTGACACTGGGCCTCACGCCCTGAGGTTCTGTGGTGCTGGATATACAGTATAGGGCTGAGTGAGGAAAGAAGAAGGGGAAGGAAGGGAAGAAGGAGCCCACTGCTTGGTGAAGGTGCACCATAGGGCAGGTCCCAGACTCAGGAGAAGGCCGCAGATCCCAGCAGCAGATCCTGCTCCCCTATTTGATTGAGACAAGAAAGTCACAGGTGCTGACCAGGGATTCCCACATTCTAAGCACCGGAGGTTAGAATGGGACAAGGCATGAGCTAAAAGTAACAAGGTACCCAAAACAGAGGACAAGCTCTTGCCAGCCTGGGATGCTGTGTCCCAGTCCCAACTTTTGGGACAATAGAGGAACTTAGTGATGAGGAGGGTCACACAAGTTTCAGTTAACTGAGCAAAGAGACCACACCCCCTTATGCTGCCCAGGCCCAGGTCCCAGTGTGGGGTGAGCATGAGGCCTCCCCAGTCCTTCACCACCCTCCTCAGCTCCTGGTGACAGCAGCCTCCAGCCACTTTTCTGGCATCTGAAGTGCAGCTCGGGCAGTCAGCGGCTTTTGAAGAGAAGTCAGGTATACTCTATGTCCACATATACCTTCCTGCCATGGGGCTTCACCAAATGGCAGGATTCCCCAGCCCTTGGTTCCTCTCACCCCCTGATCCCAGGCAGGGCCAGTGAGAGGGTGGGCAGAGATGGCTTGCAGGGGGTGATGGTATTAAGATGGGGAAGACCACAGCAGACCCTTAGAGAATGGTACCTTTCTCCACCTCCTTGATACAATACAAGCTTCCTTGAGATCAAAGTTCTTTAAAGTTAGACACAGATCTAAGCTGTGGGCACCAGGGGGTGCTCATCCCCTTGTTCTGGAGTTGGGGAGATGTGCAGACTGAGGACAAGTGTGTACCAGGCAAGACCAATTCTGTTTACAACAGTCTGAAGCAAACTTGGCCTTGGGGTTCCGAGGGCGGGGTGGGTCTGGTGAGCCGACAGCGAGCAGAACAAGGACAGTGGCGACAGTGTGCAGACACAGGACAGTGGCCTCAGACAATGCAACAGCAGGGGTGTCCTGGGCGCAGCTGTGAGAGAACTGCCCCAACTCTCTTGCCTCCAGGCAGGAGACATGGTACATGCAACTCAGCCCCGAGGGGATTCTAGTCGGTCCGAGCCCAGGGACATCCAGGCAGGTAGAGCTCTTCCGGAGGCTCGAGGAAAACAGGCATCTGGGCATTAGTTCAGGTTCCCGCTCCACAATAAGGCAACTTTTAAAAAAATATTATTTTCAAAAACAGAACAGAAGAAAAATTCCAAGGAGGGGGAAAGACATCACTTTCTATGGATTAGGTGGGTTCTGGTTTTTTTGTCTTTTTTTTAAAGTGGTCGATTTTGTCTTTTTTTTTCTTTCTTCTTTTTTCTTTTCTTTTTTGTTTTTTTGTTTTTGATTTTTTGTTTTTTTGTTTTTTTTTTTTTCTGTTTTCCCAAGGATGGAAAGGTCAGAGAAAAAATAAAATGAATCATCTTTCAATAGTCTCTTCTGGTGTGAGCAGCGTCTCTGGGGTGGGGCGAGGGGGTGAGAGGGCGAGAGGCTGAAGCTCCCCGACCCCGAGATCCTTTGGTTTCCTTCCCCCAGAGGTGGCAGAAGGGCATGTGGAACAGCAGGGACACGGTGATGGGTGATGGCAAACCCCAGGTGATCAAGGGGCTGGTGCTTCTGGGCCATGGGCACCGCCAGAGCTTTCTGGTGGGCTGCATAGTTGGCTTGAGGGGAGCGGGAAGAGGCAGGGGAGACAGGTCGGCATAACAGCCGCAGGAAGGGCTGAAGAGTGATTTGGTAATCCAGACAAACTATCAATAATTTAAAACTTAATATATATATATATGTATATATATATATGTATATAAAATCTCCCCCCTTCCCCTCCCCCCCTTAGAAGTTATGATGGAAGTAGTGGGGACAGGAGGGGAAGGGGTACTTGGAGGCTCCTGCCCAGGAGCACCACTAATAGCCCAACTGGTATACACTGCTACTTAGCGTAGAGGCCCATCCTTAGTAATTCCAGGCCTGTCCCTTTTCTTGTTCACTCTCCTGGGCCTGGGTACCCCCATAGATCCTCACCCACCCCACCCCTTCTATCCCAAACCCCAGGGGGCTTCTGGCCATTCACTTTCCCAAAGTCAGTGTGTCCGAGTGCTGGCTTGTCCATTTGGCATCTTCTCGAGTGGCCTGGCCAGTAGGTGTCGTAGGGGGTTGGCTGATCCCAGTGGCAGGCCTGCTGGAAGACTGGGAAGGGCATCGCTTCCTGCCCTCTCCGCTGCCTCCTGCTACTACTGGGTGTCGCTTGTGGTTGCCTTCCTCGCCCATGGGGGGCTGTAACAGAGGAGTCACAAGTGGTCAGAGAACACTAGCCACACCACTTTCCAGAACCAATCAGAGGTCTCCTTTCCACCTCCAAATGTGGACAACAATGGTTTGGTTTACGTCCTGTCCTTTAATGTGCACACTACCAGAAAAAGGAAACGGACCAAACATAATTTGTCAAAGGCTTCCTATATTTAGGTCCATATCCTAAAGATCAGGTTTTGATCCTGTAAATTTTTGTCCCCTTCTACAAAGGGTCTCTTAGGAAAAGACCTGTGGTATGTGGAATGCAACATTGTACATGTATTGGCTCCACAGGGCCACATACACTGGAACTGTCTCATTCCAGCCTTCACCAGGCCTGTGAGCCAATAATGAGACTGTGACTGAGCTTGCCCTACTATCACCAAAGGCCACCAAAAGTACTTTCCAGGCACCAAAGTCCAGCCATTGGTCCTTAGCACACTCTCCTCCCCAAGAGTAGGTCAGAACAAGCCGTTTCCCAATCTGTAAATGGATGACACTCTTACCTATGCTCACCACTAGAGCTGCAGAATGGCCAGAACAGTGTGCTCAGCAGTCTGGGCACCAGGAAGAGTCGTCGGTTCTAAAATAACCAAGGACTACTGCTGCTACTCACACCTACCAACTTTCTGCTAAAAGTTCTGAAGAGCACAACCTAAGTATCAGAGATTGCTGCATTATAAACTTTTGTTAAATGCCTTTCTGTCTTCTTTGGTGCTGGTCATCAACACCAGGGCCTTCAACAGGTTAAACATATGTACCTCACCACTGAGGTAAAAACCCCAGCACCACAGACTTCTTGAAGGAAATTTCACTTGAAGCACTTTGCACGGACACCAAAGATGAGTCAATTAAGCTGGCTTTAAAGGCAGCCATTGACAGAAGCAATATCCAGACTCACCACAGGATGTCACTGTTCAGGCACTGCTCTAGACAATGGAGGACCGGACATTAATTTACAAATTTCTTTTCCCAGAAGGAACAAGTATATTTATCAGAGTAGCTGGTCCTGATCCTGACACAAACTAGCAGTAGTGGGCCTGGATAAGCAGGTGGGCTGCGACAAAAGGAGGGAGGCTGGGAACAACTCTAGTGAGCACCTGCTGCTGTCCACTGTCACGTGTATATCACAGACAGGAGAGGGATGCTCTCTTTACAGGACAGTTAGGAGTCAGGAGAGACTTTCACTCACGTCCACTCGGAAGTCTTCTAGACGGCGGAATTTGCCGAGGTATTCTTGCAGTTTGGGGTCAATGTCCAAATTTTTGGCTTTGGAATATTTCAAGAAGGCCCAGAACTTCTCCAATCCATAGAGCTGGCCTGTTAAAAAACAGGTAGGTGGGCTATGAGAAGAGAGAGGCAGGGTCTAACACAGTAAGGCCCAGGAAGGGCCCTGAAGCTCTGACAGACTCTTACCAGCCTCATAGTCCTTCACGGTCTCCTCCTGGAAATCCTTGAATATGTCCAGCCGGAACTTCTTCTCTAGACCGTAACTGTAGTATCGAAAAAGGCACTCCAAACCGTACCTGTGGAGGGCAGGAAATGGTGAAGTTGGCACAGAGAGTACCACTTGAATGGAGTGGGGAAGGTGGGTTGTGGCCTA
The DNA here is from genome assembly GCA_964023405.1 of Apodemus agrarius. NCBI lineage: Eukaryota > Metazoa > Chordata > Mammalia > Rodentia > Muridae > Apodemus > Apodemus agrarius. The sequence goes on along the minus strand of OZ030015.1, from coordinate 42,127,014 downwards.
GCAAAGAATCTCTGAAACAGGTAAGACAGTGAACGCACGATCCTGGACTGGAAACGTAGCAGGCCCACTGCAAAGTGGGCAGCAGCAGTTACACCAGCCCTGAAGAGCTGCTTGGTCTGCAGGGCTCAGCTAATTCTGCCCCGCCTTCATCTGCTGCACTCACACTGATCTGCTCTCTGTATCTAATGGCTGCTTTCTGCTTCAAAAGCATTAGAGTGGCCCTAACAGACCTTACAGAACATGAAGACAAAACCACCTCCCGACTATCCGGGAAAACACACTCATTCCTACACCAGCTCTCTCACCCACACCAATCAACAGGTTTGTTCTTCTACCTTAGTCAGAAAGTTTACCACTAGGAATGTGATGCTACAGAAATGACCAAAAAATATTTGTATTTTACAGACACATAAAAGTATTCACAATTGGGATGGAGAGATGGCTCAGAGGTTAATGAGCACTGACTGCTCTTCCAGACATCCTGAGTTCAATTTCCAGCAACCACATGGTGGCTCACAACCATCTGTAATGGGATACGATGCCCTCTACTGGTGTGTCTGAAGACAGCTACACTGTACTCATACATAAATAAATAAATCTTTAAAAAAAAGTATTGCTGGGCAGTGGTGGTGCACACCTTTAATCCCAGCACTTGGGAGGCAGAGGCAGGTCAATTTCTGAGTTCGAGGCCAGCCTGGTCTACAGATAGTTTCAGGACAGCCAGGGCTACACAGAGAAACCCTGTCTTAAAAAACCAAAAAAGTATTCACAAACGAAATATAAAACTGTAAGTAACAGGGAAGTTGTTTAGAAAAAAATCTGGAACTGTTGTTGCAATAGGTTTATTACACTGTTAAAACAATTGGCCTTTAATTCCAACACTGGGAGGCAGAGGCAGGCAAATCTCTGAATTTCAACGCAGCATGGTCTACAAGCAAGTTCTAGGACAGCCACGCCTAACACTGAGAGGTTATTTGCCCCCTGGTAGTGTAAGTGGCAAATGCCTTTAATCCCAGTACTCAAAAAAGCAGAAGCGAACAGACCTAGGAGTTCTGCGTCGGCCTGATCTACAGATTGAGTTCCAGGGCAACCAGGGCTGCACAGAGAAATTGTTTGGGGGCTGGGGGTGGAGATGAGAGGAAAATGACAGTCAAGAGCTTACCCTGTGTAGTAAGGCACCCACACACACCCCAAGGTAGATCTGCTGGTGGCATAAAGCACAATGAACAGAGCAAGGAGCAAAGAGGGAAAGAACAAGAAAACTGCCTGCAACAAACACACCCCAGAACCTTTTAAACTCCGTGTGAATACCTTGCTTATCTTTAAACTGTCAATTTCAGCTCTGGAGCCCGGGTCCACTCACCTGTAGCCTTCTTTGGCATCTTCCAGTGCCAGCTGCTTGAACTCTTCATACATCTTTTTATTGAAGTGATCTCGGAGGAAGAAGGACCAAAAGCGGAAGAGGGTGTTCATCTCCTGAGACTGGCCAATGCCCAAGCGCTTCCGCTCTGATGGGAAAGACAAGGGGAGGGTCAGGCCAGGCTGCCCTAGCCTCTAATATGGCCATTTGTCTAGCTCTGAGTCTCACCTGCTCTTACTGGTTCTCAACCTACCTAATGCTGCAACCCTTTAAAACAGGTCATATTGTGGTAACCCCCCCCCCACCATTTTTTTGTTGCTATTAATTGTAATGCAAATATCTGATACAAAACTCCTAAAGGGGTAGAGATTTAAGGTTGAGAACCGCTGACTTAAAGGAACAGGTAGAACAAAGCTGAAGTATAAACAAGTCATTTTTTGCCAAATTAATTAGTTTTAGCAAGTATAGCATGTTACCATGTAAGTATAGACGTAGGAGAGATGGCTCAGCAGTTAAAAGCCAGTGCTGCTCTTGCTGAGGACCCACCTGCATGGTTTCCAGCACTCACATGGTGGCTGCCCTACAATTGTCTAGAATTCTTGTTCAGAGATTCAAAACCCTGTTTTGGCCTCCAATGGCACCATGCATATACATGGCACATAAATATACACGTGTGTAAAATACTCATATATTATAGCAGCTGGGAGATGGAGACGTTCAAAGCCAGACTTGACTAGCAGAAAAGTTAAAGGACTAGCCTGAACAATGTGCACAGGAGATCTGGAGCTTACCAGCCAGCCGGGATAGTCAAATCTGTGAGCTCCAGGTTCAAGTGAGACCCTGCCTCAAGAATATATTTAAATCCTGACTCAAAAATATATTTAATAAAAGAATTCCCCCTGCCCCCCAAACTCCTACTATAGAGTGCCAACTAAAAAGGATCGGAACAAACACCAAGAGCAACAGAGGTAAGGCAGAGCGGAACCAGGACAGCCTTGTGTAAGGAGAAAGCAAATCTGGGAGCACGTGGAGAAAACAAAGGCCCATGCTCAAGTTAGGGACTTTGGAGGTTTGAATGAGAATGACCCCTAAACCTACGTTTGAATACTTGGGTCTCTAGTTAATGGAACTGTTTGGGGGAGGATTGCGCAAGTGTGACCTGTTGGAGGAAGGGTATCACTGGGCATGGACTCGCCCTCTCTGTGTTCTACCTATCAAGGATGTGAGCTCTCAGCTACCATGCTTCCTGCCATGGTCATGGATTCACCTTCTGAAACCACAAGTCCCCAGTAAACTTTGCTTTCTTTCTATAAGTCACTTTGATCGCAGTGTCTCCTCACAGTAAGACAGAGACATAACACAGTGCCATCACAACAGGAAACTCCAATTTCTTCCAGAGGCTACCAACACTGTTCAAGTTTTGTACTGATTATGCTACACTCTCACCCACCCACTCCCTCCCCTCCCAGAGTAAGGAATACTAGGCAGGTACCAGGCTACCAAGTGGTAACAGACTGACCTGCATATCCTCATGACAGCCTACCTGAAAAGCCCTACACCTTTAAGACATCTCATGTGAGCAGATACTCTACATCCAAGGCTACCTTCTACTATCTACAGAATAAGGCCAGTAACCCATTTGCAACAAAGGGGCAGAGAAGCACTCAGACTTCACAGGTGACAGTTTGCCAGATTCTTCTCTTCCTACCACCTATTCAAAAGAAAGGTTGTTTAGATTCCAGAGCCACCACAGGCTAACCTGGATCTAAATCTTTTACCTAGAAAGCTCTACTTAGCCTCAGCCCAACCCTGAAAATGTCTGGGATACATGCTTATTCTGGCAACAGCTAACCCAGCAATTTTGTAAGAAATCAGCAAATATTGGCATTTCCTATACTGTTAGTTTTCTGCATTTAAAAACTATCTCACCTAAGTCTAACATCAGTAGTTCTTTTTTTAAAAAAAAGTACTATTTATTTTATGTATATGAGTACACTGTCACTGTCTTCAGACATCCCAGAAGAGGGCACCAGATTCCATTACACTTAGTTGTGAGCCACCATGCGGTTGGGTTGCTGGGATTTTAACTCAGGATCTCTGGAAGAGCAGCCCGTGAGTGCTCTTACCCGCTGAGCCGTCTCCCCAGCCCCCACATCAGCAGTTCTTGGATTTCACTATGGAGCCAGGCCGGCCTGCAACTTAAGACCCTCTTACCCAGTTTCCAGAATGTTGTGACTACAGCTGTGAGAACCAAGAAAAGCTGTGAGAGTCAAGAAAAAGTCAACTGTTGCCTGCAATGCACCCTCCAGCCTTTATACTCTGGAGCAACAGGTCCCTAAGCAGACAGCAAAGGTACATACTACCTTACAAATGAGCTAGCACGCACTTACCATTAAGGCAGCGCCTCCGATACTTGTGGTAGACATGTTGTGTGAAGCCATTTTCCTTGAGCAGCTCATGGGAAGGATGCTGGAACTTGGGCAGTGACTGAGGGGTACAGCCATAGCTGCCGACTGCAGGTGTTCCCTCTGAAGGACTGGAACTATGGAAGACAGATGAGTGATGGTGTCACCTGTCACGAATTTCCCATTCAGTCCCACTCTACGGTTAGGAGAGGTTCCTCTGACCAACCAGCCAGGATGTAGTCTCGTATTACACTGGCCCTAACCTATAGCCCAACAGCTATGCAGTGACACCTTTGGAGAGTTCTAAGGTCACTGAGGCTCACAGGACCTGGGCCAGTGGTCCAGGGGTGGCAGACCTATCACTGCCTAAATAATACTCACGATATTAAAATGTCTTTAATCAACCAGTATTTTTCTCAAATCTTACCTCTTTCTAATATCTGCCATCTTTGTGGGAAGCTGAGTACAGACTGGTGACTTCTAAACTGTGCCTTATTTTAAAAGTAGATTTAACAAAATTAAGTTTAAAAAGTTATCTGGGCCCGACACTGAGTAGTTGAGTCAGTGAATTATGGTGCTGGGGTCAGAACCCAGTCTTGGCAGATGTGTAAGTATCACATGAGCACCCCGAGTCCCGCAGGGTCTACCTACCATCTCCCTCTTTCTAGGTAGACAGTAGACGGGTTTAGAAAGGAATTTATAGTTTCACTGCCCAAGTAACCTCTAACTGGGTTCTGTGTGGCTATGATAGCATATCTTTCCAGCCAGACATGGTGGGAATCTATTAACAGCCAGGTATGGTAGCCCATGCTTTAAATTTCAGTACTATAGAGACTAGCAAGCCAGGCTGTCCATAACTAAGCCCCAGGTCAGCCAAGGCTGACAGTTAAAACCCTTTCTAAAAATAAAAGAAAAAGAACAAAACACAAGAAGCTTCCAGTTCCCAGGCCTTGGGCCATGCGTCCCACACTGCTGTATGAATTTAGATTCAGCTGGTGAGTGCCATGTGCCACAGTACCTAATAGAAGCTGTCCTGGGCCTGTGCTCCCGAGAATCCATCACCCAGCCCACATGACTTTCCAAGGGGGGGTTCGAGCTGTGCCTTGTCTTTCTTTTTCGAGGCATCTGTAAAGATGAAACCAGAACTTGTTATCTTACACATCTATTATGCTAATGTATATCAAGCCACCCTTAGTATGTAAGTGGTACATCCCATTTTACAAAGGCATCTCCTTATTTTGGTACAACTGGAGGTTGAACACAAGGCTTTGTGTATTAGACAAGGGCAATGCCACTAATATTACACCCCCAACCTGACGAAAGAATTTTCCAATTATCTCACAGGTGAGGCGGAGAAGCAGGAAGTTGTGCCTGAGGTCTCTCATCTGGTCTGCACTCCTTCAGCCTCTGTAGGCCATGCCTATACTCAAGTCTACTTTATGAGCTCTCAGCCTAAGGATGCTGCCTGAGGGATCCTGGCCCTTTGTTGGCTCAGACAAGGCAGTAACATATGCAAGACTCCACCCAGCTGACTGCCTTACCTTGGCATCTAGGGTCCGTCCTTCTTTCACCACTGGGTAAAACCGGGATGTCTGACTAGAGTCTTTGAGCTGGGGGGTCCGGGGTGTGCGGGGGGTCCTGGCGTTTCGGTAGTTTGGAGATTCTGGGACAGTGGTTGGTAGAGAACGGGCAATGGTAGATGGCTCGGGAGCACCAAACAGCTTGTTGGCCAGGGCATCAGTAGGAACTGCAGAGGTAGAGTAGGGTCAATGTGCAGGAAAGTCTCTGGCTAGAGCTAATACACCTCTCACCCACACTGGGCTGCAGGTGCCCACCCCCTCACCTTGTTGGAACCGAGGTGGCCCAGGAGGAACCTCCTGGTTAGGATCCACAGGGGGCTCAGGGGTCAGAGTGTCAAATTGCTCCCGACTAATCATGTTCACTTTCTTGAAGTTCTCCACTTCTTGCTGCAGATGTGAGGCAGTGGGAAGCTGTTAGTCAGCAGATGCTCTGGCTGCTCAGGAGTCAAGACCCGCAGGGCACTGGTGAGAAGAGCGTCCCCACCCACACACGGGACTCTAGTCTCCACCACCATCTCTCAGCCCAGGGACTGATCTCAGTCAGTGCTGACCATGCTCCTCTTCCCTGGCAGGGGACCAGTTGGGCAACAGCCACCAAGGAACTTTCTGCAGACTGCCCATCCTGAGTTTTTTTCCTACACTGCTGCTTGTTTGCTGCACAAGCTCACATTTAGGCCCACCCAGCACCAAACACAGCCACTCCGAAAACTGACAAGAAATGTCTCCATAAGTGCCTCTTTTCTTCTTCATTTTCTACTAAGAAGGGTTCCACTAAGAAAGGTTTAGATATTATCTAAGTAGTCCAATCTTTATTTTATCTTCCACAAGGGTCTAGCCAACTGTGTGACAAACATGAGTGGTTAGATAGGACAGTCGGTCATCCCACATGCTGTTTACACTGGATACATATACATTTCCTCTTGCCAAGGTGGCAAGGTGACAATCAACAACCACTCCCCCATACATAAAGACAAAAGGCAATAGACAGAGGTACCTGGCCAGAGTCACATGGCAAATCAGCCTTGCTCGTCTCCATGTTACAAGAACCCCAGGCCCTCGTTCAAAGCTATGCTTGAGTCTCACCTTGATCTGTGAATACTCAGGCTCAAACTTCTCAGTCCATAGGTCTTGTTCATAGTAGAAGAGTCCATCATTAATGACCTTGGCCAGCTCAGCACTCATCTTGGCACGAGAAGTGTGGTTGCCTGTGCGGTCCCCTCCAGGGTGCCGACGCATGTAAGGTGGCGTTTGAGTGACGATGAGGATCTTATTGACATCCCGGTCATCGATTTCATAGTCAGAGTCCTCATCAGACCAGGCAGTGAAGGTATTCTTCCGCCCGTCCATCTGCTCCATCTCCTCATCAAACAGAAAGTCTAGTTCTTCTTGCTCATCCTGATCCTTAGACATCAGCTGCTGGGAGGGAAGCTGCTGAGGCAGAGCAGTAGGGTGGGAGAACCTGGGCTCCTCTGACTTCTGAAACAGGGACAGACAGCAAAGGGGAATGAGCTGGGAATAACACATGAGGCCCTGGGCCAGGCTTTCTAGTTGTCCAAGAGGCTCTCTGGCCTCTCAGTTCAAAAACATCACAACTGTAACCCTGGTAACACCAGCAAATCACAGGTGTCCTCTCTGGACTCAGCTTCATGGAGAATTACCCCAAAGAAGTCCAGTTCCTTCATTCACAGTCACACACAATCAATCACAAACAACAGTTTCTGTTTATCTTCACAGCTCACACACTGGCTGTTGGGGGCAGGCACAAAGCATAGCTCAGCTGAACCATCAATCATCTGGCTACCCAACAACCTGACACTCAGGGAGTTCCAGGCAAGCAGTCTTGCTACAGTACTTTCAGTACTCAAGCTGGGTCCCAGCCACAGGAGACACTCATCAGTGTGGTGGGTGAGCAGCACCTACCCAATAACAGTACCGGGCTCTGTGAAAGCCTGAATGAGCAAGACAGGACACAGCACTTAAGGAACTTTCACAACTCAGCAGGAGAACGTGAACAGCAGCCATCTGTACTGTAGTTCAGCAAAGGCTCTAAATAGGTCTAGGGAGCATACAAAATGGGTGCTGAGCCTACCGGAGTTGGGTATGGTTAGGGAAAACTTCCTAGAACAGACCACTGAAGAATACAGGCAAGAGCAGAAAGTGGGCTAGGCAAAAAAACAAAAAAACAAAACAAAAAGACAGCATATTCCAAAAGCATTTCTTTTCTTTTTTTTTTTTTTTAAACATGTTAGTAGTGACACACCAAATATGCCTGAAACCAGAAGTATGTCTCCCACACAGTATCTATCCAAAAGGCAATTCTCTGATGGACCAGTCATATCCTACAGGAACGTTAAATAAGGTTTTAAGGTTCAAGATACACCATACAGGAGTAATGGCTATCCCTGGCTCCCTCCCATCTTTCCAGAGCCCGTGCAATTAGTTGCACGCCTAGGCCTTGGAAGGTGCTTGTCTCACTCACAACATTTCTCTTGGCTGAGGCCAAGAACAGTGAACATATTCTGGAAATGAGCAGACATGGGAAGGAAATGAAAGGGGAGAGCCAGTCATAGTGGCAAAACACATATAGAAGCACAGAACTATACAGAACATAAGCACCAAGATCAGCTCTGAGGCAACCCTACAAGGCCCAGACCGAAGGTCTCTGAGGAGGGAGCTGAGGCTACAGAAGTAGAAGAAATTAATGTGGTACCTAGAAAAGAGCCAGTGATTGGTCAAAGAACCTCAAGAGTAGTGATCCCACCCATAGTCAACAAACATACTCCTTCCCACTTTTTTTTTCCTTTTTTCGCGACAGGGTTTCTCTGTGTAGCCCTGGCTGTCCTCAAACTCAGAAATCCACTTGCCTCTGCCTCCCAAGTGCTGGGATTAAAGGCGTGCGCCACCACCACCCAGCTTCCTTCCCACTTTCTAGGGCAGTTTTACTCTCTGACTTTCTTCATCTTAAGACTGAAACTGACACCTTGCTATAATCACCAACTTCCCAAAGTCACCAGCCACCACTATAGGAAACTTGCACCCCTCTCCACTGCCTCTAAGGGCCCAGAGTCTGGAAAAAGGCCTGAAAAATTAAACACCTACAAAGCAAGAATCCTAGGCCATAGCCTCATGGCCTTATTCTGTGGAAAAGCCACACATGAAATGAGTTGGGTATCCTGGGAATAGTTCCCAAAGAATAGAAACAGACTACATCAGTATTCCTACACCAGAAAACCCAGGACCACCTAGGTTTTCAGCTTAGACCCTCACCTACCTTGGGGCGTGCTGGTGAGGGCCGAGGCCTTTTCTTCACTTCAATCCAGCTCTCAGAATCCAGATCTGGGAGACTGGCAGACAGGCCCTTGGGAAGGGTCTTCAGGTTGCTGACCTCCTCTGTTTTGGTTGGCACTGGGGTGACTGCACGGGGAGAGCCAGGTGCCGACTCTGAAGGAGAGAAAGTGGGGCCTCATCATCCTAGCCCTTTCCTGGACAGTCATGACCTGATTATACACTGGAGGATAAGATATTCAGCCACCACTGGGACACCTACCTGTCTCCTTCTGGTAGTGCTGGCGGGGAACAAACTCTGGGCAGTTGAGAAGCTGAGAAAAATCAGTTTGTGAATAATCCACTATTGGGGTGCCAGGCAGTGGCCACTTTTCAGGTTCTTCCCTCCTGCGGACTTTCTCCTCAACCATCTCTACCACCATGCTGTCCTTTAGAGCCTGCAGAGGAAGAGGAGGAAAAGAAATGAAGAGGACCACTTAGGTCAGCCAGAGATCTAGAGACAATTAGGTCCTGGAGGCCAACAATAGTAGCAAATACCTGGTCACATCTTCCCTGACTGACAAGAACATAAAAGGAACAAACATGAAAACCAAAATTACTTGATAAGCTTGCAAGTCAGCTTCCAGACATCTAGAGAACACTCACATAAAAAAGTCCAAGATTGGGGTGGGGTGGGGTGATGGGACGGAACTGGAAAGGGGAAAGCCTTTGGAATGTAAACAAAGAATATAGAAAATAATAAAAATTAAAAAAAACAAACAAACAAAACACACACACACACACACACACACACACACACACACACACACACACACACGTCCAAGATTTAGGTTAGTCAGTGACAATAACTGTAATAGGAAAAGCACCTGCCATCATTCTGGCAATTTAAACCACAAGACAGGTATAAGATATAGGCCAGGGTAAAAACAGTTCCTTTGATTTGAATGTTAAGAAAAACAAGAGATTTGTTTAACACAACTGTTATTAAGAGTCACAGTTAGGGGCTGGAGAGATGGCTCAGTGGTTAAGAGCGCCGACTGTTCTTCCGAAGGTCCTGAGTTCAAATCCCAGCAACCACATGGTGGCTCACAGCCATCCGTAATGAAATCTGATGCCCTCTTCTGGTGTGTCTGAAAATAGCTACAGTGTACTTACATATAATAAATAAATAAATCTTAAAAAAAAAAAAAAAAGAGTCACAGTTAAGCCGGATCCCAGCACACTGGGAGGAAGAGGCAGGCGGTTTTCTGAGTTCCAGGCCAGCCTGGTCTACAGAGTGAGTTCCAGGACAGCCAGGGCTACACAGAGAAACCCTGTCTCGAAAAAACAAATCCAAAAGACAAAAAAAAAAAAAAAAAAAAAAAAAAAAAAAAGTCATAGCTAAATTATTATGGGTTGCTATCTCTGTATACAAAAGCAAAGATTAGACTTTCAGTCCCATCTTGTCCTCCCTTCCTTTGAGACAGTATTTCCCTATGTAGCCCTGGCTGTCTTGGAACTCACTTTGTAGACCAATGTGGCATCAGACTCAAGAGATCTGCCAACCATTTCTTTCTTTTTTATTTTTTCGAGACAGGGTTTCTCTGTGTAGCCCTAGCTGTCTCCAACTCAGAAATCTGCCTGCCTCTGCCTCCCAGGTGCTGGGATTAAAGGCATGCACCACTACCGCTCAGTCAACCTTTTCTTCTCAAGTACTAAAAATAAATATAAGTACCATCATGCCCAGCTTAAAGATTTTCTATGTAAGCTCTAAAATCTTCTGAGAAAGAAGGAAAGGGAAAAGCTCAACGTGTGATAACCCTATCATTATGGCCAAGGGAAGAAGAACAGAGACACTGCAGGTGAGAGTGCAGAAGACTTGCATGGACAAAGGGTTATGCAGTTTCACCTTTGGATCAGCCCACCCTACTTTCTAGAAATCTTTGCCAACAGAAAACTAAATACACAAAGCCATCTGTTATAGACATATGTTGTTGGCATATTAGTAAAAACTGGAAGTAGTTAAGAGAGCTGGCTGCTCTACCAGAAGGTTCAGGTTCCATTTACAGAACCCTCACGACCACACACACCATCTGTAACTCTAACCCCAAGGGAAATCCACCGCCCTCTTCTGGCCTCTGCAGGCACTGCATACATAGAGTTCACAGACAAATATACAACCCCCCCACACCAGTTACTTGTGTAAAGGACTGGAAACAACTATGATTCTATCTAAATGGTTGAAACACCAGGGATGTTCAACTTCAAGGAAGAATGGGAGCATGCATCTATTTTACATCACTTTGCAGCTAGCTCCCAGATACATAAAATGAAACAATAAAAGTGGAAAAATGCCTGTGTGATGTACGGCTGTATTTAGCAAGAAAAGGAGGAAATAAATATAGGCAATGGAAATTCAGTAAGAATTTATCTGGGGGGCAGAGGCAGGTGGATTTCTGACTTCAAGGTCAGTCTTGTCTACAGAGCTAGTGCCAGGACTACATAGAGAAATACTGTCTCAAACAAACAAAAACCGTGTGTGTGTGTGCGCGAGACACACAAATAAATAAATTGAAATATTAAATAAATAAACAAACAAGTTGCAGGCTACCTGAGGTGAATCAAAAGAGGTAAAAATGACAGATTTTTAAAAAATTATTTATTTACACCCCAAATGTTGCCCCCCCAGCTCCCCTTCCCCCAAAATGACAGTTTTAATACTTATATATCATATGGTGACTTTGAAACTATGCAATCTTTTTTTACTTAAATTTTTCAAAAATTGAGAAGTGTGGTGACTGATAGAATCGTCAAAACTTGAGTCCAAAATAAAAGTAATACATACCAAGTTAAAGGCATGGTACCACAAAAACAGTTTCATGACTTGGAGTGGAATTCACCTGACTATGTAAATTACCAAAACAAAAACAAAAATCGCCCAGCACTTGGGAGGCAGAGGCAGGCGGATTTCTGAGTTCGAGGCCAGCCTGGTCTACAGACTGAGTTCCAGGACAGCCAGGGCTATACAGAGAAACCCTGTCTCGAAAAACCAAAAAAAAAAAAAACCCAACAACAACAAAAAAAAAACAACAAAAAAAAATCAGTCTGTAGTTTCTGGCAAATGGATGTTTATAGATACAGTGAGCATATACTGTGGATTAAAACAAATGAATTGGCAAATTGGGACATGGAATTAAAAATAAAAATAAAAGGAAGCCAAGCACAGGAGTACTAGCATGGGAGGCAGAAACAGGTATTGTGTGTGTGTGTGTGTGTGGTGGTGGTGGTGGTGGTGGTGGGGGATCCCAAGTGCTCCAAGCAAGTTCCACAACTAGGGCTTCAAAGTGAAACTGTCTCTACAAAAAGGAAAATTAGTCGGGCGGTGTTGGCGCGCGCCTTTAATCCCGGCACTTGGGAGGCAGAGGCAAGTGGATTTCTGTGTGAGACCAGCCTGGTCTACAGAGTGAGTTCTAGGACAGCCAGAGCTACACAGAGAAACCCTGTCTCAAAAAAACAAACAAACAAGGGCAAGAAAGAAAGAAAAAAAAAGGAAAATTGTCACCTCCTATTGTGTTTTACTTAACCTAGAAACAATAACCAACCAAGTAGGAATAGCAAACCAGTTCCTCAGAAGAGGAATTAGTTTTTTTGAAGGCAGCCTACAAGGAGCAGGGTGCAAAGCAACTGTGATCCAATCCAGGGAAATCTATCTCACTTATAACATACAATGCTAAAGTCTTGAAATCCTACCAGTTACCTTTGAAAGATTTGGGGACCCACCTCAGAGTTCAATACACTGTTGTTCACAGAGTGAACAGGGTCAAACCCATAAACCTGTCCTTCCTATTCCACCTCGTTAACCAAACAACTGAGAAGCAAGTGTCTCCTCAAACTCTCCCAAAGTTAAGGGAAGGCTGACTAAGGATTAGAGTGCCACTATTTTGCAAGCTCTAAGAAAATTGTCCCTGTAATAACTGCAGTAGTTTTTATCTCAGGAGAGAGATGTCATATGCTACCCCAAAGAAGACACAAGCCATTTACAAAGCTCTGAATCTCATTATGTGCCTTTAAGTAATTCAAACTCAAGGCATGTGAGATGATGCCTCTGTCCCATGAGACATGCAGGCATGTATAGGATATAAAATCTGATCTGGACTCTAATAATGTCTGGTAGTAGTTGGAGAATCTGAAACTGGGTATCTAGTGATGCTACAGACCTGTTCTATCTGTGGAAGTGATGCTGCTGCTGTAGCTACTAAAATGCTTGATTTCCTAGGAAGATCTAGAGGCATGAGGAAAAGAAGAATACACAGGCAGACTGGCTGTAGCTGACTCTTGCTGAAGCTGGTGCTTGTAACATGGTGGCACCTTGGGACTCAGCAGAAGCAGTTAGTGGGAACTATGTCAGTTTACCCATCAATCAACTCAGGACTCTCAGCAAGGATCTTATATTCACACCATAACCCCCAGGAAGAGACATACCGCAAAGATGAGTGAAATGTCAGTGGTTAGGGCCTGTACCCGGTGAAAGGAAGCAATAAGGGTGATAGGAAGGAAGCCATCAGCATCCATTTTCCGTCTCAGGAAGATGTCTCGCTGCAAATTGTCCACGCTGAAGTAGTATTCACTAAGGGGTTGGAAAGGGGAAAAGGCATCACTGAGGGGCTATGGGCCCTCCCTACTCCCTATCCATTCTGGCAACCTCACATCCCTGACTGATGTACAGCTTAAGGCAGCTGTTTTTCAACCTGTGGGGGATGTGTGTATGTGTGTGCGTGTGCGTGTGTGTGTGTCTGTGTCCCTTACACAGGGGTCACCTAAGACTACTAACTAGAAAACATAAATATTTACATTATGATTTGTAACCATAGCAAAACTAGTTATAAAGTAGCAACAAGAATAATTTTATGGTTGAAGGGCACCATAACACGAGGAACTGTATTAAAGAGTCCCAGCATTAATGCCGGGCGGTGGTGGCGCACGCCTGTAATCCCAGCACTTGGGAGGCAGAGGCAGGTGTATTTCTGAGTTCAAGGCCAGCCTGGTCTACAGAGTGAGTTCCAGGACAGCCAGGGCTATACAGAGAAACCCTGTTTCGAAAAAACCAAAAAAAAAAAAAAAAAAAAAAAAAAAAAAAGAAAGAGTCCCAGCATTAGAAAGTTTGAAAACCACTGGCTTAAAGGCTGAAAAGAAATGATGTACTGCTACTTTGAGTCAAATCACCCTTTCAGCTCCCACAAGTGAGCCCAACAAACTAATTAATCCTCCTTTGGAACTCAGTTCCAACACTATTCTGCTACTAAAACACTAACCCTCTAACTACACTACCCGCTTCCTTCTATGGGTTCTTCTTTTGACTGTGAGCCAGCACTTTATTATGAATAAGAGCAAAATGAAACAGCTAGACAGAACCAACTTTAACCCTGTGCTTTGTGACTTACTAGCCATGACTTAGTGTGAGTTACTGGTCTGCTTGTTCCCCTATAAAATAGGGACAGGAGATCCAGCTCATGCAGAAGTCATCATAGGATAAGAACAAGGCCTACAAACACTTGGAAGAGCCTGGCTACAGTGATGGCTAAAGGAGATACTTGACAGTATTCACCATGCCGCCAACAGGCTGCTTCGTGACCATGGGAACACAGAAGGGAGCCAGGCTGCTTGCCTGTTAGTGGTAGTCTCTAATTTCCTCAACGTAAATGTGGTTTTAGTCTGTAATGAACAGAATTCTGTGAAAGTAGAGAAAGCCATCTTTCACAGCTTCAATGGGGCTACTACAATGGTTATGCATTAGACCCTGCTCTGGGCCCCATTCCAGCATGGCCCCAGAAAAGCTTGCACACTCACATCTGGCGCTTGATATAATCCTTGAGCAGCTCCTGGTCCACACTGTAAATCTCAGTGCTGCTGACATTGTCAAAGTAGTAAGTGATGTTGTTCATATACTTGGGGGTTCGGGGCCCCTCTGTACCATCAAACTTTCGGTAGCCAAACTGGTAGTCAAAGTGGGCTACAGGAGACACGGGCACAATTAGAGAGAGAAGAATCTCGCCTGCTACCCATGCCGCACTCCCTTGGACATCCCGGAGCCCAAAGGGGCCTCACGTACTTCGAGTGCCACCCCGTCCACGGCCCCGTCCACGACCACGCCCCCGTCCACGGCCACGGAAGGAAGCCCGCGCCCCACCAGCCCCATCACTCTTCACACTCGATGTCTCATCCTGGTCATGCCAGGCAGGCTCCGGTTTGGTCTCTGGTTGCCAGGCTGGGGTGGGTGGGGCCACAGATACAGGCATGTAGGTGGCAGGTTCAGATCCTATAGTAAGAAGGAATACAAGGTAAATCCTGAGAGTACCCTCGCCCAGACCCTCCACAGCAAACAGCGCATACCTTTGATCTCCCCTCGGATAGCAGGTGTGTGTCTTGGTTCCTGTGGGCGAGTGGGACGTGAGGCCAATTTCTCTCTGGGTACTTCAGGCTTCATGTCTATTTGCAACGGAACCCACTTGTGTTTGTTCCCTGAGGGACAGCATAAGCATGTCAGAGAGGCATGGCAGGCCCCTAAGACATGGCTTTTTCCTTCCCCCCAAATTCTAGCTCAACTACCTATCTGGTAGCCATAGGCACATCCTTTCCTAACACCAGACCTCTTTTTTGTTGTTTAAATCTCTAACATAAGGAGGCCAGTGGCTCTAGGTCTAAGACTCACTCACTTTCTGGAGCTCTGAATAAAGACTAACTTTCCAAGCTCCCTTCATACATATGCCACATCATTGCCTGTGACAACGTTGTGGGTCCATTCTAGGTGGAGTGAGCAGGAGCCAGGGAACCATCTTGGATGGAGAGAGGCTGCTGTGCTGAGTGAGTTAAGAGTTGCCACCTCAAGTGTAGCCTACAGACACAGAATAGGTCTATGAGAGAAAGCAATCAGGCCTGTATCATTTCAACAGTTTTAGAAACTCTTAGGAGCAATATAAAAAAGCCTGTTGAAGAGAAGATGCACTAAGGCTGAGCACCCAGCTGCACCTGGCCTGCAGTCACCTCCTGGCCTGAAGATCCTCCAGCAGCTCAGACTTATGCCATTTCCAAGTTCTGAAAGGCACACCTGCCAGGTTCTGCCCAAGTCACTTACCTTTCTTCTTCTGCCCGCCTCTCTGGCAGTCCTCATCCCCATTCTTTTCCTCCCCCGATTCATCCGACTTTGTTTTGGGGCTCTCCTTACTATCACTTCCATCTCCTTTCTCCTGCTCCTTCATGTCCTTCTTGGGTGGCAGCTTACGGGCAGGCTGAGGCTTGTGGGACTGTGGCTACAGAAGGCAAGGACACATGCAGTCACTGGGAAGGTATGAGGGCAAGCTACACTAGCTATATCCTAAGGCCTACCTTTCATACTCAGATGATACCACAAAACAAGACCATACCAGCCATGAAGGAGAACAACTGATTTTCCTAGCTACCCAAATCTATGGGACGGAAAAGATGGCCTATCTATACCATCTTTCCACAAGGGACCTACTAAGGTAGTTACTAGCTCAGAACAAAAGTGCTGAGAGGAAGAGAACTGAAAGAGTCTCTTCTGTTAGGGTCTAAGGGAGCTAAATACACTTCCCCAAACTGGAGTCAGTGCCTCAACTAATACCTCTTTTTTCAATTACTCATAGAAAAACTTGGCACAGTAAAGGAAAAATATGGGCTTTGGAAAACTGTAACATAGCTATTTCCTAAACCCACTGAGCCACCACTGAAAGGCAAAAAAGGTCAATGCCCGGCACCACTGAAACCAGGCAAAGGCTCACACAATGATAATTCCTAATCATTTCATTGCCATTCATCTTATATAACTAGTATTCATTTGTTTGTTCAGAATCGAAGGGGGTTGGTGTCCTATGTTATACAGGATGGCCTTGAACTCTTGGACTGAGTGTAATCAAACACCTTTTATCCTTCTTTTGAGTAGCTGGGACTTCAGAAGTATACTACTTTGTCTACCAACTAACTACTCCTTTTCAAAAATCTAAAAAGGTGAGGTTTGTGACTCTTGTTTGTATAGAGTGTCTGAACCTGCCAACCCCTCCTCACACTCACCTGCACACTTTTGTGGGCTATCTCTCCAGGTGTAGGCCAGTTGATTGCATCTCCAAAGTCACCAACCTGCAAGGGATAGTCTATGAAGGCCTCGGGGTTACTCTGCCTGCCATTTTGCGCCACACCCAAGCTCTAGTTCCTTTTAGAGATGGGGCCACATCAATGTACACTCAGACACCCTGTACCCATAAGGGACTTCCATGCTCTTTATAGAAGGGCCAGAAGTGCTTACTAGAACAAGAATCACCCATAGGAGACATTCCCTCTGATCCTTACCTTGCTGCCCTTACGCTGTTTAGGAGCAGCTGCCCTCACCACCTTGGCTGGAGCAGAAGGTTCTGTGGGAACAAAGAGAAAGATTCAGCGGTTCAGAGCCTATATACCACTACCATACCCACGCCACCATGCACCTACAGGTTCCCAGAGGAGCCACAGCAGAAAGGGCAACAACATGAGCTGACAGCCCAGCCGCCAAGGTGTCCAACTCTGAGAGTCTAAGTCTGTTTTTTATGAGATGCGGAGGCTCAAGGCCCATAACCAAATCTGCACTGTAACTCAGGGCTCAAAATCTATAAGGAAAGGAAATCAAGCCTTCTATACACTTCTGCAAGCCCAAAGAAAAGGAAGCTAAAGATATGTAAATGGACAAGTCCTGGGCCATACTAAGGCCTGCCTCTGTCCTCGATGAGTGTAGTGGAAGCAACAACTACTTTCTCTGTTCCAATGTGACTCTAGAGTTCCATCTTTTTGGGCAGCATCTCACAGTGCAGCCCTGACTAGCTCGGAACTTGTCATACAGATCAGACTGCTGAACTCACAGAGATCTCCTCCCAACACATACTTTGTTTCCTAAGCATGCCACCATACCTGGACAGTTTCATCTTTTAAATTTAACCCCAATAATACAAGTGAGACAAGACCTATACACAATTTCAGCTCCAACAGTACTGAATTCACCAAATTTAAATCCATCCACTTTCACAGTAGGCATTACAATATAATGGTCTTTGATTATGTGAAGACAGATACAATGGAAGATAACTTCACCTGTTTTCTATAGAACAGAGAAACACATGTACAGTCGTGCATCCAAAGGATGGAGATGGCTTTTAAGGAACACAGCATGCGGGCGGTGATGGCGCATGCCTTTAATCCCAGCACTTGGGAGGCAGAGGCAGGTGGATTTCTGAGGAGGCCAGCCTGGTCTACCGAGTTAGTTCCAGGACAGCCAGGGCTACACAGAGAAACCCTGTCTCAAAAAAACAAAAAACAAAGACAAAAAAAAAACAAAAAACAAAAAAGGAACACAGCATGCCAAGTCTTTCTAAAAGAAGTGGTTTTGGTTAGTTTGCTCCTGATGAGGTTCTGAACCAAGGGTGTCTTCTTGTCCCTCCCTCCTCTAGAGATCCACAGGAGGAAACACACCCTGAAATTCTGCTCACCTACTTAAGCTCTTACTTCCCTCCTCTGCCATGCCAGGTTAGGAAGTGCCCCAGTCTCCAAGCACAGAAAACTGGCTGGTTGGCCTCACAAGGGTTTTCATCAGATCATGTCCTTTAATGAGAAAGTGTCCTTGCCCAACTCCTAACTGTGAACCAATGCATTCCTGGCTTCTGGCCTGTTACTGGAGTCACTGCCCCCTAACAGTAGACATATGCCAAGCTGGAGTTGTTGAGCCCAACCCACAGCACCCTCCAGAGCTGAGCAGAAAACTAGAAAATTTCAGTTGCAAGAAAACCACTGTCCTTTGACTCCAGGTTGACCCAGATAAGACAGAACATCTAGTAGTTCCCTGACTGGTCTAAATAAAGATCTTCACCTCAGCCAGATATAGTGGTAGACGCCTTTAATGCCAGCACTCTGGTGGCAGAAAGGATCTCTAGAACTTTGGGGGCAGCCTAATCTACAAAGCAAGTTCCAGGACAGCGAGGGACACATAAAGACCATCTTATGAAAAAATAAGCCGGGCAGTGGTATCGCACGCCTGTAATCCCAGCACTCTGGGAGGCAGAGGCAGGCGGATTTCTGAGTTTGAGGCCAGCCTGGTCTACAGAGTTCCAGGACAGCCAGGGCTATACAGAGAAACCCTGTCTCGAAAAAAACCAAATACAAAAAAAAAAAAAAAAAAAACAACAAAAAAAAAAAAAAAACAAAAATAAATAAATAAAAAGATCTTCATCCAAATCAGCCCAAGGCCAGGGTAGTGCTCACCTGAGCTATAACTGTAGTCATTTCTTCAGGTATTCAAAAGCACTGACACATGTTAGCAGGAAAGAAAGTCCCAGGGCTGCTTAGTGACAAAGTTTACAACAGGAGCTCCATGCACAGACTAGAAGTGAGACAGGCTGCCCTCTGATTTCCACAAGCATGTCATGGTGCTCCTCTCAATGGCCCCCAATGAATATACATGTAATAAAGCCTTTTAAAGCTATTTTCTCAAACTTTGGGGGGGGGGTGTTTCCTCTGTGTAGTCCTGGCTGTCCTGGAACTCACTCTGCCTCTGCCTCTCAAGTGCTAGGATTGCTAGCTACCCCTGTCCGGCCTTTCTCAAACATTTTTAAGGAAAGTTCTTGCTCTGTAGCCCAAAGCAGCCTCAAAGTTCTTGCAATTCCCCTACCACAACCTACCAAGTGCTGGAATTCCAGGTGTGTACCCCACTGGTCAGTTTATTTCTTTTAAAAACTCTAAAAGCTCAGCAGTGGTGGCGCACGCCTTGGGAGGCAGAGGAAGGCGGATTTCTGAGTTCGAGGCCAGCCTGGTCTACAGAGTGAGTTCCAGGACAGCCAGGGCTACACAGAGAAACCCTGTCTCAAAAATCAAAACAAAAATAGAAATAAATAAAAACTCCCACCTGAAGAGAGCAGAGTGGCTTGTCTAGGTCACACAGAACAGTCTTATATAGTTTGTTAGAAAGTTCCATCCCAGAGGGCTCTCTACTAAGAACTATGGTGTCCCATTATTTTTCCCTGCTCAGAGCCTCAGACTGCCAAGGCAGCAGGACCCTAATGTCCCTCCTACACCAACCCAAGTCAGCCCTCTAAACCTGCCTTACCTGCCACTACTCACCCAAGCCAAGCTCAGGACACACCACTGTCACTTATATAAGAAAACCGTTCTCACTCCACCGTTTGTAGGCAGGGAACTCCAGCTTTACAAGGAAAGGATTTTCTAGATTTATAGCTAGGAAATAGAAGGTTTCATTCTCTTGTAAGAAACTCCATGAGTTCCCCGACATCCACTGGCAGTAGAAAAAGGTCCCCTCTTACTGGACATGAATGAAAATCTCTCTAACTGTCCCTTCTTATTGTAATTTAGGGCCCTTCTCTGTTTTTTCCAATCAGATACCCCAGTCTGGCCTTTTAGGGTCAGTATGACATGGTAGGCCCAGGCTCTAGGATGGCTTCCTCCTCCATGAAGATTAGAGGCTACCAAGTACCTAGAAGAGGATAAACTATCTTCTGTCTGAGACGACCGGGTCTAGCTAAGGACTGAGTCAACGCTGTGTGTTCAGATGGCTCAGTGGATAATGGTGCTCACTACCACACCTGACACCTCAGTTCAAACCCCCCCACCCCCAAACCCATGGTTGTTTTAGTTTAGTTTAGTTTTTTTTTTTCTCTGTGCAGCCCTGGTCCAGCCTGGTCTTGATCAAAGATCCACCTTGTCTCTGCCTCCTGGGTGGTGGGATTAAAGGTATACACTACCTCTGACCCATGACAAAAGAAGAGAACTGATTCCTGCAACTAACCTCTATATGTATGCTGTGCACACACAGCAAATAAAGTGAGGGGGCTGGGGAGACGGCTCAGCGGTTAAGAGCACTGACTGCTCTTCCAGAGGACCTGCGTTCAATTCCCAGCAACCACATGGTGGCTCACAATCATCTGTAACAGGATCTGATGCCCTCTTCTGGTGTGTCTGAAGAAAGCTACAGTGTACTCATACATAAAATAAATCTTAAGGGAAAAAAAAAAAAAAGAAAAGAAATAAGTAAGGAGCTAGAGAGATGACTCAGTGATTAAGAGCACCAGTTACTCTGCCAGGACCCAAGTTCAATTCCCAACACCCACAGAGAGGCTCAAAAACAAATACCTAACTGTCTCTAACTCCAGGAAATCCAATGCCGCCTTCTGGTCTCCAAAGACACTGAACATACATAGTGCACAGAAATTCATACAGGCAAAACATTCATAAACACAAAATGAACAGTAAGGATTAAGATGGGCATGGCAGCACATGCCTTTAATCCCAGCACTCAGGAGGCAGAAGAAATCTGATCTCTGTTGAGTTCAATCAAGGCCAGCCTGGTTACCAAAGTGAGTTCCAGGACATTCAGGGCTGTTAGAAACCCTGCCTTGAATGAAACAAATAAAAGCAAAAAAGATTAAAATATTTAATAGAAAGCACATTACAGATTTTTTAAAAAAATAAAGAAAAACCCTAAACAAAGCAAAAAGGAAGTATACCAACATTCCTCTAAAAGACAGTCTAGTTTTTTGTTTTGTTTGTTTGTTTTATTGAGTCAGGGTTTCTCTGTGTAGCTCTGGCTGTCCTGGAACTCACTCTGTAGACCAGGCTGGCCTCGAACTCAGAAATCGGTCTGCCTCTGCCTCCCAAGTGCTGGGATTACAGGCGTGCGCCACCACTGCCGGGCAACAGTCTACTTTTCAAAGTGCGTACGTGAACTTTTTCCTGAAGCTATCTACATAGCAAATTCCTTTTCACTCTTAAGATTGTTTTTCTGAGTGGACACGAGTTCATTACTGCAGAGGAAATAGAGGACCAAAGGACAGGTGGTTGGTGGAGGGTGCTGCACAGCATTAGCAGGAGCTGTGGCAGGGTGGGCTTTAGAAGGAAAGTTCCTTACAGTGCAGGGCACATCAAAGAGTTATGTCTGCTGGGCAGTGGTGGCGCACGCCTGTAATCCCAGCACTCTGGGAGGCAGAGGCAGGTGGATTTCTGAGGCCAGCCTGGTCTACAGAGTGAGTGCCAGGGCTATACAGAGAAACCCTGTCTGGAAAAGGCCAAATCCAAAAAACTAGAAAAAGAAAAAAAAAAGTTATGTCTATCTGTGAACCTCCACTTCCCACTGTACAGCCCTTTACTCAAATACCTAGGAAAGAAAGATGGTATTGTTAAGCACATGGAATGAGCCCCTTGTCTAGACCTCTGTGAGAAAGGAGATAAAACTGATGTCAGAGGCCCACTAATTTAAATAAAGCACAGAATGCCTAGCACAGTAAAGGGCTCAACATATGTTAAATATTACAACTTGAACACCCTAAGAAATCAGTATCTACCCTCATCCTCGGGAGTGAAAAAAGACCACCAAGCCAGGTCTCTAACACTCTCAGTTTTAATTCCCACCTCAAAATACAAATCAGACACACACACACACCCAACCCCTCAAACCTTTCTCCAAGGCAGAGACCTTTGGCAAGGAGGCACCCACATCCTCACACTCCCCTCCACAGCAAAGAAACCCTTCAGAGTTCTACAGTTTTTTAAATAGGAAAATATGGGGACATTTACTACTGACTACTGAACCTGGTCCCTTACCACCCACCACATCTTTGGCATAAAGCTCTGCTTTGCTAGAGGAAGAAAGGCCTAGGGCTCTTTTCATTCAATTTCCAGAATTCAATTTTCCACTCAGGAAGAGGAAGAAAACTCAGGCCTCCGGGAATCCCTTCAATCCAGTGAAGGGGCTAAACCCACACACAACCTGGTACAAAGGCTACCTACCAATTATTTTTCTGCATTGCCCAGTTCTAGAAAGACCTAAGGTTGCTAACTTTTTTGTAACAAAGACTACCCACAGGGGCTGGAAGTCTCCTGAGTTAGTTGCATTGAGGGATTAAAGTACTTAAGGTTTTTGGTGAAGAAGGTATAGAATAATCCAACCTTATCAGGCCATGGCATGAAGAATGAGTAGGGGTGGATTGAAATCATGGACCAGTACTAAGGAGCTAGTTAATTAAGTCTACAGGGAAAGAGTGGTGGCCAGCTAGAATGGGAGCAAAATGGGAGGTCCCAGATTTACCCAGTGCTAGTACTATAAAGTACTAGTCTTACAAGCTGAGTTTAAGCAGGGCTGCTGGGCTTGGCTGCAAAAAATTCACAAAATTCACAAAACAGCCAGCTATCTCCCCATGCCTACCACCAGCCAAGCCTCCCCCACCTAGCCAAAATCAATGTCTTTAAAAAAAAAAAAAAGGTTTATTTTATTTATATGAGTATACTTTTAGCTGTCTTCAGACACATCAGAAGAGGGCATCAGATCCCATTACAGATGGTTGTGAGCCACCATGTGGTTGCTGGGAATTGAACTCAGGACCTCTGGAAGAGCAGTCAGTGCTCTTAACCACTGAGTCATCTCTCCAGTCCATCAATGTCCTTCTGAGAGACTCTTTGAGTAAAGCCAAGACCCTCTACTAGGCACTCTCGAGACATGTTAACCACCCAGTGACCTCTCTAGACAACAGGGTTCCTGGTAAGTGCAGGGACCAGGCTGTTCTCACAACAGGAAGCACAATGACTAGCTTTGGGCCTGGCCTCACCTAGACTCTTGTGAGGTCCTGCAAACCTCTGGCCTTTAGTTTGAGCCTTCCTGGGGGGCAGGGGAAGTGACAGAATAAGCAGCCTAGACATTACGGCTCTCAGAGGCCCTGAGGCTCTATTCTAGCAGATGAACGATTGTGAGAACACTGCCAGCCAGCCTGGCAACACCACCTTCCTTAGCCTTAGCTACACTAAAAGCTGATGTAGGTATAAGAGAAAGGAAGGAAAAAAAAAAAAAAAAAAAAAAAGCCGGGCGTGGTGGCGCATGCCTGTAATCCCAGCACTTGGGAGGCAGAGGCAGGTGGATTTCTGAGTTCGAGGCCAGCCTGGTCTACAAAGTGAGTTCCAGGACAGCCAGGGCTACACAGAGAAACCCTGTCTCGAAAAAAAAACCAAAAGAGAAAGAGAGAGAGAGAGAGATAAAACCTCATCCCAAACAAGGGTGTGAGGTCCTTATGTGCCTAGCTACAGTTAAGCATGACATGAATCTCACAATCCTTAAAGTCAAATGAGTTCCTTTCACTGGTCCCATTATTTAAGGAAGGAAGGAAGGAAGGAAGGAAGGAAGGAAGGAAGGAAGGAAGGAAGGAAGGAAGGAAGGGAAAAGAAGAGAAAAGAAGAGAAAAGAAGAGAAAAGAAAAGAAAAGAAAAGAAAAGAAAAGAAAAGAAAAAAGAAAAAGAAAAAGAAAAAGAAAAAGAAAAAAATCAATTCATGCTGAAAGTGTTTGCCAAGGTCAGAGTTGTTAAGCAGCAGGACATGATCTGGAGTGTGTGTCCTAAAGGTTATCCTTAACCACCATGTAACAGTGGGAATGAAGCCAGGAACCATGAAGGTCTAATGGCAATGGCCTCGGGTGCCAGTGACCACCCCTCCAGTCTTCCCCAAGTCCTCCACCACAGACTTTGCCCCAGAAAGGCTCCTCAGCCAGATTTTGGACTAGAACATAGGGTTCTACCTTACCCCACCCAGCCCAGACCTCTGACTATTGAAAGGCAGTAAAGCTATAGGAAGGGAGTGACATACCTGTGCCTCTCCCTCCCAAGCCAGCCTGGGTAGAGTCAAGTCAAAACCTAAAGATAGACAAGTTTGTCTTTGTCCCATCCCTACAAACCTAAGCAACTCTCCAACAGGTTTCTCTACAGGGTAAAAAGAATGTCCAATTAGCATCCATACCTTATATGTGGCTTTGGCGGCCACTTCTCAGAGGTCTTCGTCTACCCTGTCCCTCCCATCCAGTCCCCAGGTCTGCAGATAAAACACAGGAGGGGCTGTGGGCAGGAGGAGGTGGGCTTCAGAAGGTCAGACTGTCTTTGAAACCCTGCAGAAAAGCTGCAGGGCAACATCCAGTTTGTAGTACAGTGCATCAATCAGTCCTCGGGCAGAGGGCAGGCCAGGAAGCAGCCACGTGATCTCTGCCAAGCCAGCCAAGCCCAAAAAACTATCTTTAGCTTGTGGTGACCCATGCATTCAGTGTTCCCACTCCTGCCCAAACAGGGACCATGCAGCCCAACCAACGGTGGTTGTAGCCACCCTGACAGCTGGTACCAGTCCCTGAAGACCTACCCAAGAGCTGATTAATGATAAAAGGTTGAAATCCAGCTCCCGCTGGGGCTGGGTGGTGGGGGCGGCGGCGGCGGCAGCAGCGCACGCCTGTAATCCCAGCACTTGGGAGACAGAGGCAGGCGGATTTCTGAGTTTGAGGCCAGCCTGGTCTACAGGGTGAGTTCCAGGACAGCCAGGGCTACACAGAGAAACCCTGTCTTGAAAAACCAAAAAAAAACCAAAAAAAGAAAGAAAGAAAGAAAGAAAGAAAGAAAGAAAGAAAGGAAGAAAGAAAAAAAGAAAGAAAGAAAGAAAGAAAGAAAAAGAAACCCAGCTCCCTGATTGGCCTTTTCTGAAGAGCACACTGGACTCTAGTCAAATCAGCAACTATCACCTTCAGCCGCACACTGGCTTATGCAAAGACTGAGTATCTTCTAATGAGACACCACCAATTCCCTTCCAAAGTATGTTACCAGCTACCTTCTAGTTCCCAGCAAACAGAAAGAGACTTCCTTCACACAGAGTATATGCTCAAGCAAAGTGGCTGATCCTTCCTTCACTATAGTACAGTCTCGGTGAGGTCTCCTCAGGAGCCCCCTCCTCTACCGCTGCCCACAAAAAGATAGCATGTAGAAAGCAATTCTAGACCAAGTTTAACTTAGCCTGTGGTGTCCGGGATTCCAAGGGTCCACGACACCTAAAGTGCCTGCATCTGAAAACATCTCCTTCGGGCAGGATGGACCATTATCATTACCAGCTCATACACCCTACAAGTGTCAAACTCAAAAAAGGGGGTATCTTAATGACAGTTAAGTTAAGGAAACCAAAGCTCAAAGAAAGAAGCTCACTCAACTAGCAGGTAGCAGAGGTAAAACTAAAAGAAAACCCAGCACACTCTGCCTCACAAGTAGGTCATGGGTCTTAGAGAGGAACTGCTGAGGACCCTACAAATGCAGGTCCCCAGCATCTAGGATGACACAACATCTTTGTGTCAGAAGTTCGCTGTAAATACCTACCAAACAGGGTACTTCTCAGCTGATAGGGTCAAGTGCAACCAGGCAGCCAGGCCACACAGCTGGCCTCTCACACCAATCTAAGCACCCGGGGCCAGTTTTGGCAAAGTGTTCAGTAGGTGAAACAGCGCAACAAACTCCCAAGCCATAGGCTTTGGTGTGAAGCCCACAAGACAGTACTATTCACCACGACCAAGCCTGAAGTGTTTCCCCTTGTCCCAACACTGGCTTATTGTTGTAAGAACAAACTGCAAAATTATACATGTTGATACTGGTTTAGCTAAGTCACTGTTTATTGGAGAAAGGATCTTTGAGGTCCCAGTTCAAATAGCTCAGGCTGGCCTGAATTCTCACTGGCCACCTGTTCAAAGATGCCTTTGAGGTACTGCACACTATCCCTTCCACAGGTGTGGAAGGGCTGCCTGGAGTGAATCGCCTCCACCTCCTAATTACTGATGAGTGTCACCTGTTAAATTTCATTTTTTGGGGGGTGGGGTGGGGGGCTCTCACTATGTAGTCCTGGCTGGTCTGTAATTCACAGAGATCCACTTCATGAGTTCTGGGATAAAGACAAAGGCATGCATCACTATCCTTACCTTCAAATTTCATTCCTGAAAACACTTTCATGAGCTATATTTCTGTGGCTTCCTAGGTCACTTCCAAGCCCACCCTGTTTCACAGGCAAAAGGGTGCTCTACTGCAAGCTGGACTCCACTGCCACTGTCCCCAACATGATGCTACCTAATAGAGATAATTTCTGTTTGGTGATGACCAACTGCTTAGAGCACTAAAACCTTTCTAATCATTGAAACAGAGTCTAGGAAATCTAGGTAGGGGTGACAGAGCTCAATGGCTGCAGCCTGGTGGTGGTGACCCACTCTAATCCCAGCACTTGGGATTATAGAGGCAAGGGATCTCTCTGAGGGCAGTCTGGTCTACAAAGTGAGTTCAGGAACAGTCAAGACTACACAGAGAAACCCTATCTCAAAAAATGATCGATGCATGGCATGGCACATACATACATGTAAGTAAAACCTTTATACTTATGAATAAAAAATAAGGGGGAGGAAGCCCTGCTTCAGCCTCTGCATGTGCAAACCACTTGAAGCTCAGTTTTTTTTGTTTTTTTGTTTTTTGTTTTTTTTTTTTTAAGACAGGGTTTCTCTGTGTAGTCCTGGCTGTCCTCGAACTCATAAATCCGCCTGCCTCTGCCTCCCAAGTGTTGGGATTAAAGGCGTGTGCCAACACTGCCCGGCCTGAAGCTCATTTCTACTGACCTAAATCTCAAGCAGTTGACAAATGGAAGAGGCCTTACTGTCCAAGAAATGACTTTTTACTGTCCCAATTACTGGAGTGGGTACACTGACACCTGAACCAACCTGTCCAACTAGAACTGAAGAGGAAATGAAAATACTCATTGCACCCTGAAGAGTTTGCAGCTTGTGAACAACCTGGGGGGGGGGGGTTTACACCAGCAGTGAATGGCTAGTGAAGCGGTGCTTGAGACATGAAGTTGCGCCTTCCCAGTGTAGAACTCTTTCCTAAATTGGGAAAACCAATTACTATCCCCAGGAAGCTGTGTGCACCCATTCCCACTCACAGGGTAGGGGAGCAGCAGCCTCACAAGGGAGCTAGAATGCTTGAATGGAGAAAGCAACCCCGGCTCCTGGAGGCCACCTGTTCAAATATGCCTTTGAGGTACTGCACACTATCCCTTCCGAGGATTTAGAAGGGCTGCCTAGAGTCAATCAGCAGGAAAGCAGGAAGCTCGCAAGTCCGAGGCTAACCTGAGCTACCATAGCAAGTCTGGAGCTAGCTTCAGCTACAATGAAACCCTGACTCAAAACAAACAAACAAACAAAACAACGAAACAAAAGGTGGAGGAGATCTTATTCCCATCCCAAACCAATCCCACCAACCATGTACCTATCAAGCCACTGGGTTAAAGGCACGAACTTTAATGCCTGTCTTTTGACTGTGCTAAACAACAGCTACCATTAATACACAAGGACTGGGCAGGTAGGTCAGAACTACCCCATACGTCTCATGTATTCACAATATGGTAAGCTTTAAGTGAGCATATCATCAACAACTGAAAAACTCAGATACATGAGCCAGGCAGGCGCACATTGAAACTGCAAGATATTCACTCACACGACTGTTACTGTGAAATAAGCTCAGGGAGGCACAGCGGCTCTTTTTTGTATCTTTGAGCAATTCTCAAATCTTTCAGGACCCAAAAAGAGGGAAAGGGGAAAAGTGTGGTTGGCAGGTAGCACACCGAAGTTACACCCAGTTAAATCTGAGTGTAGGATAGGCACTGAGAATTGTTAAATTATGTCCTATACAACACTCAGGACAAACCTAAATTACTCATAAAATTCAGTTATCTGAAGCCCAAACTTAACTAGTATTCTACGTTATTTGCTAAACCTGGATTGGGAGGGGGCTAAGGGGGGCAGCTGTGTTTGTTCAGGAGGTGAGAACCACTGCCTCCAGTCCAAACTCAAAGTGGGTTGGACACTTGGCAAGAACACCAACTACCGCAAGGGTGGGTGGTGGCCTACAGTCCTTCCAGGCTTCTCTCTATGGTATTTACTCCACACATTATCTCAAAGGCAGTCATCTGTCTTCCTTTGAAACTAAAGACCTTGGCCCGAGTTTCAAGTGTGGAAGAATTACCATCTGAGTTTTATCAGCATGTAGATTCTTCATTCTACTCTCTAGAACTTTCTGCTCAGAATGGTTGGAACAAGAATCTGCTGGGCATAGTGGTGTGTACCTGCAATCCCAACATTTGGGAGGCAGAGGCAGGCAGATGTCTGAGTTCCAGGATAGATCTACATAATGAGATCCTGTCTCCAAAACAAAAAACAAACAAACAAACAAAAAAAAAAAAAAAAAAAAACCAGAAGGGCTGGAGAGATGGCTCAGCGGTAAAGAGCACTGACTGCTCCTCCAGAGGTCTTGAGTTCAATTCCTAGCAACCACATGTTGCTACAGATGGCTCACAACCATCTGTAAGGGGATCCCATCCCCTCTTCTGGTGTGTCTGAAGACAGCTACAGTGTACTCATATAAATAAAGATAAATCTTGAAAAGAAAAGAAAAGAGAAGAGAAGAGAAGAGAAGAGAAGAGAAGAGAAGAGAAGAGAAGAGAAGAGAAGAGAAAGGGAAGCAGCAGCAAAAGAAAAAGCAGAAGCAGCAGCATTGGATAATATGACGCTGTCACCCATACTAACCAAACAGAGCCAAAGTGGGTAATTCTAAGGTAGTCTGGTACATGACTTGACGCTTACTTTTGGCTTTAAACCAAAGGATTAATTTGGCAGAGGTTACCCAGAATCACAGTTTGACATTTTAAAATCAGGGCTTCTTAAGCCAGGAGCAGGTAAGGCTAGATATCTATTCTAGTATTTCTCTCTCTCTCTCTCTTTTTTTTTAAAGATTTATTTATTTATTATATGTAAGTATACTGTAGTTGTCTTCAGACACTCCAGAAGAGGGTGTCAGGTCTTGTTACAGATGGTTGTGAGCCACCATATGGTTGCTGGGATTTGAACTCAGGACCTTCAGAAGAGCAGTCAATGCTCTTAACCACTGAGTATTTCTTTTTAGCTTACATTACTGGTATGCTAAACCTGGCTTCCATGAGGGGTCAGGAGGTGAGGTGAGGATCACTGCCTCCTGTCTATTAGAAGCTCTGTATATTAAGAGCTTCTAAAATTAATACTAATAAGATGGTGGAGCTGTGCGCCTGGGGGTAGTGACACACACCTTTAATACTAGCACTTGGTAGGAAGGCAGAGGGTTCTCCTAATTGAGGCCAGCCTGTTCCAGGACAGCCAGAGGTACACAGACAGACTCTGTCTCAAAAAAAGAAAAAAAAAAAAAAAGAAAAAAAAGAAAAAGAAAAGAAAACTATGGTGGCACTGTTACAGAAACAGACCCTCCCAACTTTGACACTCAATTAGATTCCAGAGCAAAGACCAGTGTGAAAAAGCTTCTCTTGACATTTGTGGAAATATGGCCACTGAGATATACAGTGCCGTGGCATTTCTGTGGCCCAAGGATCAAATACAGGTAGAGGCAGTTTCTTTCCAGACCTCAAAGATTCACCTAGGGAGGTGTGCGGTGCTGCAATCTCCAGTTGTAATAAATTCCCTTCCACAGAGAAAGAGCCTGGTCTCCAAGGCTGCTAGGGGCTTACACTTTCAAAAGAGTAAGTTTAATGACAGGAGCCTAGAGTCAAGGAAGAAGAATTAACAACCAGTCTGTGCTTTAGCCCCTGGAACAAAGAATGGTGAGGCTGAGAAGCCAAAGCCTTCTGGAGCTGAAGGTCGTAAGAGACACAAGGTCACAGGGAGTAAATCTGGGCCAGGTTTGAGGTTTAGCTTCATACCAACCTCCCGATGGTGGCTGTCCAATGAGAATGAAAGCTCAGGGCTGGAAAGATGGCTCAGTGTTTAAGAGCACTGACTGCTCTTCCAGGGGGTTCTGATGCCCTCTTCTGGTGTTTCTGAAGACAGTTACAGTGTACTCATATACATAAAGAAAAATAAATAAATAATATAAGAAGGGGGGAGAGAGGGAGGGAGGGAGGGGGAGAGAGAGACAAAGAGAATGAAAGCTCTAAAAAGCCACTGTCCTGTCGGGTGTGGTGGCGCACGCCTTTAATCCCAGCACTTGGGAGGTAGAGGCAGGCAGATTTCTGAGTTCGAGGCCAGCTGGTCTACAAAGTGAGTTCCAGGACAGCCAGGGCTACACAGAGAAACCCTGTCTCGAAAAACCAAAAAAAAAATAAATAAATAAAAGCCACTGTCCATCTGTATCATCCTTAGAGCTAGTTTCCACCTTCTCTTCCCTCCAAATCTGCTGTTCACCTACTCAATGCCCATGTCTGAGTCCCTTAAAATAAAGGTTATTACTGTTTGTTTACTAAGCACTTACTCCAGAAAAATCAGGCCTCTTGGAGTAAGTCTTTATGCATTACCTTTACAATCCACACAGTAAAAGACCCCATTTTAGAAGAAGTTCAAAGCTAAAGCCAAAGAGCACCCAGTAGGAAAGTATGTGACTCCAAAGATCTGAAAACATGGGCAACAAAGGCAACAAATGCCAGCATTTTATTTAATGTCTCCAAACTTCACACTCAAGCCAGGAGGTGTTTTGTTGTCATTATTTATCTGCCTTGAGACAGTCTCTCAATGCAGCCCTGACTATCCTGAAACATACTGTGTAGGACCAGGATGACCTGAACTCCCAGAGATCCTCTTGCCGGATCCAGATTGACTCCTGAATGCTGAGATTGAAGTGTGTACCACAACACCTTGCTATGTTTTCAAGTCTTACAAAAAATGAAACCACTCACCAGAAATTCAGCTCTCTGAAATTATCTCATCTACAGGGGGAGAGGGGTTGTAGTTAGAGGGCTAGGCACTGTCAAAGCTCTTGTTAAACAGCAAGGTCTTGGGTTCAAGTAAAAACTAAGTTCCTAGATAATTTTTCCTCCAGGAGCAAAATTGAGACACAGATGGTGCAGGAAGCTGTAGAGACCACAGATCAAAATGTCAAAAAAGGAGGCAAGAAATGGGAAGGTTTAAAAAAAAATGCCAGGCAGGATGTGCCCTGGGAGAATTGAATGGGGGATGTTACCTTTCCTTACCCTTAATGACCAGGACTAAGTACCTCCTCACCTACCACCACTACATCTATCTCACTAGAGCAAGCTGCTGTGGAGTATGAAGGATTATGACTTTCCAGACTTGTCTCAGTAGTGAACGGGACCACAGACGTGGCTCAGGGATAAGCCCCTCTCCCAAAGCTCCTTAGGCTCTAGGCTGAGTTTGCCAGCAAACTGTTTTTGAGATCCCAGGCCTGGGCTCCTGCCAATAGTGAACTGGAAGTTCCCAGTCCAGCATGAGATTTTTATCTTTAGCCTACCTGTGACTGGCTCAAGCTACTGCCTGGTACTACTCTAAAGAATCTCAGGCTCAAGAAAAGTCTGGGGGGTCTATGTCTGTCATAGGGAGAAAGGCAGCAGCCGCCAATGTGAGTACCTACAACTCCAGTCAGCAATGAATGAGCTGAGCAGTGCTCTTCTCTGAAGTATTTGAGCATATGATGTGCTGGGTACTGTGAAAAGGTAATGGGCCACAATTAGGAACTGGTATGAGCTGACAAAGCTGACAATGGGATCAGTGCTATCTCCATCCAAGGACCACTCTGCCCTACAAGACTTAAAACTCTAGGCTTGGGCTCTTCCCAAGAGATGAAAAGCCAGAAAGAACAAATGCAGAAACCCAAGTCAAGGACTCTGAAGACCTGGATAGTGGTTGACAAGCTGCTTGGTACTGGTTTGTCCTAGATCATCTGTCCCTGCCACCAGCAGGGCAAAGTAGCTGGTAGGCCACTGCAGCCTCAACAAAGGAGCTCCAGGGAAAGCAAAGTATGCCAACTCTTGATCCCTGGGTACACTTGAGAGGTTTGGTTTCTTTAAAAATGTATTTATTTATATGGGTGCACTTACTATAGCTGTCTTCAGACACCCCAGAAGAAGGCATAGGATCATTACAGATGGTTGTGAGCCATCGTGTGGTTGCTGGGAATTGGGTGCTTTTAACCTCTGAGTCATCTCTCCAGCCTGAGGTTCGGTTTCTTTTCTTTTTTCTTTTCTTTTTTTTTTTGGTTTTTTGAGACAGGTTTTCTCTGTGTAGTCCTGGCACTCACTCTGTAGACCAGGCTAGCCTCGAACTCAGAAATCCACCTGCCTCTGCCTCCCAAGTGCTGGGATTAAAGGTGTGCGCCACCACCGCCCGGCCTGAGGTTCAGTTTCTTAAAAAACCCAGTTATGAGCCGGGCGGTGGTGGCGCACGCCTGTAATACCAGCACTCTGGGAGGCAGAGGTAGGCAGATTTCTGAGTTCGAGGCCAGCCTGGTCTACAGAGTGAGTTCCAGGACAGCCAGGGCTACACAGAGAAACCCTGTCTCGAAAAACAAAAACAAAAAACAAAACACACACACACACACACACACACACACACACACACAAAAGGGTTAGAAGGGAGGTAGAGATGAAAGAACCCAACAAAATAGCAAAAAAGCATGCAAACACCTGTTGATTCTTGCCAGCTTGCAGACTTGGTTCACAGTGGCAGGTATGATGGCGATAACCAAGAATGAGCTTGAGTCAAGTCTGGAGAAGCACAGATGGCCTTTTGCCGCCCTCCACTGATTTCTTCTATAGTGACTTCCAAAGCCAAATTAGGCTGTGGGAACTCTGAGAAGGCAGCAGGTCTGTATGGAAGAACACTGGTACTGCAAGGTAGCAAAGGTAAGAGGTATGCCAGGTTTCTCTCAGCCAGGGCAGGGTCATGTGCCCAGGTGAATTCTGACTCTGTGACCTCTCACTGAGCTCAATGAGCCAAAAGGGAGGTGAAGAGTGAGAGCCACAGGTGTGTGTACTTCCTACAGCTCTCAAGCACTGACTAGATAGAGTTCCTGCCTTCCTTCTCCCAAGCCTCTGCCTCCCAGAATGCTGGGATTACAGGCTACATTGTATTTCTAAAAGGCAATACTGGTTTAGAAAAAAGACATAATCCTCTTAGTGCTTACTAGTACTCATGGTGGTTGGTGGGACACAATGCCAAAGTTTTCCTTTTGCTAAAATCTATTTGGGGGGCTGGAGAGATGGCTCAGTGGTTAAGAGCACTGACTGCTCTTCCGAAGGTTCTGAGTTCAAATCCCAGCAACCACATGGTGGCTTACAACCATCTGTAATAAAATTTGATGCCCTCTTCTGGTATGTCTGAAGACAGCTACAGTGTACAG
This sequence comes from Apodemus agrarius, assembly GCA_964023405.1. Lineage (NCBI taxonomy): Eukaryota > Metazoa > Chordata > Mammalia > Rodentia > Muridae > Apodemus > Apodemus agrarius. The sequence continues at coordinate 42,093,373 of OZ030015.1, read as the reverse complement.
TATATAATAAATAAATCTTTAAAAAAAATCTATTTGGACATTTTTGATGAGTTATTGCCTGATTTTTTTGGGGGGGGGTGTTTTTTGTTTTTTGTTTTTTGTTTTTTTTTTTTTTTTTTTTTTGGTTTTTTGAGACAGGGTTTCTCTGTATAGTCCTGGCTGTCCTGGAACTCACTCTATAGACCAGGCTGGCCTCAAACTCAGAAATCCGCCTGCCTCTGCCTCCCAAGTGCTGGGATTAAAGGCATGAGCCACCACAGCCCGGCACCTGACTGATTTTTAAGAGATTTTCCACTTCAAAGCTAAAAGGCCCAGTACATAATTGTTGGTGGCCCAAAGAACATCCTAAAACCTGGAAAGCCAGCCCATCCTTCCTACCCTTCAGACCAACCAGGTCCCAAGGTTACCATCCCAATCCTTCTAGCACATCTGCATGGCCCTAACGTGTAACTAAAAAGAACAGCTCTTGAGAAAGAAAGGCCAAGTCTCCGTGGCAGGATCTAAAGTTCCCGGGGCTTGGCTCATACCCACTAGTCCTTTGCCCAGAGAGACCAACCTGCCAAAGGGGAAGTGGGGCCTCCAGGCTGAAGCTTGAAGGTAAGTTTTAGGTCCCTTCCTTCCAGAAACAGCTTAAGTTTTGTAGGAAGTTTAGTCTGGAAGAACACAGGCTAGGCAACAACAGATATGTTACTGTCTCTGGAGTCATGTGTGATAGGCAAACCTCAGCTACTCACTAATTACTGCGCAACATTCCTTAAGTTAATTTCTGGCTGGGCGGTGGTGGCGAACGCCTTTAGTCCCAGCACTTGGGAGACAGAGGCAGACAGATTTCTGAGTTAGAGGCCAGCCTGGTCTACAGAGTGAGTTCCAGGATAGCCAGGGCTGTCTTGAAAAACAAAAGGGGAAAAAAAGTTAATTTCTGAATCTCTTAGAGCTTCATTTTCTTGTAAGGCTCAAATTCAGAATTATGGTAAAACTGAATGGAGAAAGCGAATGGGGTGTGGATGGGGGCTCAGAATTCTGGTCTGATAAGCATTCAAGAAGTAAGGATATGCCAGGCGGTGGTGGCTCATGCCTTTAATCCCAGCACTTGGGAGGCAGAGGCAGGTGGATTTCTGAGTTCGAGGCCAGCCTGGTCTACAGAGTGAGTTCCAGGACAGCCAGGACTACACAGAGAAACCCTGTCTCGAAAAACAAAAAAGAAGAAGAGGAGGAGGGGGAGGAGGAGGAGGGGGAGGAGGAGGAGGAGGAGTAAGGATACTCCAACTCTGACCAGAATCTCTAGGGCAACCTCATCACTCATAAAGCAGATCTAATGAATTAAGATCTGACAGAGGCACAACAGCTTGGCTACATCTGTATACAACACCCACTGAGAATGAGAAAAAGCCAAAGTCAGAACTGGTGTTTCTGCGCTTTCATCTCAGCCTGCTCTGGGCCCACTGATAAAAAACATCTTATCTAGCTGGTCAAAACCCACAGCAAGGTCCAGCATGGTGGCAAATGCCTTTAATCACAGTACCTGGGAGGCCTCCAAGTTAGTCTGGCCTGCATTGAGTTCCACTGCAAGCTGGGCTGCATTTTAACACTGAGAGGATCAACCCACAGCAGTCTCTGTCCTGGACAGGTACCTCCACAGTTCAGAACACATGTATTGCCAGGACTTGCAGCCCCTCTCTCTGCCCTGTCCCTGCTGGTATCCTATGCCACCCATCCACATCTTAGTCCACCTCCACCCAGCAGGGGCATGACAACAGCAAGTCAAAGTAGAGAGATACCAACCAGCTCAAGAAATCCAGAACCAAAGAAACCACTGCCCCTTTTGTCTGACTGGCGTGGCACCACTATATCAGCTCCTGAGCACTTGAGATGTGAAGAGGAAGTAAAAAACAGCAGCCCACGGGAAAACAGTGAGTTGGTTAAAAAAAAAAAATCAGAAAGGGGTGGGGGGACAAAGAAAGAGAAGCGGGAGGCTAACTGACAACCCGTTTGACAAGTGTGCATCACATCACATCCCTCTGATGAAAGTCACTCTCATAATAAATAGCTCTGAGAAGGAAGGCAAGAGGACAGACTCCACTTTCCCACTGCCTACAGAGTGTTCTACATCCACCAAGCCCAAAGCACAAAGCTTCACTGGGACCCCACCAGGGCCCCCATCCCCCACCCCTGCCTGACACTCAGTCAAGATACTGGCGTAGCAAGCTGGGCAGTGGTGGCGCATGCCTGTAATCCCAGCACTTGGGAGGCAGAGGTAGGCAGATTTCTGAGTTCTAGGCCAGCCTGGTCTACAGAGTAAGTTCCAGGACAGCCAGGGCTATACAGAGAAACCCTGTCACGAAATACCAAAATCCAAAAACAAAACAAACAAAACAACAACAACAACAAAAAACAAACAAACAAAAAAAAAGATACTGGTGTGGCTGAAGCCAAAGGCTGGAACCACAGACCTCCTGCAGGAAAGAGCCTGCAGAGGGTTAAAGGGCACCTTCCCAGAGAGCCTGTCAGAAGTACCATCAGAGCAACAGAGAATGTGGGTTGGAGCTTTTCTACAATTATTTAAATGGAAAAAATTTTTTTTGAGGCCCACCAGGTCCTAACTATAAAAAAGACACAAAGAATCTAGGTAGGCAGACACTCTAAACCCAAACATGACCAGAAAACAGGCTGCATCACCTTTCCTGCCTCAATCCTTCTCTGGAGCTTGACTTGACAGCACATACCTGAGGAGAGAGGATCACAGATTCTAAGTCAGACTGGGTTACCCAGAGAGTTCCATGTTAGTCTAGGTTACACAACTATATCCTATCTTAAACAAAAAGCAGGAGGCAAGATTAAAAATCAATTCCTGCTTGGCATAGTGGCACTTGCTTCTAATTCCTAATGACAGCATTCAGGTGAGGCAGAGTATTCAAGGTCATCATCAGATGCATGGTGAGTTTGGGGATAGCCTGAGTTACATGAGATTCTACCTCCATCTTTATATCCTCTTTGGGACTGAAGGGCCAGTTGAACACTTAGTAAATGCTTCTGGTCAATTCTATGGCTCTTAGCCTTTTGCTCCTTTTTTCCTACCCCTTGCTGTTTCTTTTTCGCTTAAGATCCATTTTATTTTGGCCAGGCAGTGAGGGCTTGCATTTTTAATCCCAGCACTGGGCAAGCAGAAGCAGGTGGTTCTGGGTTATATAGATGAGTTCCAGTACAGCCAGGGGTACATAAACTGTCTCAAAAGAAAACAACAACAACAAACAACAAAAAAACCAAACCCGGGCTGGAGAGCACTAACTGCTCTTCCTAGAGGTCCTGAGTTCAAATCCCAGAAACCATATGGTGGCTCAGAACCATCTATATCTTCTGGTTTGTCTGAAGACAGCTACAGTGTACTCATACATAAAATAATTCTTTAAAAAATAAACAAGAAAAATAGAAATGACGTATTTCATTTTAAATCATGTGTTCACATTCGTGCATGTATACTGAGTGCAGTGCCCTCAGAGGCTAAGAGGACATTAGATACCTTGGAGCTAAAGTTACAAAGATCATGAACCAGCACGTGGGTGCAAGAAACACATCTGGGGTCCTCTGCAAGAGCAGCCAAGTGCTATTAAGTGGTTGAACCTTCTCTCCAGCCCCACACATTTCCTAACTTGCAGTTATAAACTTGCAGATTACATTCTGCTTTGACAGAAGGCAAAAGGAAAATTTTCTGTTGAAATCTCACTTGAATACCATGATTCAAGTCCTGTTTTAGATCAAACAAAACAACTTTCTGAACTGCTTAAAATCTATAAGAAACAGAGCTAAAAAAACAACTCCCCCCCCCCCCAGACAGGGTTTCTCTGTATAGCCCTGGCTGTCCTGGAACTCACTCTGTAGACCAGGTTGGCCTCAAACTCAGAAATCCTCCTGCCTCTGCCTCCCAAGTTCTGGGATTAAAAGAGTGTGTCACAGCTGCTCAGCTCACTGAAAACAACTTTTAACCCTTACTTAATCTTGTAATTTTGGCTCAATCCTTTTCCGGAACATTTTTTGTTTGTTTGTTACTAAGTATCAAAATGGGGGAAAGGAGAAGGGAAGCAAGGAATGAATGTCCTACAAGTAGCTCCTTCTGCAGATCTAACAGTTTCCTGCAGGCCTTTCTGCTCCCACCTTGCTCCCCACTCAACACTCTCTACATATATGCTATAGTGTTACTGCTCTCCAGCTTCCACAACAGAGTGCAGAGTCACCTGTAAATCTGAGCCCTCCTCATCTACACAGGCCCTCTGTCCTTGGAGGATCCTGACTGCACTCTCTGGCTAGAATGATCACTCAGATCATGCCAACACCTTAACAACCCCTGACCAATACTTCCCTATGAAAATTGATCCAGGCCGGGCAGTGGTGGTACATGCCTTTAGTCCCAGTGCTTGGGAGGCAGAGGCAGGCAGATTTCTGAGTTTGAAGCCAGCCTGGTCTACAGAGTGAGTTCCAGGACAGCCAGGGCTACACAGAGAAACCCTGTCTCGAAAAACAATAACAAAATCTTAAGAAAATTGATTCCAGAGTAGCTGGGATAACTGGACTGTATACCACACCCTCAAGATGGCTGATTCTTTGAGCTGCTGTTTTGGAAGGTGATGTTAGGCTGGAAACGATAATTGGTAGTTCACTGCTTCCCTGTGAGAATGTAAACAATGAAGCCAGGCTTCTCGGTATAGTGCACAGCAGAATTCCTAGAGCCTAACTCTTAGTAGGCTGTTCAAATTGATGGGAGCCAAGCAGTTCCTGTCACACAAAGGTTAGGTTTAAGCCATGGGGCCTGTCTGAACAAGCCTGAAACACTGGAATACTAGTGTGCCTCTTAGGTCTGCCTCTGTTCTGCTAAATTGACTAACTCTTGGACCCCAGCTTCTATCAGCTCTAGGTTCAAGTTCAGGCCTGAAGAGGATTTCTCATGAATGACCAAATTGAACTAGACACCAGATATAGGAATCCTCCCAAGTGCCTATCACTGCCTGCTGCAGAGTACTCACCACCTGGGCAGTCCACCTTACCAGAACACGAACCAGAAGCCTAGATCACAATGCCATATACCTAAGAGTCGCACTGTCTTAGTGTAGCTCTGAGGAGGAAAAGCTGGTCTGATCTGAATAGGAGTCTCTGAATGAGATCTCAACAATCAGGGTCTTAACTTCTGAATCAATTGATATAGTGAACTTAGTCCTAATGGGAAAGTCTTAAAAGACCTTGTGACTCAACCACTTCCATTCACAGGAAGCAGGAAAGGAAGTGGGGAAATTCAGTTAAGTTGCCCAAGTCTTTCAGTGAGATGCACAGCTGAGGCTAGCAGCTCTTCCAATCTCCCTACCACATTTCTTACCCTCCCTGCTACAGGGAGCTCGGGACAGCAGTGCTGGGAGGAGCCTCTGTCCAGAGAAATGCTCCAAAGAGCCCTGGCTCCCTTCCCTAAACAACAGGAACACACTGCACAAGGCTTCTACTCACGATCTTTCTTTCCCTTTCCCACTGTGATAGTTAACACCTGTATAGTCCTTCTCACACCTACAAGATAACAGGGGTAACAAGGGGTTTTAACAGACTGAAACCAATGATGCTATTTATATACCCAGTCCACAGGAGGGGACAGAAAAGGAAAGGCTACCCAGAGCCTAACAGAACAATTTCCTTGGCAAGTTCATCCTCGGCTTTGCTCCAGGGCCTCAGGCCACAATGCTCTTGGTATCATGTCTTCACCACAAGGCTCTTCTTTGGCTCATACCTTGGAGAGAACACTGTCCCTTCCTTTTTATGATGAAGCCTAATATGTGGACCCACAGACCTCATCTTAGGAAAAAAGACTAGTGAAGGATGCAAACTCAAGGCCTGCAGGGTCTAGCAGTGGGTTGCAAGTAGACAACTACTGGCCAGTAGTCCAGACCATGTCCCTCACCCAGAGTCACATGCAATTCAGCATAGCTTTATATATTGCTCTTAAATAAAAAGACAATTATCCATCTTATTTAATAGCAAAGTTGGATATCCCTAAGCTTAAGACAGACAGACAGACAGACAGACAGACATAGTCTGTTACATAGACTTTTTTTCTGGGGGCGGGTCTTTTGAGAACATAGTTCTGGCTGTCTTAGAGTTAACTGTGTACACCAAACTAGCCTCAATCGCAAAGAAAACTGCCTGCCTCTGCCTCCTAGAGGCCAGGATTACAGGGGGTCCTGTGTGCCACCATACATAACCTCATTTTCCCAATTTTAAAATACAGATGGTTCCTCCTTTAAAGTGTTCTTAAAGCAAATAAATTGAAAACTGTCAGGAAACAAAAGTGGGCATGAAATATAGACACAGGCAGACACTTTGTGACTTTTTTTCTTTCTTTTTTTTTGGTTTTTCGTGACAGGGTTTCTCTGTGTAGCCCTGGCTGTGTAGCCACTGCCCGGCCTTTTTTTTTTCTTTTTAACACAGAATTTCCTTTCACAAATCCTGGCTGGCCTAGAACACCCTATGTAGACCATGCTTATTTCAAATTGTAACAGACACATCCACCTGCCATTGCTGTCCAGACTTGTTTGTTTGTTTTTGGTGTGGCTTGTAGCCCCACCTAGCCTGGTTCTTGCTACAGTATCTCAGGCTGGCCTCAAGCTCATGATAATCCTTCTACCTCCATTCTCGACATCTAGGATTAAAGATTTGCACCACCACACCATCACACTTCTGACCTCTTTCAGATAAAAGACCCACCATAGCAAATTTATCTTGCTTACTTAATTTGAAGGTAGGGGAGACACTGACAGCTAATAGAGCCTAGAAATCTTCTGAATCAAAAGGTTCTTCAGAGCCGGGCATGGTGGCACACACCTGTAATCCTAGCACTTGGGAGGCAGAGGCAGGCGGATTTCTGAGTTTGAGGCCAGCCTGGTCTACAGAGTGAGTTCCAGGACAGCCAGGGCTACACAGAGAAACCCTGTCTCGAAAAACAAAACAAAACAAAACAAAAAAGGTTCTTCAGGAAATCACCACCTAACTATTCAATAGTTACTGGGGGGAGGGGGGGACTCAGCACCTGCTACATACACTTGGGGACACTGTTCAAAGTTACCAACTGACCAAACCAAAATCCATTAATGCTCCCCCACACCTACACCAAAACTTAACCATAAGTTTTGGTGAGATGATAGGAGTCTGCAACAAATCTGAGGCTGTAGAAAGAAACCAAAGCACTAGACAATACTACCACTAAGAACCCAGGTTCATCTACCACTGAAAAATTCCAAGAGCCACCATTTGGGGGCAGGGGAAGGAGGCATGAGATGGCTCAGCAGGTAAAGGAGAACGGACTTCAATCCCTGAGACACACACAGTAGAAAACACCAACTCATCTAAGTTGTCCTCTGACCCCAAAACACAGATTGGGCAGGTGAGGACACGTGCACACACCCCACCTCCATTTGGGCTTCTTACAAGGTTCTTAAGTTCACCTCTATGATAAGCCAGCAGAAGGCAGGGACAGGAGGAAAACCAGTTAAAAGATGTGACAGGAACTATATCTTCCTTTCTATGCACAGGTCCAAATTCTAGGTATCAAGTGATAGAAGATGCTGGGTCATGAGAAGAATGGCTTCAACAATATCCTCTGTTAAGCAAAATAAAAGGCCAAATTCAAGGCCTCAAGAGTAACCCAGTTTCTGGGCTAGGCTCCTGCAAAGCTCTCACACACTCTCAGCTAAACTCCCCTTCACCTACTGGTCCTTGTAGGTGAGTGCCATGGTTTGAATACAATGTCCCCTACAGACATGGCAAATTTTAGATGTTAGAAATGCTTTAGGAAGTGGAGACTGAGCTGGAAATAGGTGACTGGAAATGTGCCCAGTCACCTATTTCACCATATTCACCAGTCACTCTTCATTCCCAGGAGGTGGCAGTCTCTTCCTCTACAGACCCCTCCTGTCCTGTGTTCACCCTATCTCACACCAAAGTAACCCAGTCTCAAGACAGAACCCTCTGAAACCCGGAGTCCAAGCACCTCCCATCTAAGTTGTTCTGCAACTGAAGGGCCCTGCAAAGGAGGATTCTATCTTTGCAACCCCTCCCAATTTTAGTAATATATTCATTCATTCATTCATTCATTCATATTCATCCCCCCCCACACACAGGGTTTCTCGGTATATCCCTGGCTGTCCTGGAACTTACTCTGTAGACCAAGCTGGCCTCAAACTCAGAAATCCGCCTGCCTCTGCCTCCCAGAGAAGGGGCTGGAGAGATGGCTCGGCGATTAAGAGCACCGACTGCTCTTCGGAAGGTCCTGAGTTCAAATCCCAGCAACCACATGGTGGCTCACAACCATTTGTAACTAGATCTGACACCCTCTTCTGGAGTATCTGAAGACAGCTATAGTGTACTTACATGTAATAAATAAATAAATGTTTAAGGAAGGAAGGAAGGAAGGAAGGAAGGAAGGAAGGAAGGGGAAAACCAAACACCAGGGCACAACTACCTGAATAGAGCTGACAACTAGGTTCTGGGCTGAAACAAAGCCCACCTCCGAGGCCAGCCTTGTCAGGAAGACACTCAGCAGCCGCTCTGTTCCTGAGCACAGGTATTAATTCAGCTGCATTCAGCCACATAGAAAACCACACCTGGGAACCATCCAAGGGTTGTGCTGCAAAGTGGCTGGGAAGCAGTATAACATGTGGGGCTGGCTCCTTTTTGTAATCTGGGAATGGTAGTCCAAAGGATCAGAAATGAAACCCAAACATTTATCTTAAAGTAAAAAGTTCTGCTAAAGTTGTCTTGTAAAAGGAAAAATCTGGCCACATCTCTTTTTCACTTAAAACCCCATAAGGCTCCCCATGGACTTCTGCTAAATTGGGACCTGGCACTCCTATGAAGCAGGACTGCCCACCTTTTTAGTTGGCTATACTCCAACCACAGGAAATTCAGCTCCTTGAGCCCCACCCTGCTGCTCTCAAGCAAAAATGAAGTGATCACTGGCTTTGCTCAGCAACCTCATTCATCCTTCCCATGTCAGCTCAGCCCTGTTCCCCAGCAACTCTGAGCTGAATGCACCACACATGCTCTTCCCATGTGGTGCTTTTTTTCACACTGAACTTTAGGTGCATGTCCTCATATCTACTATAGTATCTTCAACATCTCACACATAGCAAACCCACAAAGCACACCACCCATCCACCTGGTCATCAGTATGTGTTCAGTGAGCTGCCACTAGAACCTGTCGACCTTGTGTTAGGGACAGCTTAACCAGAGACAAAACTGAAAAAGACAAAGCAGGATCAGAGAATGGGAGTGCAATCCAAGACCAGGGTTTCTAGACTGTGCAGGGTGGTCGGGGAAGGCTTCACCATAACATCAATTCAGAGGAAGAGCAGTCCAGTACCAAAGGCCCAAAGCAAAAGCATACCAGACACCCTACAGTCACTCCTGGGAAGTAAGAAAGTGGTATCTGGTGCATGACAGGTAGGGTACTCAGCTCAGGAAATCTTAGGACTCCTCAGGCTAAGGACTCTCGTTCTGAAAAGCCAGAGGGTTCTGAGCAGGAGTTAACAGTAAAGCTGCTGGGACAACAGCTGGGGCGAGTTCTAGTTCAGATCCTCGGTATAAAGAAATGTCTAGATCTATCTAGAAGCAATTTTTTTAAGGCCTGAAAAGAATTGTAGTGATGAATTAGATACACCTTGACAAAAACAGTGCATGATGGCCTCAAGTTTCTCTGAACACTTATAGCTGCCAAATCTCTCAGTCTGTTTTTCATATGGGATTCAGGTTAAGGAGCACCTGCTGAGACGAGACGACTGTTTTAAAGAGTAAAACAAATTTTAAAAACTATACATCCTGGCTACTGTAGGATGATACATGCATGGACCCCCACCCCCACCCCGGTCAACAGCAATAGTACCCCAGACTAAGATGAAGATGACTTTCACCACTGGGCCAGGTTTATATAATTCACCAGGAAGGCCCTTCCCCACACCTAGAGCTGAGTCAGTCCAAAGAATAAGCTAAATGACAAAGGTATCACATCAAGACTGTCCCTATTATTTCATGAAAACCCTCAAGGAGACACCTCAGGTCATCCACCACAGGAAGCTAACCATCTCAAAACTCACCAGACTCGTGGCTACTCATTCCCATTTAGGAAAGGCATGAAATAACCCCCACCCCCACCCCCACCCCCCGACATTCACCTCAGACTACACAAATCTAGTTATGGAATGAATCTTCCGGCTGTTAGTCAATTAATCCTGTGTGAGATGCTGTGCCATCAACCAGATCTTCAGAACTTCGGCAGCACTCCATGAGTCCTAACTGCACGAAGAATGAATGGAGAGGTTAGGCAAGCTAGGAAGGAAGGCAGAAAAGACAGGGAAGACATACTCAGCCCAGGTTCTAATTTAAATTTCTTTATCTTCTCCACTTCATTAGCTGTTATCAAAACCTCAGGCCTAGAAGGTTAAAGTCACCTTCTCTCCTGGCTACTTCCCTGAGATCACTCTGGACCAGTCAACAGAGGTCTGCGAGCCTGGACTGAAACCTTTCCAGAGCTCCAACACCTAATTACCCCTCTGATCTCCTCTTGGATTTTGTGAACAGGGGCACTCCCATCTGCCAAGCTCTCCATTTTTAAGAGGGCTTTGTGGTTTGGGGCACTGCTTCTCTCTCTGCTTGTTTCCCAGATGCTGAGTAACAGTGGAAAATGCTGACTCTGGCTTCGGACCCACTTCACACCTTGAGGGGTCAGCTAAGACTCAGTCTCTCAGGAGGTTCAGAATTCAAGAGAGTTTATGACTATCCCGTCCCCAAGAGCCAGAGTCACCTCCCCTCCCCGAAAAAGAATCCTAACTGTGCCTTCTCCTGAAGAGAAAGTGACATGAACTAAGGTGAGGAGAGTCTTAAGCTTCACTTACTCAAGCTGCACTAGCAGTTCTTAGTGCCTGTTTGCAATAACATAACCAACAAACTCAAAACAAGTGGATGACCATATACTCTTAACAGAAAGGATAACTTCCTAATAGAACCTAAAATTATTAAATCTCATTTATCACCAAAAGGACTTGTCTGGGAGTCTGTTTGCTTGAGACTAGATCTCATCCTAGCCAAGCTGACTCTTTCAGCCTCAGTATCTCTGTAATGGGAGCACAGACATGAGCCACCATATCCTGCTTCAAAACGTCTCATGAAGCCGGGCGTGGTGGCGCATGCCTGTAATCCCAGCACTTGGAAGGCAGAGGCAGATGGATTTCTGAGTTGGAGGCCAGCCTGGTCTACAGAATGAGTTCCAGGACAGCCAGGACTACACATAGAAACCCTGTCTCGAAAAAAACCAAAAACAAAAACAAAAACAAAAAAAACCAATAAACAAAAAACAACAACAAAAAAAACCATCTCATGGTCCATTTTGTTCAAATGAAGATCCAAACAAGATTCATTACCATGCATGACTGGACTTCAACCTTTTCATCTTTAACACTCCCCTTCTAAAAGTTTGCTTCTTTACTGATAAAAAGTGTACAGAATTTCTCATTAAACACTGGATAACCTCCATTGGCCACATACACATTTAATTCCAGTACTTAGATGGGGACTTCAAGGTCATCCTATTTTCTCAATGCACTGTGTGTGGGAGGTATTTCACAAGTGCTGCTATGAGCTTTCTACAACCATACAGTAAGGCCAATCACTCCACCACATGCCCTCCCAAGCTACCACCCTCAGTAAGTGAAACCTAGCTTTACAGGGTTTAGAGTCAAAACAGGAATTCCCAACCACATAGGTAGATTCGAAGACACGAACTTAAAGTTCCACTTTAATTTTGCTTTGGTGAGTGAAGTGGGCTTGGGGTTCTAACAGTGAGAACAGTTTTAACAGTAATTCTCTGCAAATGAAGAAATAAGTCAGAAAGACAATTACATATAAGTGGGATTAAGTGGGTTTAGGACACAACAACTATTTATCACGTAAGTAATACTGTTTTGTATTTCCGTGTGCATGGTCAAAGTACAACTTGCAGGTATCAACCACATGGGCCCTGAGGATCTGGCTCAGATCTTCAGGGTTAGAAGATGCCGGTGCCTTCATCTGCTGAGCCATTTCACTGGCCTCACTAAAATTTTAAACAGTGTTTACTACAAGCAATATTTATGGGCTCCTACTGTGTCTGACACACGTAATAAAAACTTTGTAAACATTTACCACCTTCACTTCTCACAACACTCCAAAAACTATTACCATTATCCTTCTTTAGAGGAGTAAATTAATAGTGGCTCAGAGAGGTACACAATTCCAAGGTTACCCAACAACTTAGAAACTTGGTAAGGGACCAAAAGTGCAAACCCAGTTTCCAGACCCAGAACTTTGAAGACCTAATGACACTGAGAAGCCCTGGTGATGACCAACTACCATAACAGCAGGAACAGAACAGGGTCCCAGGACACCATCAGTTAGCTGGCTTTGCAACCAGGACTGCAAACATCAGCTCTATCTCAAAGAGACTCACACAAACAGAAATGAAGCACTAAGTCTCCGATTCTATCCCCAGCACAGGCACAATCTTCCCTCAATCTACCCAGTGAGAGGCAGATACACAACAAACTCACACAGGCCAGGTATGTGAGTTCTTGGGAGTGCTCCCCAGGGTCTTGGAGAGATGCAAATTAACTAAAGCTTACTTAAGGCAAATTAAAAGTTGATTTGGTAGGCATAGTAACTAATGCGTATAATCCTAACTTACAAAAGGCTGAGGCAAGATTATTGTCAGAAATTCAAAGGTCAGTCTGAACTACACAGTGAGTTCAAGGTAATGCTGTGCTAGAGTGAAACCTTAAAATTTGTCACAAAAAAACAAAAAACAAAACAAAAACAAAAACAAAACTGGGGCTGGAGTAATGGCTCAGTGGTTAGTAAGAGCACTGGCTGCTCTTCCAGGGGACCCAAATTCAATTCCCAGTACCCACACAACATCTTACAACTGCCTGTAACTCCAGTTCCAGAGAATCCGACCCCCCCCAACACACACACACACACACACACACACACACACACACAAATATATACAAAGCACCAATGTACATAAAGATAGTTATTTTTCAATTGCTTTTAAAAAAATTCATCATTGCTGAAAATGAATGGTGGGCATGCTTCTATTCTCAGCTTCAGAGAGCAGAAGCATGCAGGACTCACCATCATTATACCACATTCCCAGGCAAAAGTAGTCATTTCATCCAGGCAATGGTGGTGTATGTATCTTTTGATCCCAGCACTCAGGAAGGCAGGGTGGGTCTCTGAGTTCAAGGCCAACATGATCTACAAAGTGAGTTCCAAGAGCCTGGGCTACACAAAGAACTCCTTCCTGACTTGAAAACACAAAAACAAACACAAAAAACAGGTAGACATTTCTTTGAGTGACTGACGTATGGTTAAAGCTCTTAATTGCAGCCAGGCATAGTGTCACACACCTTTAATCCCAGCACTCTGGGAGGCAGAGGTAGGCAGATCTCTGAGTTCCAGGCCAGCCTGGTCTACAAACAGAGTTCCAGGGCTATTACTAGGGGAGAAGGGGAAGAGGGGAGAGGGCATTAATACCAAGATTTGGTAAAATGGGTCAGCAGGTTTTTTTTTTTTTAAAAAAAAAAAAAAAGCACTTGCTACCTAGCATGACAGACAGAACCTAAATTCAGTTCTCAGGACCTGTGTATGATGGAAGGAGAGAACAGACTCTTGTAAAATGTCCTAGCAGAACTGGGCAGCGGTAACACACACCTTTACACCTTTGATCCCAGCACCGGGGAAGCAGAAACAGGTGGATCTCTGAACTCAAGGCTCGTGGTCTATAGAGTGAGTCCTAAGACAGGTAGGGCTGCTACCCAGAGAAACTCTGCCAAGAAAAAATTGAATGAATGAATGAATGAGTGAATGAATGAATGAATGAAATGAATGAATGTCCTCTCACCTCCACATGCCACACAAAAAATAGAAGACGACGACAACTGTCCATCTGTCTATGCACCATGCATAAGCTTTCCATCCATGGCCAAAAGTATTTTTTTGTGTGAATTTTTACTGTAAGGGTGAATAAAAGGGTTTTTGTTTGTTTTTTTAAAGGAGTCTGAACTCTCAATCATCCTTCTGACTTGACCACCCTTCCGCAGGGATCATAGGTGTGAACCACCACACCCAGTTCAAAGGTCAATTTTAAAGCAAACTACTTCTAGTGGGGGTGCTAAGCTATACACAAAAACAAAAGATGTGCAGCATTTTCTGCCTTTTCACGTCTTAAAAAAAAAAAAAAAGACCTAAATAAAAGTTCCTAGCCCGGTGATGGCGCACGCCTTTAATCCCAGCATTGGGAGGCAGAAGCAGGTGGATTTCTGAGTTCGGGGCCAGCCTGGTCTACAGAGTGAGTTCCAGGACAGCCAGGGATACAAAGAGAAACCCTGTCTCGAAAAACCAAAAAAAAAAAAAAAAAAAAAAAAAAGAAGGAGGAGGAGGAGGTTGAGAAGCACTGTTATCACAGTGAGGTTCACCACTATCCTATCCTGAGAGCATGCACATCCTAAACTAATCCCTGTTCTAAATATGGGGAAGGTGAGACTCAGCTAACAAGAGATAGATAACAGGTGCACACTGACCCCAAAACCTGTCTATCTCTTCCCACTCAGGCACTCAAGATTGAGAGGGGGTGTGGCTGGAATAAGGGAAAAGAATGTAAATAATACTGTTCAGGAGGGTGTCCAAAAGGACAAATCCCCAAACTTAAAAAACCATAAACCTAAAACCAGGGAAGAATGAATGCAGTAGGAACATAATGTATGCATGAAGAAAAGACTAAAACTCAGACTAAGAGGCACACACGGGGTGGGGTGGGGGATTTAAATCCAGGTATGGGGAGGGCAGAGGCAGGAGAATCAGGAGTTTAGGACCAGCCATGATTAAGTTATAAGCCATCCCAGGCTACACTAAGACCATGCCCTCACTTCCCCCTCCCCAATACAAACCTAGGACTTGGAGGCTTAAACAAGATAGAAAACAGTAGCATGGAAGGGAAGAGCGGGTAAAACACACTTTATTACTAGTTACTGCTTGTGTCCCTTAAAAACTAAAACACCAGCATCTAAGCCAAAAGAAGGCTAAAAATAGGCACTTGCAGGCAAGGTTTAGAAAGCTTAGCTTGCTTATGAGACACTCATTTCTGTACACTCCCAAAAACATATGCATCACAGAACACAAAAATCCCAAGACCACACAACCACTCCAGTGCTGTCACGTTTAAAGATGTCCAGGCTGCAAATAAAATCAGAGCTGAAGAGGGACCTACAGGTCCCTTTGGCTGAGAAGATAAGGCCACCACCTAACCTTACCAGACAGACAAGTCAATCACAGAATTCACTTTTAAAAAGCACCCAGGTCTTAACAAGCTTAAACTCAGAAGCTACTGGATTAATTCTGGCAAGTCTGTCAAAAAACTACTCCAAAGATTCTAAACCAACTGGCAGTCACTCTTATTTTAAGATTACAAAAACAAACATACTGGAACAGAACAGATATACCATACCTAGAATGTGTGCTTTGGTCTCTTAAATTGAGTTTGGCTTTATCCTGAGGAAAAGTTGAGATGCCAGCCAAACTGTCGTCTTCCCACGATCAATAACCCCAATGACGCAAGCTATCAAGGGCCCCTGGCTTTTACACAAAATGCCAGCTCAGGCACCCAATCCTGCCTGATGTCACAGCTGATTTAAAACCCACAAGGCAGGTTCACCAGTAGCTAAGCCCGGCGAACTGAGCGAACAGCCTCATTTAAACTTCTGAGGAGCGCGGCTCGAGACGATGATTATACCTCTGAATTTAAAGAGGGGCAGGACCAAAGAGCGTCTTAAAGTTGATTCCCCCACTCTGTGGGTGGAAAGCGAGGATATGAAAGAAAATGGAGGTTTCAGTACTGCCCCTTGCATAAGAGGATTCGGGAAGGAAGAAGAGGGAAACTCTGGTACTACAGCACCCCCCCCCCACGTGCCTCTTCATTATGAAGCAACCCTAAGAGAAATCGAAAGGGCAACCAGCGTGTTGGTTTCCCCCAGGGTTAGGCCTACACTTTCCTGCACTCTGGAACCTGAAAGCGGCTAGCTCCGACTTCCTGGGTGCCCAGTTTAGGTTAGGCAACCACACCGAAGCTCCAAAGGGAGTTTTTCCTTTTCCTTTTTTTAAAGTTAAAGTACCAGGACTCCGACGGTCAAACGCAAGCGCCATGCTCACTACGAGACACCAGGGAGTACCCAGGCGGAGGCTGTCCCCGAGTGGTGCGCTACTAGATGCCCACGCCGATCGCGCCCGGCTAGGATTCCCTAGCCACCTCCCGCCCGGACTCAGCGGGGGAGGGGAGCCCCGCGCGCAGCTCAGGCCGGCGAGCGCTGCGAACAGTCCTGGCACGGCGCATGGCGCCCAACTGTCACCCGCCCGCCCCGCACCGGCGCGGCCACTCCCTCGCCGCCACACACGCCCCTCGCGTCGCCGCGGGCAGTCACCGGCTCCGGGGCACGCAGGGGCCCGCGCTCCCCACGCCTCACCCGGCTCCCCGAAGCGCAAAGTTGCAAAGTTCAAAGCCAGGCCCCGCTCGGAGTCGTGACACATGTTCACTGAACACGCACTCACGAGGAGCCGACACGCATAGGGAACACAGGGCATACAGAGCGGCCCCGCCCGGCCCAGTGCCCGCAAGCTAGGCCCGAGGCATGCCGTTGCCACCAACCGCTGCGGCCCCGGCAGCCCCGCTGAGGGAAACGCCCGCGTCACTGCGCGGGCCAGTGCCGCGCCACGCAGACCCACCTGGAGGCGGCTGTCCGTTCACCGCGGCCGGCGACGGCGCGTGCTTCGTCCACGGGTTCACCTTGGGCGGCGGTGCCTCCACGAAGTCACGCCGGCTGCCGTCCTCGCCGTCGCTCCCCGCTGGGGCTTCCGCAGCTGCGGGTGGCCGCGGGCTCTCGCGCTCCGCGCCGTCGCGGCCAGGCCTGGCGCAGGGGGGCCGCGGCCTGCGGACGCCGCCGTCGGGCTCACCGCCGCCGTCGCCCGGGCCCGACTCGGCCTGGGCGTCGGGCACCGGCTTCTTCCTCGCCAGGCCGTGCTCGTCGGCCTGCAGCAGCGCGGCGCCCGCCGGCAGCAGCGGCTCCACTTGAGTGGCCATCTGCGCGGAGGAGCCGGGCGCGCCGCGGGCCCCGCTCGAGGCCGCTGGCGGGGCGCTGGGGCCCGGGCCGCGCGGACGCGGGGCGGCGCGGAAGGGCGGACGCTGAGCGGCGCGCCGGGCAGAGGGCTCCGGCGCGCCTAGCCGGCCTGGCGGACCTCGGTCCGCGGCCTGCGTCCCCCCGCCCCCGGCCCGGGGCGGCTCGGGGGGCTGCAGTGGTGCGGACGGCCAGGGGGGGAGCGGCGCGGAGAGCCAAGCCAGACCACGCGATCCGCGGCGGGCGGCGGGCGGGCGCGCGCCTCGCGACGCGGCGCGCGAGGGGCGGGGACGGCGCGGCGGCGGGCGCGCGCGCGCAGGGCGGAAGATCCCGCCCCGGCCCCGCCCCCGGCGGCCATTCCTGTGGCCCGGCGAGCGAACGGGGACGAGCACGTGCCTGATGCAACTTCGGAGGGCGGGGGTGGGGGAGGAGCCTTAAAGGGCCAGCGCCCCAGAACTGTCGCAGGTGGAGCACATGGGACCTGGCCACGCGGCCAGCCGCGCCTGCTAACGCTGTTGACAAGGGTTTAAGGGCTCCGGGTACGGGTCTTTTAATGTCAGCCCTGACTTGGCTAATGATGCAAAAGGGTTCTTTGGCCGCCCCCTCTGCGTGGCTTCTGGCCCCACTCTGGTGACCTTGGCCCAGCTGCAGCCTGGCCAGGACACTGGTAATGGGTCCAAGGGAGTTCTTAACCGAAAGAGGCAGCGAGCACCTCGGAAAAAGAACAGAATTCCCAGTAGTACCCACGCTATGCAGGCCCTCGAAACCCAGTGTTTTATAGGCAGAAAATAGTTTTTCTTTCAAGTCGCTTAGTTTTTTTTTTTTTTTTTTCCTAAAGAATTGTTTAGGGTGGAGTTGAACTGACCCTTAATTGAGAGACTCAGAAAGCTCTGAGATTTTTATCTTAGCCCTGACCCCATTGCAGTTTGGGTTATCTGCAGTAGTCAGGTCCACTTTCTGAGTCTCCATTTCTCTATTGTAAAATGAAGGAACCATTTATGCCAGGCGGTTTCAAATTTCACTGTCATTGGGTTCAATAAATATTTACTGACTTTATGCTCTGGGGGCCTGCAAAGTTCTTAGAAAGGTCTGCCAATAAACCAGGCTAACAGAGACCTGTCCTCCCGGAATTTACACTGTAAGGTGGGGGAAGGCACAGTAAACAGAAGAAACAATACTGTCCAGTAGTCACAACACTGTCATGAAGTAGACAAGATTGGCTTTTTGTTTGGTTGATTTGGTTTCTGTTTGTTTGGGGGGTTTTGTTTTGTTTTGGTTGGTTGGGTTTTGTTTTGTTTTGTTAGTTTGTTTGTTTGTTTGTTGAGGTGGGGTTGGATTTTCAAGCTGAGTTTTGTTTGTTTTTGTTTTTCTGTGTAGCTCTGAACTCTGGCTGTCCTAGAACTCTCTCTCTATATAGACCAGGAGACCAGGCTTGCTTCGGACACACAGAGATCCAGCTGCCTCTGTCTCCCAAGTGCTGGGATTAAAGTCATATGCCACTTACTAATTGGTCGTAGAGGGGAGATATACCCTCATACAACTTGTAGGCATAGCAGGGCTTTAGGTAGCATATAACTAGCTGGCTCATCTACCCAACTCTCAGGGTCAGTGCCAACAAAAGTGGCCAGGCCCTGCTGCGTGGCAACTGGGGCTACTCTGGGCCCTGTCCTGGGCCAGAGAGAGGTGGGGGAACTCAGAACCTAGACCCTGTAGGCCTATCCTCAACAGGAGATACTCAACCCTGGGAAAGTAAACTGAATAATTATTTCATCTTTTTGTTTTGAAGATGAGGACACTGAAGCTCAGAGAAGTAAGGTTCCTTATCTAAGGTCACAAGGGCAGTCCATGGCAGCACCAAATCCAACAGCTTTGGGTTTGTTTGTTTGTTTGTTTGGTTTGGTTTTTCAAGACAGGGTTTCTCTGTGTGGTCCTGGCTGTCCTGTAACTCACTCTGTAGTCCAGGCTGGCCTCGAACTCAGAAATCCTCCTGCCTCAGCCTCCCAAGTGCTGGAATTACAGGCATGCGCCACCACACCCGGCTTTCCAACAGCTTTTCAAATAATGGAGGGCTGGTGGTGGTGATGGGGCCCACCCTTTATCCTAGCACTCTGGAGGCAGAGGAAGGAGAATCTCTGAGTTCGAGGCCAGCCTGGTCTACAGAGTGAGTTCCAGGACAGCCAGGGCTACACAGAGAAACCCTACCTCGGAAAAACCAAAAAAAAAAAAAAAAAAAAAAAATGATAACGAAGGTCAAGAAAGGTGTGGTAACCGCATACCTGTAATGCTGAGGCAGGAGAATTGGAGAGAGTCTGAGGCTAGCCTGGGCCACAGGGTAAGTACCAGGTCAGCTGGGACTAAATAAATAGCAAGACCTTATCTCAAAATAAAAATTGAAATACAAAAGGCTAGTATTGTAACTAGTATTGGGCTCCCGTAGAGCACCAACAAAAGGGAAGGCTGGAGAAAGGAGCGGGTTGCAGGGCCTGGAGCTGGAATCTTGATTCAGACCTCCCCTCCCCCACGACTAAAGATCGAATGTAGGTCTCTTCTTGCACGCTAAGCACATGCTGTACCACGATACCACTGAGTGATCCAGGCTAATGAGTCCAGTGATATTTATTTTATTTGCAGTGTTAAGGATCAAACTCAAGGCCTTGCACTTTCCAGCCTCAGTGCTTGACTACTGGGCCCACATCCCCAGCCCAGACTTGTGGTTTCTGACATACTACAACATTCTGAACACAGGCATTTTTTTTTCTCTAAATACTAGATAGGATCAAAAATTAATATAGATCCTTTTTTTTTTTTTTTTTTTTTTTTTTTTTTTAAGCCAAGCGTGGAGTACTTGCCTATAGCTTTAACGTTCCGGTTGTGAAGCCAGGGAGATCAGATAGTCAAGTAAAAGCACACAGTAGGTCTAAATACCCTTATGTAGTTAAATACGTATGTTTGTTCCTGGTGCCGAGACCTTCCTGCACTGAGGCAGAGTTGGGAATGAAGAGCCGGGAACTAGGAGACTGTCTGATAACCCAAGCCCCTACTCTGGAACTGTGGGAGCCTTCAGGCAGCCCCCTTAGCCCAGGACCATGACTCTTGTCTTATTTTAAGGCTAGGATGAGTGCAGGAAGAGTTTCCATGCCTTAGTTCACAGCACACCTGCTCATGTAAAAGCGTTACTTTTATTATTTGATAGGTTTTTTTGGGGGGGGGTTGTTTTTGTTTTGGTTGGGTTTGGGTTTTTTGTTGTTTTTTTTTTTGTTTTTTGTTTTTGTTTTTTGTTTTGTTTTGTTTTTTTGAGACAGGGTTTCTCTGTAGTCCTGGCTGTCCTGGAACTCACTCTGTAGACCAGGCTGGCCTCGAACTCGGAAATCCACCTGCCTCTGCCTCCAAAGTGCTGGGATTACAGGCGCGCGCCACCACGCCCGGCTTTGTTTTTGTTTTTGCTTTTGTTTTTTGAGACAGTTTCTCTGTGTAGCTCTGGCTCTCCTGGAAATCACACTATAAACCAGGCTGGCCTCGAACTCAGAGATCTGCCTGCGTCTGCTTCCTGAGTGCTAGGATTAAAGGCATGTGCTATTTGATAGATTTTTTTTTAATAGATTGTTGTTGTATATAGTTGTCTTGTCTCTGTGTTAATGTGTGTGCTGTGTACATCCTAGTGCCCATGGGGACCAGAAGAATATGTCAGGACCCCTGGAATTGGAGTTACAGATGATTCTAAGCCACTGTGTACATGCCAGGGACTGAACTAGGTCCTCTGAAAGAGCAGCATGTGCTGACCCATCTCTCCAGCCCCAACCATAAACTTATAATCCTCCTGCCTCTGTTTCCCAGGTCCTAGGATTACAGGCATGCAGCACCTCTACACCTGGCCTTGAACGCACGGTTTTATCCCTCTGTGAGTTTAATTTTCCAAAGGACCTTGGTTTTCTGGAAGAAATTGTGCTGGGCCACTCACTTCCTCTGGTCGCTCTTGGGTACAGTACTGCCTATGCCAACATGGCGGGGGGGGGGGTTGTTAAGATGGGGAGAGACCTTGGCCAGAACAAACAATGCCAGCTGGGGAGCATTTTCCAGCCCCAAAGACTCACAGGCTCTCTGGCACCCGCTGTGCAATGACTTCAGCTTCTGGGCAGAGAGGCTCAGCTGAGATCGCCTCTGCAACCTGTCCTGTGTAGGGAGGCGGGGAAAGACACTGCTGTCATTGCACCAAACCCTGGGGCAACCATTTTCTATCAAGTAGGACAATGATGCATCCCAGTTACGCATGAAAGAGGCCCAGAGTTAGGGTAAGATGGTTTGCAGTAGAGACGGGTTATCAGAAGGTGCAGGCTTTCCACACTCCTGCCCCTGATTCTGCACCCGGCACCAGCCTACCTGCACCTCACCAATTCTACTTAAGCAAACTCTTTTTCCATCCTGCCTTCCACAGTGGCCTCAGAAGAGGTTTCATGTATCCCAGGCTGGCCTCGAACTCACAACAAAGCCAAAAAGTGACCTTGAATTTCTATTCCCTCTTCTACCCATTGAGTACTGGGATTATAGTGAGTCAGCACCATCACCAGACAACACTTCATGCAGTGATAGGGACTGAACTCTGAGCTTCTTACAAGCTCGGCAAGTACAGTACCAAGTAAGCTACATTGGCAGCCAGTGCTTACCTCCTGGTGGGACTCCAACTGGCCAACCCACTGTGTGAGCGTCACCACACAGCCTCGGGCTGCTCTGACGGGCTCTGACAGGTCCCACTTCTGCTCAGAAGCTTGGTGTTCTTCCCAGCACAGCCTGGTCCTTGCTTCCCTATCCTGTTGTCGTCCTTGTCCCTCCCTCTCTACCTTCCAACAACAGCGAACCACTGTGGAGTCAACAAGGAGAAGCGAAAGATAGGTCAGAGAGAGTCCATCACACCTGAGTTAGAAAGGCTCTCATCAGGGCTAGAGAAATGGCTCAGTGGTTAAGAGCACCAACTGCTCTTCCAGAGGTCCTGAGTTCAATCCACAGCACCCACATGGTACCACATGGTAGCTCACAACCATCTGTAATGGGATCTGATACTCTCCTCTGGTAAGTCTGAAGAGAGCGTCATAGACATAAAATAAATAGAAAGACTCTCATCAAAAAAACAAAACAAAGGGAGGAAAGGAGGGAGAAGAAAGAGAAAAAATATGTTGGCAAGGATGTGGGGAAAACAGACCTGGCGAAGGAATAAACTACTATAACTGTCAGTTGGTGGTTCCTGTAGACAAAAACATAAAATGGAACTATGATTATGATCTAGCTATGACACTCCTGGAATGTATCAGGAAATTATATGTCCACAGACAAAAGGGATAGATGCATATACCCTTTGCGCATTACAACACTGTTTATAATTTATCAGCCATTTAAAAATTTTTATTTTTCACCATCAGCAGGTGAAAGCATGAGCAAAATGTGCGGGAACACAACGGGACGATGCCTCAAAAAGAAAAAGTACCACACCAGGCAGTGGTCGCGCACACCCTTAGTCCCAGCACTGGGGAGGCAGAGGCAAGTGAATCTCTTGAATTAGGGAGATCAGCTTGGTCTACAGAGTGAGTTCCAGGGCAGCCTGGGCTGCACAGAAGGGGGGGGGGGCTTCATTTGCATAACAATGCTGAGAATGGGGCAGGTGAAAAGGGCTGAGGGGGTTGGGAGAAGCTTGCCACCAAGCTTGACGATCTGAGTTCTATTCCCAGATCCATCGTGGTAGAAGGGAAGAAAGGACAGACGCTGTGAAAGTAGTTCCCAGACATCCACTCCTGTGTACCACAGCATGTCCATCTACACACGCACTCGCTGAAGAAAGGAAGTGAAATAAAAACAAAACTTAGAAAATGATGGGTACAGGAAAATACTGAAGGAAAAGACAAGCTAAAGGACAACATGGATTATTAGGGACTGGGAAGGAATCTCGGTGTCAGGAGAGGGAGAAAAATGGGTGGACCTAATATGGATTAGACATATGCTCACCAAGCTGGGCATGGTGGCACACGCCTGTAATCCCAGCAGTTGGGAGACAGAGGCATGTGGATTTCTGAGTTTGAGGCCAGCCTGGTCTACAGATTGAGTTCCAGGACAGCCAGGACTACACACAGAAACCCTGTCTCAAAAAAAAAAAAAAAAAAAAAAAGACATATGCTCACCATGGGCCCTGTTCATGTGTACAATCCTCATGATAATAATAATGAGGAGGAAGAGGAGGAGGAGGAGGAGGAGAAGGAGAAGGCACAGCTAGGGAGATGGTTCAGAAGGTAAAGGTACTTGCCAGCAAGACTGATGACCTAAGTTCATTCCTGGGAACTGATTGCCTGTGGTTGCAATCCCACAAGTTGTCCCCTGGCCTCCATCTGCACCCAGTGGCACCCTCAAGAGAATGCACTCACAGGAAAAATACGTAAATGTAATTTTAAAAACAGAAACCATAGCAAATTTGGAAAGATATAACACTGGGCTATTCATAGTAACATATTAACAGAATATCTACAATTGTACCAGGCACTTCTAAACCCCAGAAATAAAAGTACAATCCACACCTATGTCATGTCAAGAAGTTTCCCGAGCTCTCCCATTTGGGTCCCACTTCACCCCATAGGACAGGGCTGATTCTCTGTGTAGCCCTAGATGTCCTGGAACTTGCTCTGTAGAACAGGCTGGCCTCAAACTCAAGAGATCCTCCTGCCTCTGCCTCCCAAGTGCTGGGATTACAGGCGTGCGCCACCACCGCCCGGCTCAAAGATTCATTTTTATTGTTTTGTAATTCTATGTATGCGTGTGTGTGCACACATTAGTGCACATACAATGGCGTCAGACCCACCCTCACCCCATGCTGGGCCAAAGCTGTAGTCATTATAAGGAATTGTGAGACACCTGACAGGAGTATTGGGAACTGGTCCTGGGTCTTCTGTGAGAACGGAACATTCCCTTAACAGTTGAGTCATGTCTCTAGTGCATGCCTTCTCTTGAGCGCTGTGATCACAGGCCTGTGGCACTAGGCCTGGCTCTAGGCTCAGCTTTTGCTCTTGCCCATGTCCTAGTTACGGGGCCTCAGTAGTCCTTTGCTTCCCCAAGTTTTAGTGTTTTCAGAAGTAAACTGGAACGGAAAGAAAAAGCTGTATGTGGTGGCGCATGCTCTAAATCCAAGCCCCTGGCCAGCAGAGGCAGGCAGATCGCTATGGGTTCATGTCCATCATGAGCTAGGGAAACTCTTTCAAAATCAAACGAAACTAATCCCTTGATAGAATTCTTTCGGTCCACTTGGGAGGCAGAGGCAGGCGGATTTCTGAGTTCGAGGCCAGCCTGGTCTACAGAGTGAGTTCCAGGACAGCCAGAACTACACAGAGAAACCCTGTCTCGAAAAACAAAACAAAACAAAACAAAACAAAAAAATCTTTCGGCCTCTGAGAAGATTAAATGAACCACTAATTTTAAGTTTCCTAGACCCCCTTGCCTCCCTCTGCCTCCATTTTCTTGACGGTAAACATTTGATAATAGCATCTACCTGGATGGTTACCATAAAGACCAAGGGAGTGGAAGAATGGGAAGGTTTGGAATAGTGTGTGAATGTCGAGTCAACGCCCACTGGCACTGGCCTCACAGGCGTGTCTTGTTTGGCACACACAGTGGTGTGGCGCCCAGGACCTAACACATGCTCCACACATGCTCTGCCACCCGCTGCACATCAGTCACACAACATTTTCATTTTAGAAATTTTTTTTTGTTGCCAGGCAGTGGTGGCGCACGTCTGTAATCCCAGCACTTGGGAGGCAGAGACAGGCGGATTCCTGAGTTTGAGACCAGCCTGGTTTACAGAGTGAGTTCCAGGACAGTCAAGGCTACACAGGGAAACCCTGTCTCAAAAAAAAAAAAAAAAAAAAAAAAAAAAGAAAAGAAAAAAGAAAAAAAGAAAGAAAAAAAGAAAATTTTTTTGTTTGTTTTTTTGTTTATGTTTTTTTCCAAGACAGGGTTTCTCTGTGTAGCCCTGGCTGTCCTGGAACTCACTCTGTAGACCAGGCTGACCTCAAACTCAGAAATCCTCCTGCTTCTGCCTCCCAAGTGCTGGGATTACAGGCGTGCGCCACCACTGCCCGGCTAGAAATATTTTTGTAATAAAATTTTTAGAAGTTTTTTTTAAATTACATTTACCAGGGCTACATAGACGGCTCAGCAGTTAAGAGCCCTTACTGCCCATCAGAGGACCTGAGTGTGGTTCCCAGCACTTGGAGAGCCACTCCAAGGGGGCTCCAGCTCCAGGGGGTCCAAAGTCCCCTTGCAACTTTCTCTCACACCTGTATACATGTGGTATATATCCACACAGACAGACACATATGCATAAATAAAAATAAATCTTAAAAAAGAAAACGAAGGGGCTGGAGACATGGCTCGGCAGTTGAGAGCACTGGCTGCTCTTCCAAAGGTCCTGAGTTCAAATCCCAGCAACCACATGGTAGTTCACAACCATCCATAATGAGGTCTGACGCCCTCTTCTGGTATGTCTGAAGACAGCTACAGTGTACTTACATATAATAGATAAATAATTTTTGTTTTTTTTTTTGTTTTTTTTTTGTTTTTGTTTTTTTTTTTTTTTGGTTTTTTTGAGACAGGGTTTCTCTGTATAGCCTTGGCTGTCCTGGAACTCACTCTGTAGACCTGGCTGGCCTCGAACTCAGAAATCTACCTGCCTCTGCCTCCCAAGTGCTGGGATTAAAGGCGTGCGCCACCACCACCCGGCCCAGCTAAATTTTTTAAAAAATAAAAACTAAATAAAATGAATTATATTATTCGTGTGTGTGTGTGTGTGTGTGTGTGTGTGTGTGTGTGGCCATGCTCACCACACCCCATGTGTGGAGGATAAGAAGGCAGTCTGCAGGATTTTCTTCTTTCGTCATGTGGATCTCGGGCATCAAATTCAAGCCATGAGGCTTGTCAGCAAGCATCTTTAACCTGCTGAGCCTTTTGCCAACCCGGTATTTTTTTTTAATTTAAATACGGATCAATAGGTGTAGCACACAGTAGTGACCCTTTGGTCTTGCTCTCTGATGTTACTCCAGCCCACTGCCCTCATTCAGATCCTGGCTGATGGCATGCTTTTAGTCATGAGGTGCAAGTCTTTGGAGACTAAGGTGGGGGAGGTGAGGACTCCAGGAGACCGAAACCGGGAACAGGCAGGCTGGGAAACCGTCCTGAAAGCAGCTGGACTTGGAGAGAATTTGGAACTATGGAGATTTGTTCTAATTTGAAGGGAGTCCAGGGAAGGGGCCTCCAGACCTTGGGAAACCTGAGGGTGTCTCAGAGCTTCCCTGACAAGGCTGCCTAGACCTTTGTGTTGGTAGCGGTGAGGTGGATGTGAACTGCCCTGTCTTGGGCGAGCTCTGCCTTCCAGGAGGTCCAGCCAACAGACGCGTTCAGTGTCAGTCTGTGGACAGACTGAGTGATTGTCATCTTCCTTCTCAGGACTGTCAGCATGGCAGGGTGAGGCTGTGAGTGTGTGCTGTCACAACCCCAAGTATGACGGCCTACATCAGTAACAGTAACAGGATAAACGATGTCAGATAAAGCTGACATCGATTCTGACACTGTGAGCCAGAGGCTGGGAAAAGACATTTTAATAAAGCAGAATATGGAGCCGGGCGTGGTGGCGCACGCCTGTAATCCCAGCACTTGGGAGGCAGAGGCAGGTGGATTTCTGAGTTCGAGGCCAGCCTGGTCTACAGAGCGAGTTCCAGGACAGCCAGGACTACACAGAGAAACCCTGTCTCGAAAAACCAAAAAAAAAAAAAAAAAGAAAAAGAAAAAAGAAAAAAAAAGCAGAATATGAAGAATCATGAAGATGTAGTTCATCAGTGGACCCTCTGGAGAAACTTAGGGTGAACCATGGGAAATAGCTCAATGGTAGAGCACTTACCTAACTCGCTCCAATCCCTGGGTTGACGCCTCAGTACTACAAAATACATAAATTAATTAAATAAAAATGTTAAGCCGGGCGGTGGTGGCTCACTCCTGTAATCCCAGCACTCTAGGAGGCAGAGGCAGGTGGATTTCTGAGTTCGAGACCAGCCTGGTCTACAGAGTGAGTTCTAGGACAGCCAGGGCTATACAGAGAATCCCTGTCTCGAAAAAAAAAAAATGTTAAATGAGTGTATTGCTGGAGGAGGTCCCAGGACCTTTAATATCAGCGGCAACTCCTTAACCAGTGACTGCAGCATTCCCTAAAGCCATGAGCCACAGAACAGGTTTCCTACGTGTTCCCCAAACCTCCATGGGAACCACTGGCTCAGGTCCACACCCAGCCTTCCCCTTGGCAGAAAGCTCTGTTTTTCTCCTTTGTTAATGTTGCTGCTTCCACTGAAAAAAAAAGAAAGAAAAAAAAGTACCTTTTCTTCATCTGAACGTCAGCTTACATATTCTAGAAGTGTCTTCCCTTCCTAGCTGTCTTCTTTTAAAAGGTGTATTTGCTGGGCAGTGGTGGCACACACCTTTAATCCCAGCACTTTGGGAGGCAGAGGCAGGCGGATTTCTGAGTTCGAGGCCAGCCTGGTCTACAGAGTGAATTCCAGGACAGCCAAGGCTATACAGAGAAACCCTGTCTCGAAAAACAACAGCAACAACAAAAAGATGTATTTATTATATTTATTATATGTGGATACAGGTTATGCCTGGGGGGGGGGCACTTGATTATGAGAAGTCAGAAAGGTATGGGATTGCCCAGAACTGAAGTAACAGAAGATTGTAAGTCACCATGTGGATGCAGGAAACTGAACCCAGACCCTCTGGAAGAACAGCCAGTGTGCTCTTAACCGCTGAGGCAGCCAGCTCTCCCTTTTTCATTTTATGGGTTTTTTTGTTTGTTTGTTTGTTTGTTTTTGTTTTTGTTTTTGTTTTTGTTTTTGTTTTTGTTTTTCGAGATAGGGTTTCTCTGTATAGTTCCGGCTGTCCTGGAACTCACTCTGTAGACCAGGCTGGCCTCAAACTGAGAAATCTGCCTGCCTCTGCCTCCCAAGTGCTGGGATTAAAGGCATGCGCCACCACCACCAGGCCCATTTTATGTTTTTTGTTGGTGGTTTTTTTTTTTTTTTTTTTTTTTTTTGGTTTTTTGAGACAGGGTTTCTCTGTGTAGTCCTGGCTGTCCTGGAACTCACTCTGTAGACCAGGCTGGCCTCGAACTCAGAAATCCGCGTGCCTCTGCCTCCCAAGTGCTGGGATTACAGGCGTGCACCACCACGCCCGGCGGCGGTGGTTTATTTTTTATTTTTTTATTTTTTTGGTTTTATTCGAGACAGGGTTTCTCTGTATAGCCCTGGCTGTCCTGGAACTCACTCTGTAGACCAGGCTGGCCTCAAACTCAGAAATCCACCTGCCTCTGCCTCACAGAGTGCTGGGATTACAGCTGTGTGCCACCACCGCCTGGCAGTGGTGGGTTTTTGTTGTTGTTGTTGTTGTTATTGTTGCTGTTTGGTTTTTTCTTTCATTCTCTCTCTCTTTCTTTCTTTCTTTTTTTTCTTTTTTCTTTTTTCTTTCTTTCTTTTTTTTTTTTTTTTTTTGTTTTGTTTTTTCGAGACAGGGTTTCTCTGTGTAGCCTTGGCTGTCCTGGAACTCACTCTGTAGACCAGCCTGGCGTTGAACTCAGAAATCTGCCTGCCTCTGCCTCCCAAGTGCTGGGATTAAAGGCATGTACCACCACTGCCTGGCTTTGTTTGTTTTTGTTTTTATTTTTGTTTTTTTGAGACGGGGTTTCTCTGTGTAGCCCTGGCTGTCCTTGAACTCACTCTGTAGACCAGGCTGGCCTCAAACTTATTGAAATCCCACTTGATGCCCTCTCTCCCTTTTTTATTTTTTTTTTATTTTTTTTTTTTTTTAATTTTTTTTTTTTTTTTATTTTTTATTTTGGTTTTTCGAGACAGGGTTTCTCTGTGTAGCCCTGGCTGTCCTGGAACTCACTCTGTAGACCAGCCTGGCGTTGAACTCAGAAATCTGCCTGCCTCTGCCTCCCAAGTGCTGGGATTAAAGGCATGTACCACCACTGCCTGGCTTTGTTTGTTTTTGTTTTTATTTTTGTTTTTTTGAGACGGGGTTTCTCTGTGTAGCCCTGGCTGTCCTTGAACTCACTCTGTAGACCAGGCTGGCCTCAAACTTATTGAAATCCCACTTGATGCCCTCTCTCCCTTTTTTATTTTTTTTTTATTTTTTTTTTTTTAATTTTTTTTTTTTTTTTTTATTTTTTATTTTGGTTTTTCGAGACAGGGTTTCTCTGTGTAGCCCTGGCTGTCCTGGAACTCACTCTGTAGACCAGCCTGGCGTTGAACTCAGAAATCTGCCTGCCTCTGCCTCCCAAGTGCTGGGATTAAAGGCATGTACCACCACTGCCTGGCTTTGTTTGTTTTTGTTTTTATTTTTGTTTTTTTGAGACGGGGTTTCTCTGTGTAGCCCTGGCTGTCCTTGAACTCACTCTGTAGACCAGGCTGGCCTCAAACTTATTGAAATCCCACTTGATGCCCTCTCTCCCTTTTTTAAAACTTGGAATCACACCTAACCTGTACTAGGTTGCCACTAAGTTACATACCCACTCTCTATTTTATTTATTTCATTTTTGTTTGTTTGTTTGTTTTTGATTTGTTTGGTTTTTTTTGTTTTTTTCGAGACAGGGTTTCTCTGTATAGCCCTGGCAGTCCTGGAACTCACTCTGTAGACCAGGCTGGCCTCGAACTCAGAACTCCACCTGCCTCTGCCTCCCAGAGTGCTGGGATTACAGGCCTGTGCCACCACCGCCCGGCTTTTTTTAACCCTTATTATTTATCTCACAGTGTGTGTGTGTGTGTGTGTGTGTACACGCATGCATCTGCTGTGTTGCCTGTGTGGAAACAAAGGCTGGCCTGCATGGTTTTGTGCTCTCCTCCTTTTACATGGTTTTTGAACCCAAGTCCTCAGGCTTGGTGGCAACTATCTTGCAGGCCCTGTATAGCAGTTTCTGGGGAAATCTTACTCCTGTGGCATCAGATCACTGCGGGAACATGGGGTTAAATAATATTTAGCATGCCTCTGGTGTAGAGTCCTGCCCTTTTCCATTCATGGCAGTGGCCTTTGATCCCAGGAAGGGGAGGAGAGCTTGTGGTGAGCTGCAGGCCACCTGAGAGCCTGCGCCCGTGACCTGCATGAGGTCACACAGCTTGCACATTCCTGGGAACTTGGATCTCTATGTCCACCCCAGATACATGGAGGAAGAAGAAACTGCCAGTGAATGTGAGTGGCCTAATTCCCACTTGGGTAAAGTACACAGAGACCTGCTTACAAAAGCAGAGTGAAGTCAGGCTCATTTGCATGGGTGGCTGGGATTGGTATACCATTGTTTTCTCCCTTGCCTGCTCCCCTTCCTCCTCCCCTTCCCCTCCTCCCCTCCCCCTCCTCCTTCTCCTGCTCCTCCTTCCTTCTCCCTCTCCCCTTTCTGCCTTCAGTTTCTTCCTCTTTCTTCTGTTCTGTTTTTGGACACAGGGCCATCCTATCTAACCCTGGCTAATTTTGAACTCACGGTGATCCCCCTGCCTCAGTCTCCCAAACGCCCAGATTGTATGTCTTGAAAAAAAAAAAAAAAAAAAAAAGCCCTCCGACAGTGACTCCAGGCCCTGGGCTCCGTAACACAAGCCTCTAATCCTGGCACTTAAAAGGTGGAGGCAGGAAGGGCAGATCATCTTCACCATCATCTACCCATCAAGTTTGAGACCACCCTGGGCTACACCAGACCCTGTTTCCAAACAAACAATTATAACAAGCAGATCTCTCACAAAGGGCAGCCCACTTCAAACATCCTCTCCTGAGGCTTATCCTGCCCGTGAGGCTCCCGGAGGCTTCCTTCAGCTTGTTCTCACTCCCTGCCCCCTTGCTATCCAGCCTGCAAGTCTCAGTTTAAACAGTTCCTCTCAGGCACATCTCCCTAGAATGGCTTGGGCCGGTAGGTACACTCCTTGCTCTCCATAGCTAAATCACAATGCAACTTCCTTCGTGTGACTTCCTGCCGTGGACTCTGCTGCTACGGTTGTTCTATGCGTCCCTTGGCATCTCCAGTACCAAGCTGGGTAAAGGTAGGTTCTCAGTATTTACTGAATGAATGCAACGTGGCCTCGTGTCTCTGGACCTCTGTGCCTCCTTCTGTGAAATGGCGCGGCTGAAGGACCTGTCGCTCAGAGGGCAGGACTCTCTGCTGTGTCTCTGAGAGGAACACCTGGCCCTCAGGCCGGGCCTCAGTACCCTGTCGTTTACCATCCTGCCTGTCACCTGTCTCCCCACCACTACCCTGTTTACTGAACCCAGGGACAAAGTGCAAAGAGAGTTCAGGTGGGATGGACTGGGAAAGCCCAGGGCATAGGGACTTGTCTGTCCACCCTCAATTGAAAGGCTGGAATCTTTTGTCTAGTTGTTGTTGTTGTTGTTGTTGGTGGTGGTGGTGGTGGTGGGACAGGATCTTACTTTGTAACTAGCTTGGAACTCACTATGTTGACCAGGCTACCCATGAACTCACGGAATGCTGGGATCAAAGGTATATGCCACCACATCCAGCTAAGGCTAGAATACTGAAATGACGTCATCAAATCCTGCCATCTCTAGGTCAGAAGGGACCTTTGGGTCATTTGGTCTATTCCTCTGCCTTAAACCTAACTGCCTCTAAGCATTCTTGACTCCATACCGAGTGCACAAACATGTGCCTCGTAGCCTATGTCATTTGCCCCATCTGCTTTCTTTGGAAAGGTTTTTCATCAGGGCTCTGGTGTACAGAGAAGCAGGGCAGTATAGGAGTGAAGGCCCAAGGCCTAGGTGGACAGCCAGGCTGCTCGGGTAGGATTCCAACCATGTGGGCTGACATACTGTGTAAGCTGGAGCCCATGGGAAGACATTAGAGCTCTCTGTGTCTCTGCTTCCTGTCTGTGAAACAGAGAAAACGGTATTGGAACACTAAGCAGTGTTTATGCACAGAAGGAATGTCTCCCCTGTTAGATGCTGTCTGTTGAACGCTGCCTTTGTTTCTAAGGTCCTTGAATTCAGATGCTTTCTGGGTTGGTTGTTGGCTAATTGGAAAGTGGGACCTAGCCCCAAAAATCCAGGACTGGGATTTGGACGTTGGGACGGGGGTGGGGGTGTGGGGTACCCCAGCTATACCTACCTTCACTTCCTTTTTCAGGGCTTCAAGAATCTCATCTGAATATAGCAAAGTGAGGGCAAACCTGTCTCTGCTTCCTGCACAAAGCCAGTGAGAAGATCTAATGCAAAATGGACAGGAACACACACACACACACACACACACACACACACACGCAAGGGCTGCCTCACCTCCAAGGAGAAGCCCTAGCTCTGTGAACACATCACACTAGTTTTAGACAGGAAAATCACTGATCTGGGCCTGCCAGGTGGCTCAGCAAGTAAGAAAAGTACTTCTCACCAAGCCTGAGGACCAGAATTTGATCTCCCTGGGACCCACATCAAGGAAGGAGAGAACCGAGTTCCACCAGTTCCTCTCTTCCCTCCACCAGTGAGCTGTGGCTGAGCCATGGCACACGCGAATGCCCGGCCCACCTCCGATAAATAAATAAGTGTAATTTTGTTTCTGTCTTAATTTAAAAAAAAAAAAAAAAAAAAAAAAAAAAGAGGTAAACTCAACCTATTTGGCAAGTCATATATTTGTGGAAGATGCTGAGAACGAAAAGCTAATCCCCTAAGACTATTCATTCATGTCAGTACTTTGACCAAAAGGCAAAAACAACAAGAAGAATTTGCCTGGTGTTTGTTTCTGCTTTGAAAGAAGGCTTTGCTATGTAGCTCTGGCCGACTGAATCTCACTATGCAGATGGGGACCTGTCCTTAAACTCATAGAGATCCTCCAGTCTTTGCCTTCCTAGGGCAGGATTAGCGGTGTGCACCTCCTCCACCCAGTTTTGCTCCTAAGCCTTTAGGTGCCCACCTGCAGGAAATAGGTCTTGGTTTGGCTCCTGTCTGCCATTTTTTTTGCCTATTGGCATTTTTTTTTCCTTTCAGGAATCTCATGGAAGGATCCAGGTGAGGTTCATTCACCCTGCGAATGTCAGGAGGATGCATGTCCTGCAGTCATTTCAGGGTCTCATGGCCACTGTTCAATTCCTGTCCTGTTGTCATGTGAACCCACAACTGGAAAAGCCCCTGCTATTAGCCTTTAAACTGAAGATTACTGTTTTTTTAGGCTAATTTTTGGAGCTAGAGAGAGATGGCCTGGCAATTAAGAGCACTGGTTGTCCTTCCAGAGGACCTGGGTTTGATTCTCAGAACATCCATGGCAGCTCACAGTCCTCTGGAGCTCTAGTTCCAGGAGCTATGATACAGTTTTCTTGTCAGAACTGGTATCAGAAATGCACAGGGTAAGCTGGGCGTGGTGGCACATGCCTGTAATCCCAGCACTTGGGAGACAGAGGCAGGCGAATTTCTGAGTTCAAGGCTAGCCTGGTCTACAGAGTGAGTTCCAGGACAGCCAGGACTACACAGAGAAACTCTGTCTTGAAAAACAAAAAACAAAAAACAAAAACAAAAAAACAAACAAACAACAACAACAAAAAAAGAAATGCACAGGGTGCACAGACATCTACCCATGCGGACCTAACACCATACACATAAAAATAAAATAAATGAGATACTGGATCCCATCCCCAGCATCCCATAAACCAGGCATGGTGGTTCACACCTGTAATTTCAGCACTTAGGAAGTTGTTAGCAAAAGTTCAAATGTTTGCCAGGCAGTGGTAGCACATGCCTTTAATCCCAGCACTTGGGAGGCAGAGGCAGGCGGATTTCTGAATTTGAGGCCAGCCTGGTCTACAGAGTGAGTTCCAGGACATCTAGGGCTACACAGAGAAACCCTGTCTGGGAAAAAAATGTTCATAAGTTCAATGCCAGCCTGGGCTATATGAGACTCCCTCCCTTCCTTCCTTTCTTTTTGTCTTTTTTTGTTTGGTTGGTTTTTTGTTGTGGTTGTGTGTGTGTGTGTGTGTGTGTGTGTGTGCTTTTCAAGATAGAATTTCTCATGGGGAATGTACCTTTAATTCCAGTACTCAGGAGACAGAAACAGGTAGAACTATGTAAGTTCAAGACCAACACAGAGTGTTCCAGGAGAGCCAGGGCAACAAAACTGCCTCAAAACAAAATAAAACAACAACAACAACAACAAGGCTTCTCTGTGTAGCCCTGGCTGTCCTGAAGCTCACTCTGTAGACCAGACTGGCCTCAAACTCAGAGATTTGCTTACTCTGCGTTTTTTGTTTTGTTTTGGGTGCTTTTTCGAGACAGGGTTTCTCTGTATAGCCCTGGCTGTCCTGGAACTCACTCCATAGACCAGGTGCTGGAATTACTGACTACTCTGTCTCTTGAGTGCTAGGATTAAAAACCTGTAAGATAGCTGAGACTCTGTTTCAAAAACACAACAACAACAACAACAACATCTACGAGCTCTTTTCTCAGTGAAAGCAGTTGGTTACAATGTAGCCTCATTTGTAAGGTCAAGTCTTTGTCATCTTTTTTCTGTTCTCGTGCTTGTAACTCGTCTTCTCTGGACCACCTCAGGAGGTATGTATGGCTTTGTTCATTTGTTCTTCTCTGGAATAAGTATCTTGCTACTACTTATAGAAACAAATAACAAAACTTTACCCGCAGCCCAGCCTGTCTCAATAACCTACAAACTTGAATAAGCAGAATTCACATTTTTTGAGGTATTAGTTTGTCCTTAATTCAAAATATATTGCTAAGGATTCATGTTAAGATTATAATTGTGTAGTCAGGCGTGGTGGCACACACGCCTATAATCCCAGCCCTTGGGAGGCAGAGGCAGGCGAATTTCTGAGTTCGAGGCCAGCCTGGTCTACAGAGTGAGTTCCAGGACAGCCAGGGCTACACAGAGAAACCCTGTCTCGAAAAAAAAAAAAAAAAAAAAAAAAAAAAAAAAAAGATTATAATTGTGTTATATAAAGTCAAATAGTGTTTCATGGCATTAATCCCAGCCCTTGGGAGGCAGAGGCAGGTAGATCTCTGTGAGACCAAGTTGGTCTACATAATGAGTTCTAAGATAGCCAGAGCTACATGGTGAGACCCTGTTCCAAAACAAAACAAAACAAGATAGCAATGGCATATGCTAGTAGGATGGCCAGCCTGACAACCTGTATTCCAGCCCTGGGACCCACATAGTGGAAGTAAAGCATTGACTCCTGCAAGTTCTCCTTTGACCTGAACTCATGGGCCATGGCTACTAATAACGAATCCAATTATTTTTATTTTTATTTTATTGTGTATAATTTGTGAGCTGCCATGTGGGTGCTAAGAACAGAACACTGGTCCTCTGCAAGAGTAGCAAGTGCTCCTAATGACTGAACCACCTCCCCAGACCCCTAAAATTAATTTTTTTTTTTTTTGTGAGGTGAGGTCTAAGGGGTTTTTTGAGACAGGGTTTCTCTGTATAGCCCTGGCTGTCCTGGAACTCACTCTGTAGACCAGGTTGGCCTCGAACTCAGAAATCCGCCTGCCTCTGCCTCCCAAGTGCTGGGATTACAGGTGTGTGCCACCACCACCCGGACCTAAAATTAATTTTTTTTTGATTTTTCGAGACAGGGTTTCTCTGTGTAGTCCTGGCTGTTCTGGAACTCACTCTGTAGACTAGCCTGGCCTCGAACTCAGAAATCCGC